>OY288110.1:109503877-109842450 GCA_958431115.1 Syrphus vitripennis
GCAATAATTCTAATTTCGGGTGTTTTCTCACATTAAAGTTTTATTTATTTTTATTATTTGTGAGTTTCTCGTAAAAAAATTAAAAAATTGGAAATAAATCTCAAAATGAAAAAAAAAACAACAATAACAATTAATATTTTTAGTTGGTAATTCCAGAATGATTTGGACGTTTTTCCTTGGGACTTATCCATTTTTCACCGATAGGTAGTCTTTTATTTTGCAGTCTTTATAAATAAACTCATATTAATCAGTTTTACCGAACCTATATTTAAGGGTCATTCAAAAATGTCAGAAGCTTTAATCCTCCCCTCCCACGTCTTGACTACGCGCTTGTCAAAGGTAAAAGTGCAATTCCAGGGTTGTAATTGTTTTGCTGCAGCAATGAAACGAAAATGAATTTTATTTGGCATTGACATAACTTCTGATGAGTTTTCTGTTCTCGAGTGGTATTCTATGTTTTAACCCTTTTATTTAAGTTTACTTTTCAATAGAGAGGGACATTCTCTGTAGCATGGAACGACAAAAACGAAAAACGACCCACTGCTGGATGGTGGGCAATGAAGGGTGGTCGTCGGAGTGGCGGGCGAAGCGAGGATGATGTGAATTTATTAGTTTTGTTTTCGAAATAGGCAACTCAAAACTGGGTAATGTTGTTCAGAGAGGAGGACTATACTAAATGTTAGCAGTTTCGTTGATTAATGCTTGAAGAAGTTTTTTAGGCTTGGTTGTTGCTATTACTGTTTCTGCTGTTGTTGTTTGGTATTATTTTTGTTTTGATAAAATGTTAACGGATTCCTTGACATTTAAGGCTAATGTCAGTATAGCCCTTCGTTATTTGTGTTGAATTGAAGATGATGATTTTATGGGACAACGAGTTGAGAATTGTTTTTTTTTTTTTTTTTTTTATTCTGGGGTGGGAGCAATACAAATCTCTTGTTATTTTTCATGAGTAAAGTCACGAACGTTTATTTATGTGATGCAATGTCAAAATAACTCTACTTTAGGTCCATTTAAATCCCTTTTTGACTTTGAATTAATATCTGTGTATCAATTTGTTTGGTGTGATGTGTTAAAACAATAATGGAAGGTTTTCAGACACGTGTTTAGGGACACAAACATTTGGCGACGACCTGAAGTGTATGAAATAGGATTATGAGGTAAGGTGTGAAGATAGCATCAGTTGGGGGTCATCAGTTACCAGCTGATAATTTCAAACTCAGGCTACGTTAACCGATGCGCACCGCTTTGGATGCTTTTTCCAAACAGAAATATTTGTACGTATGTGAATAAACAAACATATATGCACATAGTTGGTCCTTTTAAACATAATTTGTATCTGCCCCCCTAAACAGTGGTGGGCACATAAGTGGTACACATTATTGTAATTTTATATCTTTTTTTAAGATTTGTATGAAAAGAACAGTCAAACTAGAAAACTTATTTTTATAAATCATAAAATATGCAAATTTCCAAAAACATTCGTATTCGAACTTAAAAATGATGAAAAATACAAAATGTGTGCTGTTTATGTTGAAACCAATGTACCTATATCTTGCGAGACTATTCGCGGTCTCGTGGCCAGCCCTAGTTTTTACTTAGCGTTGACAAATTTATCATAACTATGTGTTGAAATCTACAATCTAGAACTACCCACAACTTTAATTTAGATGACAATTGAATTATAATATATAGAAATTCAATTTTGTGGATTCCATTTAAAATGGCATACAGAGTTCTTATCTACGAAATGTTTGCCACCTTCAAAGGTACTCTGCTTTAATGTACCTAACTAATATCCTTTAAATTAAAGCTAAAAATTTAAAATTTGCCAATATCTAGGTATACACAAAGTTGATTTGATAACTATTTTTTTTTCAATTAACAAAAGCATTTGATACCTACATTTTTTTTCAATGTACAACGAAATTACCCCTAATATACATTGAAAACCTGTTTATCCCATTGCCTTTTTAGTAATCTAAACTTCTAAACAGAAATGTAATAAAAAACAAAATAATTTAAATCTTTACCCAAAGAATTATTTTCTATTTAAGAAGAGCTTCTCATCAATTTCAATAGAATTTCTTGATTTATTTCTCAATTTCTCTGAATTCATTATCGCCGTTAAATGGTTGCCTGTTGAAGTTGTTTACAACATAAAAAATAAGAAGAAAAAAAAATACCTTTTACTCTAACGCATTAACTTTGTGTTTTTTTTTGTGTGTTCGTTTTTGTTGTGTGCTTCAAATGAAAATAAATTTAAAATTATTGGTTTGGTTTTTCGCTTAAATTTAATTAAATTGCTTTATCTATGGCACAGGTAGGTTCAACACAAGAGAAGAAAGATATATTTATTTTGTTGCTTTGTTCTTATTGCTTTATCCAAATTTGGTTGGATGCCTACATTATAAATTCAAGAAAAAGGAAAGAGAAAAAAGAAAGAACACAGGTTATGTTTTATGGAAATAACTGCCAACTGAGGTAAAAAAGGTGAAAGGCTTTATGTTAAGTTCAACTGCAAAAGAATTTAGTGAATACTTTATATTCACTGAAAAGATTCTGTACACCAAAATTTTTCAGTTTGACTTTGGGAAACAATAAAATTTTAAACAGAATTAGTGAAGAGCAGTAGAGATTATACGTCAAATGATCTCCTAAATTATCAATGATTTTCAATTCCATAATAAAAAAAAAAGTTTCAACGAATTTTAGCTTTGTTATTTTGTCAACTACGTAACTTAACTTTTTTGTGGAAAACTTTTTCACTTTTTCCATTTCAAGTGGGAAATAACTTCACTCTCCAACTTCTGGTTCATGGCTTGTTGTCTTATGATCCATTTAGTTTAGTCTGCAATTAATAAGTCTCTCATTCCAAACCACTTGGAATTTGAAATAACTCTTCTTCTTGTTCCTAAACATTTATGCATAAGAAGTTCACTTGAAAAAAGTGAGACCATATCCCACTAGGAATTTTCCACCAGAAAATTTATTTAATTTAAAGAACTTGGCAACACTGATCATGTGAGTACAACAGAGTCTTCACTCATTGACGAGAATTCGAACATAAAAGAATATTTCTCCCCTCTTGACATAAAAAATGAAAATTAAAAAAAAAAAAATATAAGAAAAACCAACAACTTTACGCTTCTATTATTTTTATTGCACACAATCTCTGTTCTTACCTTGAAGTCTCGAAGAAGAAACTTAAATAAATCCCAGGTGAAATTTAGGCCCGGTGACGTTCCGAGGTCCTTGCTAGCTGATGCTGTTTACCTTGTGAGTTTTTTGTTTCATATTTTATATTCTTTAGGTATATTCCACAATATGGTGCGGTTGTAGGTTGGGGGATTGGTGATGTTTCTAGAATGGTCTTCGTTTAGTGATAAAACCGAATGATTATTTCGAACAATATTTATAGCGCGGACATATTGTGTCATCTTAGAAGACAAACGCTGACTACACCAGTCGTCCAGTGCCTCCCTCCGTTTCCCAGCTCGTACAGGAGGAGGTAGTGGTTCAAGAATACCCTATATATTCTCTGCTTTCCCTCTCGCTTTGTGTGTGCAGAGGCGATAAATTGTGCAAGTGCGAAGTGTTTGTTTGCGGTGGTGTTGGATCGTTAAGCAAAGAAGAGCTCCCCCTGCTGTTGACTTTTATTTACATTTTTATCCTCCGACAACCACAAGGGATCGCCACCAATCCGCAGAGTAATTTGCTGAGTAAATATGAGTATAAATGTATTAATAGCCTGGACTAACACAACTGCGTTGCATTGTTGTCCTTTTTCTTCATTTTTTTTTTGTTTTGTTTTCATTTCCATATTAATTCTCCCTCGAGTGAGAAATTATCTTCCCTGTGCCTGCCGCTTTCGTCGCCTCCGCCACATCACTCAGTTCTTTTTGACTTTGAAAGCTACGATAATTTGTCCCGGTGGAAATCATCTGCGGAATTCTGTAAGGGCTAATGGCGAGTTTAAGTTTTCCTTAATGCCACCTCATCAATGATACCACCACCCTCCGGCCGCTGCCCCGTTTGCCGTTCCGATCCCGCCGCCACCGCCGCCGCCGCTGCCCGTCACGGTGGATCCTCTAGCACTAGGTCATGGAATTAATTTCGATTCTTTTGAAAAGCAAGACAGAACAAAGAATATCGAAAGCCATTGGGAATATTTTCTTCTTTTTTTTTTAAAAGCACCATTTCTATGTTGTTGTTTGTTTATCCTTAAGGATTTCCCAGAGTGGGGTAATTAGTTTATGTAGAAGAAGAATGAAAAGGGCAGAAGGTATGTTTATTCATATTTACATGAAGATTCTTTTTAAATTGGTTTGCTTATGTTTGTTTTTTATTTTTTTTTGCAAATATTTTGCTTTTGATGAGGGAAGGTAGACTTTAAGATTCTATCTTCAGGGTCGGGAATTTTAAGTTTACATATTCTTTTTTTTTAAGTTTGGGTCGTCAGATATACATATTTGACAGGAATGTCAAGATAAAACAAACTTTCTTTGTTTTTTAATGATGAAATGGAGTTTGACTTTTGATTTCAAATCATCAGTGGGCCTAATAAAATAATGGAAATGTAATTTTCTTGTTTTTGTTATTGTTAAAATTTTTTTGACCATTTATGTTTTCATGGCATTTTGGAGGGTCATTTTAAAATATGAAATATTACAGGGCACTTTTTAAAATTAATTGATTTTTTTTATAAGGTACGGTAGGAAAGTTGATGGGTAGTAACATAATTCCGATAAGAAGAACACAAGTTAACTTGCAGCAATCAGAAATAATTCTCATTAAATTAAAAAAAAAATAATGGGCTTTCATTTTAAGCGATACTAATTTTGATTTATTTAGGTAATTGTTAAAAAAATATTGAATCAATATAAATAAATTTCATATTTTGCTGTTTTCCAATAATATATATTTATATAGTTTTCTATTGATTGTTTTCATCCAAGAACATGTTAACAACAAAAATCATAATATTATTGATCATTCTAAAAATATGTACTGAATACCGACTATTTTCCTAAAAATAATAAGAATTTTGTTAAGAAAAGTCGATTAAATTTTCATTAATATTTTCTTTGTTAAAACCAATGCAACCGAAAATAAATATCTATCCATCTGGAAAAAAGTTATCAAATGAAGGTTTTTCTTAGTAGTTTTCCTTTAATAAATTTTTTCATTCTATATTTATATTACCATACCATTTATTCTTTTCTCAGTTGTAAGATATACACATATATTCACTTTTATTCATGTAAATTGTAAGGCTTTATTCTACGAAAATAAATATCTATCTAAACCAATGCAATTTTTCCAGAAAATGCAACACATTTTTTTTAATATCTTTTCTATTTATATAACTGATATAAATATTGAAGTCCGGAGGTTGGCGAAAAGGGGTAAGTTTCCTCCCCTGGCTCTGAAAAAATACCAAGTTTCCAAAATATTTTTAATATCTTACTTTGGACTTTTGAAAAAAAACGACCTTTTTTTTTGACTTTTTCTGTTGGAGTCCATATTTTGACCAAGCTTACAAGAAATGTCCTTAATTTTCCTTCCCCTTGAAAAAATCTTATGGTGATATTGATATATAACTCAAGTTCTTACGAAATAAAAGAAATATTTTTTTCACTGTAGGTACATACCTACCTAAACATCACTTAAAAAAAAAATTAGCTGTGAGTACTTTTTATTTCTTTTTCTAATACAATTTTTTTTTGCAAATGTTGTTTTACGAGTTTTATATTCACCCTTGAAAAATGTCTCAAAATGTAAGAAAAAACTATTGAGCTTGAACTATACGTATGTATGGTACTGGACTCTTAAATTACTACCGCAGATATCGGCATTGGTAAGGCTCAGGAAAAATTCAAAAATGGAATTATTATAAAACATTTTTACTTTATTGTGTATTTTATTATAGCAATAATTGAAATACATGTTGATCTATTTCATGGGGGTAATAACGCAGAAAAACTATTTTACCCCATCTGGGGTTATTCGCAGCTAGGTTGGGAACCCATGAACTATAGCACAAAAATATAAACATACATATGTATGTACTTTCATTCTTTTTAATTATTCAGACACATAAAGTGTTCATATGATTAAATTATCTCACATTTGGGAGCATCAGAATTTTGTAAAAGTCTAACAACCTTTGACGACCTTTATTTGGATAATAATGCTTCACTAAATTTTTCCAAATTACCATAAAAACTTTTATTTTAAGGGTTCAACCTTAATTTTACAAGAGTTTTTACTTCCGTTTTTCATAAAACAAAAATAAATACTAGGTTTGTTTTATTCGGTATTTTCATCTCACACATTCAATATGGGTATGTTATACTTAAGCTCTCATAACATGACATTTATTTTTCTGACTTAATTTATTCATGTTAAGTGCCTATACATACCTAAGCCTCATAAATACCTGCCTTCTACAAAAATTTTGTTGGGAGGGCATCAACACACTCCCAAACACACACAAAAATGTTGGATACACAGGAATGTATTGTTTAAAAGCTGAAATTATTAATATTCCCAAACTGAAAAAAAAGTACCTAGATATCTAACTATACATAAAAAATCACCCTCTTAAACGAAAAATTAAATAAAATTCATTGGGGAATTACCAACCTTTCCGCAATAGCCAACATTTTCTATATAAAAAAATTACTTTCCTCCTAAAAATTATACCAAAGAAAAATCAAAACAATTTAACTTCAAAAGGAAAACTAAATCCTTACTCATTAAGTCTTCTCTTTGAATTTATAAATATTTAACTGACTATATAAAAATTCCCTGAACCTTAAACTTTATTTGATAGATACTTCCACAGGGTTTAGGGATTATAAAAGCTGCATTTTTAAATAAACTAAATGGCAATATAAAGACACCCAGCAAACTATTGTAAACTACCATTTATATTCGTTAACATTGTAAAACATATGGAGTCCGCTATACAACGTCTTCCATATGACCCACTGGAACCGAAAAGCAATGATTTACCAACAATGGCCAAGAAGAGGCGCACAGGCAATATCAAAAAAAAAGGAGAAGAAGAAAAAAAAGCCAAAAGCAATGCCATTAAATCCCTCCTGAACTCAATTTATATCCCATAGCAATTTATATACACAACGCATACCGTTTCCGGTTGCCGTTTCAGTTCAAGTCATTTCAAATACAACGACGATATAGCAGCAGCAAGCTAGTACACTATACTTGGCTCTGGTGCTTATGCTGGATGGCTGGATGGCTGGGCTGGGCTGGCATTGGCACAGCTCAGTTCCCAAGTCCTGATCCTGACGCTGAAGCTGTATCCAATTGCAAGAGAGTTCCTTTAGAGAGCATCGGTAAAGAAAAATGAAAGAAAAACAAGAAAACAAAAATAAATAAATTAGAATTGAAATAACAGGAAAATACAAACAAGCTATGAAAAAAAAAACTCAAAAAAAATCTGGCAAAAAGGAAAATATCTCCGCTCTTTATTTCGCTCCGACCCGCATCCAGGATAATTTATATAAAATAAACACACAAGCCGATTACAAAGAGGATTCCAAAGGATGACGACGAGAGGACGACGACGCGAGGAGGAAAAAGTATAAAGACAACGCCAAGCTCTGCATCGTTTTCAAGACAAGATTATGTAGCAAAACTTTCTTATTATGCTCGCAAGCATGCACCAGGGAGGAAATTAAAGGAGATGCCATTTAAATGTGTGTGAAGCAAAGAAAAACTGTTTCATTTTTTCAATATTTCCTACCCCCTTGCGCCCACCCACACATCAAGCCAGGAAGTTTTCACTTCGTATAAATGAGGTGTTGTCGCCTGCCATATACACCACACAGTACACACTCATATATGGAACGAGCTAGAACCAAAACCAAACCATGCCTCTTGCTGCACCATAAGAACCATCGCATCTTTCCGTATCCGTTTGTATCTTTGTGTATTGCTTTTGCTCTTCTTCTGCAGTTTTGTCATTTTGTGTATAAAAGACCTCGACAGCGCTTTACCACAAGCCACTAGCACCACAAAGGAAATGTGTTCCTGTTACTCATCACGCCTATCAACCAGAACGAAACGACCGACACAACCATGGCGACGAGGAGGAAAACGACTGCGACGCCAACGACAACGACAACGACGAGTTACTTTGTTCACAATAGCAACGCAAAAGCAATGGCGAAGCTAAAATTCAGGAAAATGTGAACAAGTATACGAGTCCTGTCGCAACTTCCTGACTTTTCCTGTCCTATTCAGTGACAATTTTGTTGCGTTTTAAGTCCTGCATTGCGATTAGTAGTAAAGCTTGTTAAGAATACCCTTTGATGGAGCTGAAGCAAACAGTGTTCCAAGATTGAACTGATGAACGGAATTTTGGGGTATTTCTATTTATGTTGGGCCCAAGTCAAAAGTGACAGAAACACATTTTAAAAATTGAGAAAACATAACATATTAGTTTTTAGAACTTTTAATCCGGAAGACCGGAACCAAATTGTAAAATGCCTGAACCGATTTCATTGATATTTTCAGAGATTGCTTCTTTTAATTACTGGAAGGTTTGCAGAAGATTTTAGTTAAATTCTTATAAGGCCTTGCTCACTTTGATTTTATTTGAGTGTTAAGTTTTGGACTTCATTAATTCAATGATTCAATGATTTCCAAAATAGTTATTTTCAAAATTTTAATTCGTGGTATTTTTAAGATTATATAGAAAAATGGGAAACCAAAAGTGGAAGGTACCGTAAATAAAGGTTTTTGAATAAAATACTTTTTATCCAAAGGTTAACTAAATTTCCCTGAAAATAAAGACCCCATTCGAATAATGAAACCATATTTGTAGTGTATAATATGTAGAATGTTCACATTTGAGTATTGACAGTATAAAGTAAAAACTAAAAAAAAAACAATTCAACGAAACGTATATGGACAATCTACCCTTCTTACCCTTGACAATTTAACTTTGATTTGAAGTGTATATCCGTCAGGTTTAGCAGGACATTTGCAGAGATAATGAATTACAATTTCTATTTTCAATTCCACACATTAGGTTAGTTCGTTGAACTTTAGCCAGTTTTGGCCCAGGTTTTCTTGAAAGAATTGTCAAAAAAACTTCAATTCTTCAAAAACACTTAAGGGCTGTCAATTGTCTCTTTGACATTCAAACCAGAAAAACATGAATTTTGTTTAAATTGAAATTTGTACGGATTCAACCGTTGCACATTCGACAAAAAATTGTTTCCATTTCTACTTCTATTATTGTTGAATTAAATTTATTTTTTTATTCGATTGTTTTAAATCCAGAGCAAAACAAATGCTTCAAACTCGTGTCACTTTGATAATTTATTCCTTACCTAAACTCGCCACAGCGAGTGGGCGACCCCAGTGTGACTTCAGGGCTCAACGAAGAAACCTATTATATGACGACATTGAGCTTTGTGATTTGGGAAGAGCTCCCAGTTTTATCATTATCATTTGGAAAGTTACCGTTTCCAGTACAAGTTGAATTCAGCTTTACCTTGACTCGCTTGTTATGTCTTGGTCTTTACAAAAGCAAAATTGAAAAATATAAATCGAGCACCCTAGTATCATTTTTAAGGAAACATTGGTGTCATACACAATGAGGGAACGTTTGATATTTGTAAAACTGAAAACGTTGACTTTTTTTTATAGTCGATCTCACAGGCCTTATACCTACTATTAGTTTTCATTTGCAGAAAATTATTTTAGTGAAGGAAGCAGCCTTTCTATAGGACAAAAAGGATTTTTTCATGATTAGGGGAGAACAAAAATACATTTTGCTGACAGAAATTGGGGTAAAGTTTCTTTTTCGAATCTACAAACACTGAATGCGAGGCAAGTTTAGTCTGTTGGGACTGCCGGAGATGCCCAGGACGAAGGTGTTTATCTGTTAATTTCACGGAGCTTTTGTTCTCCTTGCATTTAGGGAAATGTTCCGGTTAACCGCAGAGAAATTCTACGATGGTACAAACACCCTTCGTTGCTATCACTATAGCACCACAACAGCTACCCACATTTAGAAACCAACAAAGGATAACGCGGGTGCTGATGATGACTTGGCGTTGGCTTGTATGACGATCCTTGTTGACAACTTAGAGACGTGTTTAGAAATGAGTGCGAGTCCTCCAACACCACCAATTCACCATTACCTTCGTTCGTGCGGTTCTCCATGTGTTTGCTTTAAAAACGATTTATCTATAGAGGTGTTTCATTGTGGGTTGCGTTCCGGAATTTTACATATGGCTCTTTATGGGGACACAGAGTAATCCCAGTTATTCCGTTACTTTCCTTTCAATGTGGCTGATGGCAGACAGGACAATGACAATGGTTCTGACGATGAAGCAGAAGCAGAAGCAGTGGCGCGGTAGGACATGGTGCACGGTGGCGGCGGTGATGGTGACGCATAAACCCAACAAATAGTTGACGGCGGCGTCGTTGTTGTTGCTTTTGTCGTCCGCCGTCACCAAGCGTGAATGGTAAAGCCCGCAGTAATCCCTTTGTATTAGATTTGAAGTGATTTCAGCTCAAATTACAATCGCCCAGAATGACTGACAGGGATGGAGACGCTGGCACTCCATGGTCCATTTGAAAAGGATTCGAGGGGCTTTTGTTATTTTTTAATGTTATTCCTTTTTTTGTTGCCTTATATTCTTCCCTGCTGCTTGCTGCTAGCTCTGCCTATTCCCAGTGTCATTTTTTGTCATTTTGCCAGGACGTTAGATTATCTCGATGTTGTTATATCTGTTTTCCTAGACTAAACACAACTGAAGGTACTGCAAAATGTAAGGCAACATAATATGGATTAATAAAGGACGAATACGGTAGCCGGGGAGGGTGAAATTTGTATACAAAAAAAATATTAAAAATTTGGGGCAAGTGCCAGTGACTTGAAAATTGTGAGATTCGAAGGTAGCTGCTGCTGCTGCTTCGTCATTTAGATGGCTTTTGCCAAGAGTTCCACCATCACCATTGAGATGATAGATTCGAGAGAGGGAGAAGGAAGTAGAAACGGATACGGAAAGGATAAAGTTGACAATCAGTTATATTGAAATTAACAACCCATTTGGGCGGTGATGCATATAGCGGTAATTTCAGAAATTGGCATTGGAATTTTGCCTTTGTTTAGTTATTTTTTGCTCTGTTTTTGTTTTTACATATTTTAGTTCCCTTTTTTTTTGGCATAGCACAAGGTCCTTATTATATTTCTTAATTAATATTCCAGCTTTATGGAGTGATTTCAATTTTGTAAAATCTTTTTAATCGAGATTGAAGGTAAATTGTGATTGTTCGTGGATGAAAGTTATTTTGTAGATGATAAAACAATTGTTGCTAGGATTTGTATAATATCTTTTTAAAATCTTTCCGCACAAAGGCGACAACGGGGAAATAATGAAAATAATTATACTGAATTAATCTGATTTTTCGCAAAAAGGTACTCGTAATTCTCGATTTATGAGCTTATAATTTAGCAACGAGAAAACTTCAATGGGATTTTATATTATCTGCTTTTGAGCAGTTAACAAAGATTAAAGGGAAAGTTTTGAATCAAATTTAAATTTGTTTTGCAAAAATGTTAGTTAACTCGTGGGGATTGTGATAAGGGCTTAAATATTAAGTATTCCTCAACTTAATTGTCAATTTCTCAGTTCTTTCTCAGAAGACCTATGTATACGGAAGGTGAAAGTTGTTTGAAGCATGGTTTATTTTGTTTTTAAATAAAAAAAAAACAACTCTTGGTTAGTGTAGTTTGTTAGAATTGGTGTTGAATAGAATAAAATTACAAAAACCCTGGATTTGCGTTTCATTGTAAAACAAAATATGTAAATAGTTTTTCTAAAAACCTCGACATTTAAGTGCAAGAAAACGGTATTTTTATCATTTTTATAAATTATTGCATCGTTTTAATTATTGGCTCTAGAACAAAAATTAAAACATTGAAATATTCATTCACTTACTATTAAAACTATTTTGTATTTTATTAAAACTAGCATTTAATAAATATTTTAGATTGTTGTTAGATATTATTGCTAGAAATACTTTAAAACTTTAGGTACCCTAGAATTTTATTTAAAACTCTTAATTTTGTAATTTTTGATTTGGTTTACATTTTTTAAATAATTTTTCCATTATTGTTTATAACCTGAACATGAGAAGTTATCTTACCGAAAACTTTCGTTTGAATTTCATTTTTTTTTTTTGGATAAAGTTGTTTTATTAATATAGTTTTTGAAAAATAATTGTGCAAATTTAAAATTATGAAAAATCATAGTTAATTTTTTGTAATTAATGAAATCGTAGTGAATGTTTTAAGACATGTAAATGAATCTAATTGCAAATAATTTACTCGAGTGAAAATTATGAATTAAGAATTTTCTTAAATCGCAAAGTCAATTGCTTTCTCTTTCGATTGAATTAAAAAAAAAATTATCCGTGGAATAGTTTTATTAAAAAGCCGGTTACTAAATCAACTTTACTTAAAAAAGAAATCAAAGAATGTGTTCTTGGATGTAGAAGTGTTCGGAAGTTTATCAGATAATTTGTTTTATAGAACTTTGTATTTTTACATTTTGGTATGTAGGTGTATTTTTGTACTAAAAAAGACAAACAAGCTTTGCTATGCCTATTGTATAGATTTAGGCAAGACACCTTAATCGTTTTGATCGGACAAATACCACCCTTGTCTTTTTTTTTTTTCATAAATTCCCCTTCCCACTTGAACGGTGGAAATGGATACCCCATCACATCATATTTTGTTCTATTTTAAGCCAATTGTGTACATGCTTTGTTACTCGTTACTAATTTATTTCAAGCTGAAAAAAAAATTCAATATGGTTCACTGTACAGTGTACACTTGTACACTTGTACACTTGTACAGTATATACCTAAGCTATAGAAATCGAATCCATCCCATCATGTCACTTCAAAAAACAAACCAATTTTCGAGGAATTCCTTGTCATGAAAAGGTGCTTCTCCGAGTTCCTACCGCAAAAAGAACACATCCGAATTGTACATAAGTCAAATCAAGAGCTGTAGCATCACTAAATTTTTTTTATTTTTATTTGCATGTTTTATTACTACCTGCGTAGTTTTACGGGGTGTATGAGTACTTTTTTTTTATTTTTTAAGCTGAATAGAGCTTAGTGCCAGATTAATCTCGCAACTAAAGATTTGCTGCCAGCAAGCTCAAAGCCCTGCACACTTAGCTGTCAGAAATAATTTATGTACTCGTACCTACATACGTACATAAATATGGCTTAGAGTAGACATGTTGTCAATTGATTAAAGCAAATTTACAGGAAAGATTTTGTAATCGATTTTAAACTAGTAACTTCTAAATGATAATGATCGTCATAAAATGGTTTATTACTTGTGGAGTTCCCAAAAATATTGGACAAAAAAGATTTTGATAAAAAATTAATAAAGTTTTCCTTAACAAAAATTTCAAGATGTTATAAATTCATACAAATATTTGTATATGTATACATATATGTATAAAGTACTACGTAAAATTATTGTGAATTCTAAGGACAAAGTATCTTTTATTCTACTATTTCAATCACTCACACACACTTCACTTGAAGATTGATAACAACCATTTTGTGTTATGATGTTAATTTGTATAAGATTTTTCTACCTCACATCACAACCACATCCGGTTCTATTTTTATTTTTATTTTTATTCTTATTTCTAACCGAAAACAAAAGCACCTTACAAAGCAACATAAATAATTACTTTCGTCAAGAAATATCAGCTCTGCCCACTACCCACAGTCTCACATACATATAATAAATTCCATCTTCAAGAGCTCTATAATTAGTTCCTCCTATACAAGATGCTATCTTAAATTCATACATGTTCCATGTCATTTTTTTGTGTGTTGCGGCTTGCGGGATTACATTCAGGCTTGGGCATAAATAACTAGCATTTCAATGTTACAAAAAGATATACTTACAATAAGAGGCAACAAGAAAATAATATGAAAAAAAAACTCAAGTCCCACATTACAACGATGGTGATGGGGATGTAATAAAAGTATAGGGAAATGTTTATGTTGGCCGCGACCATATGGCCATCAGGCCATGGCCAACCGACTTTCCTCTGCATTCCCTTAGAGAAAATGAATTATTAACGAGTCCAGGATATCAATCGTTTTGTGTGTGTATGTATTGTGTATCGTACGGTGTAGCTTTCATATTTATGTGGCTCAAGTTCCATGTCCTTTCCTTTATGTCGAAGTCAAGTTTTAATAATTTAATAAAATATAAAAAGTGAAAGGATAACCTAACTTTGGTCGTTATTTAGAGGTCCTTTATGCGCGGTGGAACACTCTGCTTTTCGTCATGTATACCAATTTCCGTTCCGATAGTGTTTGATGTGGGTTGTTGATGGAGGATGTGTGGTCATGGTGTATAATGGGCCGTTTTGTGGATTCCTGTAAAGCATTCACGCATAAGTAGGGACTATATCTCAAACCGAAGGACATGTTGTGTGAGCGATTATTTTTAAAACTTTATTAACAATTAGCTGAATTTTCCAGTAATTGTTTGCATTGCTGTATCCTGTATGTTAATGAAATTGCGGTGGCAATTATATTTTTGGCCTTTTGTGTTGGCAGTTATTTTGGGGCTCGGCATTCAACTTTCGTCGCCCTATGATAATGGTTTGGGATCGTTTGTTGCCAGTACTACTCGTATAATAACTGGCTAAAGTTCTGACGCAAGCTTATATTCCCCGAGTGTCTTTTATGCTCGTATGCCTTTTGTACACACACTCGTATATGGTATGAACATTAATTATTAAAGTGAGTCGTCTTTTGGACCTGAAAGGATATTAATTTAATGACGACGCCGGAAATGGGACCGAACCAACCGACCAGCAATGATGAGGGAAACATCAGCGGGAGGTGGATGCCCAAATATATGTAGGTCCCTTTGTCGGCATTCTGTTTTGTATTCTCGTATATAAATGGAACCAGGAAATTGCCATCATTTGGTTTGTTTTGTTGTGGTGAAGTGGAATTCCAACGAAAAAAAAACCTGGAACTTCTATCGACTGCGGCATAGTTGGTAGGGAGGAACCTACTGGATTGGTAGGTATAGTGGTTTCCGAAATGAAGCCTTGGAACGAAAGTGAATATGGGAGTGGGTAGATTTTTGGCATCAAATTTGTTTGCTCAGTAAACACACAAAATAATTATTGTCAACCATTTTATGTTTTATGGGTTTCTGCACTATGTGTGTATGTATATCCACTGATACTTAAGCTCTTTACACTTTCTCAGATGGAATCTAACACCGCAAGCTTAATTATTGTTTTAGGTCAAAAACTATATACATTTTCGAAGTTGCCAAATAAGTTTGTAGTCTTAAAGTGTTCCAGATAAGTATATAGGTAACCTTATACTCATACCCATGTTTGGACAACATGAAAGTGTCGGGTTAGGTATAAAATGTGTTATAGGATGGTTTTACATATGAGTAGATATATAATGTGGTCAGAGAAATGTATTTTCCTGTACTAATTTAGGTTTTGAGGGACATACATTTTGTGCCTATCTAATTACTTAAAGATTGTTTAAACTGTATTTTTCTATTTGGTTTTTGTTGCTTTACATTTTTAAATTAAAATATAATATAGCTTTTAACTTTTAATTTAAGCCTAAGTTTGGTTAGATTTTCTTATGTTTCAAAAGAGAACTAACAGCAAGTTTTTAAAAGAAAATGCCAGTATGTATTGAGTCATGAGATTTTTTTAGAGTGCCATTTTAAAATTTTAGTAAAAAAATTAAGATTGGTGAATCTTCGAGAGTGTCCGTTAATTTTTAACTAAATACAAAAAAAAGTAAAAAAATTTTGAATGAAACATTTTAAAAATCAAAAACTAATTAAGGACGCGGTGAGCACAAACAGTAGCTCAAAGTAGTTCAAAAAACAACCGTTAATCGAAAACCATTAATATTCGTTATAAAGAAGTACTGTTTTCTCTGAAAAGCCATGCATAAACTGGCTCACCCTGTATTTTAATAAATGGCCAATTCGAATGATAGGCTAATTTGGTATCTGAGATACTTTTGCATACGAGTTGGTGCGGTTTAAAAATCAGCTGATACCTACAACAATATTATAAAGATATTCATAGTGTTAATTTTCAAACTTTTAATTCATTAATTTTTATTTATTATTTAATAAAAGTTTTCAAATAAATGAAATTCCAAGAAGATTCCTTAAATTTTTTGTCAGATCAGAAAACACGGAAAAAATGTATGGCATTTTTTTTTTAAATTAAGGGGTAAGGGCTGGTCACGATACAAGATTTTTGAAATCTTGTTTCGAGTCGTCAAAATCAACAAAATCTCAGTCTCGGCATCGACATCGGTCTCGTGGAACTAAGTTTCGTCACAAAAGATGCTGAAGAAATGAAGTACAACAACTTGAATCTAGAAGCTGCCGATATTTTATATTTAAATATTCACTTTCATGTTTAAAGATCACAATTTCGGATTGATTTTCTTTACTGGAAATACTACCAAAGACTCTCGTAGAGTTTCTGCCAACAAATATTTTCTCCTATCGTCTATAGTCTCAATATCATAACTGATACCTACAGGATTTAATCATCTCGTTTTTAGAGATAAGCACAAGAATCTTTTCGGTCTCGTGGCCTACTTATAAGTCTCAGTTCTTTGGTATTATATAGTCCCTCCATAAATTTTACCGAAAAATTGGTCTTTTGAATGAAAAATTTACGTTATTTGGCTAAGGCACCTATCTCTTAAAAAGCAATAAATATCACTTTTCTTAATGCTCCTTATCTTATTGAGTAATTACCTCATTCTACGGCATTCGTTTTGAGACCCATCAAAAACTATTTAATTTAAATATTTAACATCATACCCATAGCATAGCATATACATATATTATTAAACAAAATAATCAACAATATTACCCAAATACATCACTCTTCTCCACTTAATAAAATTGAAATGAAAGCAATCAGTATGAAAATCAGCTTGCCAACTTCCGTCCAATTTATAGTTATAGCCAATAATGAGCAACGGCAAGCGATTGCCTTCTTAAGGGCAGATTAAATGGCTTGACGCTTATTCGTTCTCCATACAAAATTATATATACTTACAATATACATATATATTGGTGCATTACATTGAGCCATTTCCATTAATTTTTATTTTAAGCAGAGTCCTTTCAACTTTCATCAATTGAACAAAATTAACTCTAGACACGCACATTAATAAAATCAAACAAAAACAATAGCAACAACAGTATGGATATAACGACAGCCACGCAGCGAACCCCTTTTTGTGGAAAACCTTTTAAACAATACAAACAACGATGAATTTCTAGCACAATATATGTATTTTGCCAATTTCTAGTTTTTCAAGGACACGGTATATATCGTCAATAATCATTTTTAATGATCTCTTATTCCTTTTTTTTTTTTTAATAAAAAAATAAGACAGCAAATACTATTGCCACATTAATTTTAAAAGTTCGGTCCTAATGGTCCAGCTTGTTAATGGACATAAATGAAAGTGGAGTAAGTGTGTATGTATATGTCCCTGTCCTACTACGGTTATATCCCTTTTTCGAACAGAAAAGAAAGCAAACTTTAGACATTACAACTTATTCTCATACACAATGCACAATGTGTCCACTTGCTATAATAGACGACACACAAACAAAACAAAAAAAAAAGAAGAAGAGAGACAAGGACAAGGACATCTAATATTTGTGGGAATCTCAAGAGAACACAACGGACACCAGCTACAGATCGAAAAGGATAATCAATGGATGATTGGTGGCGTCTAATGAGAAATTTATTTCCAAGGATTTATCGAGGGGATTGGTCCAATTAATGGTCCGGCTACTTTACTTTACAGAAGAAGGAAATCCCTTCTGTTCTGCCATCAAAGAGAGAATGAATGAAACAAGGTAGAAACCGGATCGAAAATCTGGAAAAAAGCAATTGTATTTTGATCAAAGGATAAGAGGAACACATCTTCTATAAAAGCTTATTAATTAAGACTTGAGTATAAAGTTGAAGTTGATCTGAAAGGAAACAAACACTTTTATTTTAGATTGTGTAAAAAATTGAAAAATAATATTTAGAGGATTTAAATTTTCATGAGAAATCAATTAAAGAATATCCTGTCATATTGAATGAAAAGGATAAGTGAAAGGCAGCACCGGATTTACATTTTGTTTTGGCACATTTAATGTTTAATTTTAATTTGAAAACGAAAGGATTCTTTATCAAAAAAGAAATAAAAGAATATACTTATTCTCTTTTAGCTTTCAACATCGGTTCAAGAACGACATTTTAAATGGGGGTGTCAGTGAGCGGGAATTTATGGTGTGGATTCAATATAGCACTTGTTATTGTGTGGAAATTTCAAAAAAAAATCTGTTGTTTAGGTGTTATCAAACTTAGACTCATTTTCAATTCAAAGAATTTTCGAACAAAAACGCTTCTATTGATCTTCGTAAAAAAACTATGTATGACTGTACTGTATAAATTTTGAGAGAATAAAGAAAAAGGCGGCGGAAATAAACCAGCTTTAGGTATTATAATTATTTTTTTTTTTTAAACAAGAGGACATTTAAGATGCCTTGAAACCAACTCTTCCGAAAATATTCCTATATGCATCACAAACATTAAACAATGCATACTTTATGGAAATTATATCTTCGATAAATTAAAATATTTCCTTATAGTTTGTTTTGGCAATGTGAAAACGAAGTTTGCTTAATTTTGTTTCATGTGCGTTGTGCATTGTGCTTCATAAAAACACATTTAATATCTTTATTATATTATTTTTGTGTCAACCATTATATTATTTAAATTTTTTGAGAAATCACGAAGTTTTCCCATTAGATTTTGTCATCCTTGTACTTTGAATTGCATCTGCGTCTTTGTGTATTTCGTAAATAATTTAACAATAAAATTTGCACTTTATTCTAAAAGCATTTAAATTTTTTTGTGTGTCTTCATTTTGTTTTTATTTTCCTCTTACAATCTAAACAAGGACACGCATGTTGCAGAGTAAATTTGAATGAAATAAAATCTTAAGCTTTTTAAAACATAACATAAAAAAAAGTAATCAAAACTCTAAGTCCAATAACATTTTTGAAGGCGCTCGCATTTATGTCGTTCATACACGTAGGTATTTTCAGCAAAAAAAAAAAAAAAACAAGAAAAAAACTTCCATCAACAAAAGGAAAACAAATTTACATAGACTCATGTAAGGAAGAACAATTTTAGTGACACTTAACAGAAAATTAGATATTTTAACAAAGTTTTATTTCCCCCTTAAAGCGAAACAAAAATAAAAAAAATGAAAAAAAAGAGAAAAAGAAATAAGACAACTGCTTTTTTACCTATAGGTCGTAGTATATGTACAAGAACGCGATGTTGTTTTTTAATCTTCTGCTACTGCTTTCAACTTCCTCTGGGATTGCCTTTCGCCATATTCCATTTCTCTGGATAGAAGAACCATGAGCGGAAAAAAAAAGAAAATTGTAAAGATGAAGAAGAAAAAAATTACAAATTAAATCACATTTTACATCCTTGTAAAGGATTCCGTGCCGCTTGTAATGGAAAAAGGAAACCTTCCGAATTTCTATTCCTCGAGGAATGAGGGAACAGCAGCAGCGACATCAAACGAGATGGAGTGCTTGAATAAATGCTCCGGGAACACATGTCCACTGGACATAATTCTCCTCTATGTAGGTACGTCGAAGAGATGGGATATGTGTGTGCCTTGTTTTTCGATTAGACGACACTTTGCGTCATCTATCGTATTCGTGGTAGTTTAGTCGTCGTCATCATCATCCTGATCGTTGTCGTCGGTCGTCCTTGTCGTTATCCTGTATTGCTCTTGCTGCGAGTGTGTACATAGTGCAGTTGTAGACGTTGTTCAGTTTGAATGGTGTTGCGTATAAGTTTGCTTGTGATATGGCGATGGCCCAAAGACAAACGTCGCGTCGCCTTCGTCTTCATGTATATGTAGCTATCATCGTTGACACCCAAAAGAAGCCTGAGGAACTGCAGTTGGCTGTGCATCAAGTGGATATTATTCTGGCCGAATTTGGAACATGATAAAGGGATCTGTATTTCAGTCACGAAATGAAGAAACTATACGTTTTATTGTTCCAAAAAAAGACAAAAAGAAAAAAAAAATACAAATGTATGTAATGAAGGTAGGGTACACTATATGGTATATGAGGTCATTTCTAGTGTTGGTTTTTTAAGGACACGATAAGGGATGAGATTCTATTTCTACATGGAAAGAAAGTTTTGTTACAAAAATTCCACCAAGTTGCAAAATATTTAAATTTACTTAAACTTTTATTTGATTATTATTGTTTTGTAAATTTCTGTGGAAGTTGGAAACTGCTTTTTTTTGTTAACTTTGGTTTTGTTTGTTGTGCTAGAATATGAATTCATTACATCAACAAAGGATATAGTGGGTATTCAGTCCCATCATCCATGTTTACATTTAAGGGTTAGACAACAACATGCAAACAGTATATTATAACAAAAAAAGGACACCATTATAGCCAAGATAACATGTTACATATATAATCTTTCTTTTCTTAATAAAGTGATGTTCTTTATCAAACAGCAATGTTTTGGGCGTACTCATACACTTGTTTCTGCTAAAATTAAAAAAAAAATTATATTGAATTTTCATGAACTTTTTAAACTGGCAATGAGTAATAGTCGACCC
This sequence comes from Syrphus vitripennis, assembly GCA_958431115.1. Classification (NCBI taxonomy): domain Eukaryota; kingdom Metazoa; phylum Arthropoda; class Insecta; order Diptera; family Syrphidae; genus Syrphus; species Syrphus vitripennis. The sequence goes on from OY288110.1 coordinate 109,524,659, forward strand.
GTCATTCTTTAAGACGGCATTGAGAATATTTTTTCAGTTTGAACGGCGCGGCGGCTCAACGCCTAGCGTACAGTAGATATACATACCTTTGTATATGAAAAACATGGTAATATCATGGTGGCAGTCGAATGGAGCGACATCTACCTTTCTCAAATTTTCTGGTGGAGAGCTTGTGGAGGCTTTACTTGATATTCATGTTTTTTGGTTACGGTTATCGAAATAATATTCTCCTCGTGCTCCTACTCCAATTTCCGATGCTTGAAAGATTCCCCAAATCAAATTCTATACTTACCTAAAAAAAAAATGAGCTGACAGCAGCTTCACCAAGGGTCGGGGCAACATATAAAAAGGATATACAATCCCATCTCATCAATTTGAGAATTGGTTCTGGGAAATTTGCCAACGACCTTAAAGTTGTTATAACAACTATTGCTCTACTGATAAAAGAAAGAAGAGAAGGCACATCTAACTGCATTCCATTCTTCACAATTGTTTTTTTTCTGTGTATTATAACACTGATTCACACCTTTCCTCTGAGAAAAATCCTTTTTTTTTATAGTTGCTCATGCTTATCGGTTTGCAAATCTAGAAGCAATATAATCTCAATGCTGAAATGTCCACGAGTAAGTTTAGATTGTACCTACATATAATATTTCTATAAGTACACAAAACGGTTAAATTCTTCTCACGTCCTAATTCGCACATGAAAAAGTCCTTTCGAATGCACATTTGCTCCTTATGTTCCCACATCCATGTTTAAGGCGTACAATAACCGCACGTCAGGCTTCCATGTAAGACGCGTGTATAGATTGTACACCACTTACCGCGTTGCCATAAAATAATGGTCGTATTATGTAAGGATATCCCTATTATTATTATTTTTCTTTTTTTTTTGTATTCAAATTTGAAAATCTATTGTCAACGAAATTGTTATTTTTTTGTTCGTCCTGTTTTCCTTTGTATCGTTCTCAATCCCAAGTCCAGAATTCCATTTAGGCAAAATGAATAAGAAATAATGTTTTCTTCAATGACCCGGCATTTGTATAATCATTTTGTTCCGCTATTGCTGGCCACCCGCACCAGCACCAGCAGCCGCTACCGCCCACACCCCACAAAACCCTTTAGAAAATTTATTCAGGGCCGCAGCTAGATTTGTATGGAAAGACAATTTGAGAGTCATAAAAGTTAGAGACGCAGTAATCCCCTTTAGAATATTTGTTGAGCACGACAGATTATTTATTGGGCTCTAATGGTGAAATCCACAAATAATACAAAATAAGGAACAACAACAAAAAAAAGAGTCCTGTTGCCTTTTTGAAATTGGAGGAGGATATGGTCGGAAGGGCTATATAATGTGGTGGCTAAAGGAAAGTGGGACAAGTAGCCGGGCCGGTCATTATACCGAATGTCCATATCCGTCTTTTAGGCCATAAAACTACGATGATCGTAAAAGTTTTGGCTCTTTTTCAGCTGCTTTTTTTCTCTGTTCTTTTCGTTCGTCCTGGCGTTTGTCAAAAGGAATACGAAGCTCATACGTCAAGCGAATTTCATTGAATCCTAGTTGAGGGATGCCATCCACTTGGAAATTTATTGCCGTCTAAGTGGCCAATCATGAATCAGCAAATATGCGTAATGTTTGTTTTTGTGCCATGTTCGTGGGAGTTAACGGGAAGCGAGCAAAAAATAAAATGACGGAGCGCAGTGAATTAGAATGTGGTTATAGTAGTGGGAAGTGGTCGTTGTGACTTGTGTTCTATGTTGTGAGTCTTTTCCTTTCCTTTCCTTACTCAACTCAGTGGCTGGCATGGCGGATGATCATTCGTTCTGAATATAATTTCAGTGAGTAATGGCACTTTGCCTAAAGGCCATACTAATGTTTTTCTATTATTCAGAGAATATTTATTTATATTGTGAATACAACGTTATATATGAGTATAATGGGTGATTAATTAGCATTTCTGTGTGAGAGGCGATGAGCTAGTTGTTGGTAAACAGGACGATGACGAAGACGACGACTGATGCAAACGACTCGACGTCGCGCCGATGGACGATGGTGGAATTGGCATTGTAGACAAAAAAGAGCTTGAACAATTGAAATGGATTCTGAAAAATGAATAAATATGCGCTGTTATTGTAATATAGTAAGGACAATCAGCAGGCAATAAGGAATATGAATTGTAATGAAGGACGTAATAGATATCATACTTAATGCAAAGATTTCACGCTTTTACTTCAAATCATTTGCATGAAAATTGAATAATTGGGTTTTTTTGTTTTATTTTTCAATAAAGGATGTGGGACTACTTATTGTGGGTTTGGTGATTTTTTTCGTGTAAACTCAAGGATGAAAGATAATTAAATTTTTAAGGTTGACATAAGTATAGGTTTAAAATTGTTTACTTTTTTTCAAACCTTTCATACGTTCTCATGTTCATATTACTATAGGTATACCTATATACTTATTAAAAACCTAGTTCTTGTTTTACATTTTTTGTTACTACATTTTGAAAAGCTGCATTTAAGAAACTAATATCTACTTGAAAGAAATTTAGTTCTATTTTAGCATTTTATTATTAAAATATAAATCAACATGAGGTGTGTGAAAACGTGTAAAAGTTGTATAACCGGAAAAACAAAAAGTTTTCATTTCACAAGTAAGTCTTGGCTCATATTCCACAAGAAGTAACTTAAAGTGATGTTATTTAGGTAAATGCGTTATCGAAAGCACTTAAGTGGAAGGAAATCCTTGAGTTGGATGGAATCAAGAATTCATACTATGTCTGTTCAAGTCACTTCAATTAATTTGACTTTATAAAATCTGCTTTTTTTCTTTTAAGGCTTATAGTAACAGCTATGTTCCTTTATACCTATGTGGATAAGTACTTTTAAGAAGATGGAAACCATATTACAGTACTTCTAACCACACATATTTTTACTAAACCACCCAGAAAGAAACTCAACAAAGAATTCCTTTCGGTGCCCCAGCAAGTAGCCATCCACTCACACAATTATGAAAACTACTTCACTTTTTTCTCGATTTGCCTCTTCCTGTACTTCTTATTCAATGTACTTATGTTGCGTTCGGCGGCACCCGAGTTCAAAAACATTGATTAAACATCGGTTTTATATCATAACCAAACTCATTAAAAAATTAGAACTACCAGATTTGACGCAAGTACACAAATCTTACCAAACGACGGGGTTACTGGACTACTTGTACAATCTTCTGAAATTCTTTGCTACTTTAAAGTAGTGACAAGTATATGTAACCACATCTGATTCAATTGTTCATACCTTATACATACATGTAATACATAACTATACCAAAATTTAACCCTCATTAAGGGTTTTGATACAGAAGTTAAATATTTTGTCCACCAAGAATTTATAATCTTCTACATTCACAAGTACTTGTAGTGTTAAATTGAAATGTTTATGTTTTGTCCCAGAAAATGATGAGATGATCTAGTATTTCAATAAATAAGATTTCATAATAAGTCTAGAGTACTGTAGTAGACATTAATATTTTTAAGTGGCCAAACGCTCCTTCATTTTTCAACTGTAGACATCATTAATCATAATAAAACAGAAACACAACTTTCGTCTAACAAATAAATGTTACGAAAAGATTATTAATTCGCAGTAAAAGTTTTCTACCTTATATCTTCCAAAACAAACCAAATTAAATTCCATAAAATAAATTTTAGTTCCGCTCCCTTCCGATGTGCTTAACGTTTTACCACATCAATCAAAAGAGTAACCTATATATATACATACCTGCATCATTTTCATTGCTATGGAAAGCGTTATTATAGACGGTAAAATTCCTTTTCAAAGAAACAACCCCCTCTTTTGCTACTCAGGGTTCCGTGGCAATGGCGGCAATCGAAATTAAGGGAATGGGATGATACAAATTGACTGCCAATTAAAGAGTTAAGTGGGCAGCTTGGCAACTTAATAAAAGGCTAGCAGCAAACCGACTTTCGAGAGCCAAGCCAAGTTATAGAATGTTCTCAATTGTTTTGTGAAATTCCTTTGATCACTTGAACCGGGTGAGAAGTAAGATGCCTTTTGATTAAGTAATTTACCATCGTGTTGGAATGGAACCCTAAGTCGGTTATTTGAAAAACGTTAATACCACTCATCATTCAGAAATTGAACCCCATTTTCACTATAATTTGAAATTTGATTAAAGGATATATGTATCTAGTCAAACGCGTCATAGGTAGTCTCATATCCATACAAACCATCCCCACTCGTAATTTTTCTTCTTCCCCTACCATTGACTAAATCCTATTCAAAGGATATCGACCTTCGAACAAATACACATATAAAATTTCATATTCTCCCAGATTTACCTTATCTTATTGAATGTTTTTGTGAGTTTAATTTGCGCCTAATTAAACGGGTACACTTGTAATAGAAACCTTAGGGTAATGTTTGGTAAGAAGATTATAATTGTTTTTGAAATATAAAAAAAAAACAATGCGAAACAATCGTGAAGATAAAGAAAAAATAACGACTCGTTGTTGTCAACATAACAACGATTTGTTATTGTTGTTTCATCGTCCGTCGTCTCCGAATATTTCGCGTTGGTTTGAGAAAGCTTTTATTCTGTAAAAAGACTTGATTTAAAAACGAATTTATAGAATATGTTTCTGGCTTAAACAATTCATTTGGCAGTTGTTTTCTTCATTTATTGCAAAAAATTTCGGTTTTAGCTCAATTTTATATAACCTACCCTCCGATTGAACGAGAGAAAAATGCATGAACTATTATGAAATAAAAAATGGTGAAAATACCATTTTTTGTTAGGTATTTTTAAAATTATTATGTTATGTGGCATGGTATGTATAGTATGTTTTTGTAGTGAATTTTACTACCACCGTTTAAACGTTATCCTTAACAAAGGAACATTTTCGACACATCAACTTGTCTAAAAATATATGCTCACGCCTTTTGATTTATTTTCACTCAAATGTATTTTCTTTTTTAAATCATTTCCATATAGAACTATTTTCTCAGTCGTGACTGTTAACACATTGTTATGCTCCTTGAACATAAAAAAAACCAACACAATAAAACTTATGGCGATGAAATATTTGCAGCTAATTTCATAGAATGTGTTAATTTTCCTATGTTGGTATCTGTATACAATCTCAATCCACATATGCAACATGCCTTTCAAGGATACAAGATAAACAACAAGTGAACAACGTTGATTTTTTTTTAGAATCATACATCTCCAACTCCGCTTCATTGTAATACAGCACCTGTTTCGATTTCTGAATGCCAAGCGAAGCGACGGCGCGGGTGATATTGGTAGCGGCGAAATGAGTTCCTTCCTTATCAGTGTAAAACCGGCACCACCCCCAACCATTGAAGATGTCAAGAACATCCTATAGAAACAGTGCCCTTGCCAATTGAATATTTTCGCGCTACCAACGCGCAAATTAAACGGAAATGGAATTCACCTCCTTCGAATGGAATGTCTTTTCCTTATTTTTTTTTGTCAAGTCAAGAATTTTTATAACATCCTTGAAAAGTGTGTACACACTTGCTTCTATTTTGTTTGCTTTATTGTTTAAAAGCAAAGCACATCTTGCTGTTGTTAATGCTGCTAGCTGCTAAAGTATAGTGTGAATGAATATTATTTAAAACGAAAAGGGGGAGCTGTTAGAGCACGATTTTAATAAAGAGAAAGAAATATATATTACAAATGGGAGGCACTTTAAAAGAAGTAAATTTCGCGATTGTGTATACCTATATAGCTGTAGCAGCAGTAATAAAGCGTAGGTATTCCTATCGTGTAACATTTTTAGGGATGCGTTGAAGAGTAGCATGTCTATTCTGCCCTTTTGTAGTAATTTAATTTGCTTTTTTTTTCTTGTTTTTAATATTTTCACTCGGAAGCACGATGCAAGTATCCATAGACTCTAAAGTCATTTTAATAAAACAGGATTCTTAGAATTCAAAAACTTTACTATTACTTATTTGAAAAAAAGGAATCTAATCTAAAACAAGGTGAAGTATGAAATTTTCTCTAACTTCTTATAGGCCCTAAAAAATTGAATTCAACTTGAGGAAAATTGAATTAGTTTTTTTAAGGACTTGTTTCATAAAAGCTATAACTACTCTTACTGCATGTGAGTTAATAACTCCTTCGGGTAGATAATTGTAATAGTGCAGCCCGCAGATGGTTCAAGATACCTACCGTTAAGATCCTATGAGGAAAAAAAAAAAACAAATTGAGTTCTACAAAATGTGTGAATTAATATCCATTTTATTGACATACTTTATACTATTTTGTGTGAAATAATTTTTGACATACACACAGACATACACTTTGACTACATTATGTTTCATAAATAGAATAATATTAATAAAATGTACCTTAAGATGATAATCTGTAACAAGCCTTGTAGTTTTTTTTGTATTGATTTTATTTTTATTATTTATTTTTACATTTAAACAAATGCATTTCCTGTTGTTATTAAAATTTATACTTATCTATTGTTTTAATTATTATTTTATATAAATTAGTGATGCGTGACAGGAACAAAGAAATTAATTTAAAACTATTCAAACACAACAGTATCTCTCACTTACCATAATTATATGTTTTTTTTAATTTGTTTAAATAAAGGATTCACACAACTCGCAGATAAATTAGAAAAAGAAACAAATTAAACTACTTAAAGTAATCAAACCCACGGAAAGGACTTTCAATAAATTAAGGATAATTATTTTTTTAATGATAATATTTCAATACAACGACATGTCATATTTTCACGTACAGCAAAATTACTTAGTTTTATCGGTTTCAGCGGCAGAAATAGTGGTGATGACAGTTGAGGCAGAAGGAGTTTCAACTTCTTCCTTAACAGGACTCAGACCTCCTTCGCTTTTTGTAGCATGCTCATCCTGCAAAAAAATAAAAATAAAAAAATTCATATGAATGTTTGATGTTTATTCTGTTTATGATGTTAGGATATATATACCGTAATTTTCTTTTCCAACTTCATTGATTTTCCCACACTCAGTAGGCGGTAGTTCTCCTTTGCTCGTTCTCTTAGCTTCTGTGGCAAAAGCAGCAAAACTGTTGTCATATTGCCCAGGGAAAGTATGCTGAACAGGGCACACATAACCGGAACCTATGCCATCCAGAGTTAGATGGGACGATGACAAAAGTGAAATACAAACATTGCACATGAACCAACCATATTGACTCAAGACTTGTATTCGTTTACCTGCCAAGTTGCATCCGGATGGAATGATAACTGATAGAGCTTCCATGCGTTGTAGGCCTGGTAAATGTACCCAATGACGAGGAATGGAATAAGAAAACTCAAACCACGCCACATCCATGAGTGAAAGCCCTCGATAGTGATGTCCATGTTGTGCCGTTCGCCGAGAGCCTTTAAGCGATACAGCAAACCCTTCTGATAGCCAAATTGTAAATATTGAACCATGCCTATAGGGAAGAGATTTTAAGTTTTCAAATCATGTACCAACTTAAGCTGCAATCAACCGCACACACGGCACAGCCACTCACTTATGTACGCATTGAAATACAGGAACTGCGTCCGGAACAGTTGCCATGGTTCGCTCTGTGGCCAGACCAGCAGTACTCCGGCAGCCACTGTCGAAATGAAATGATGTGCTCGCCACCAGCCCTTAATCCGGGATCCGTTCACTTTTAGAATCGACTCACGTATTGTGAGTGTGCAATAATACCAAACCAGCAGGAAGATAAATGCTAATTCCAGGGCCCTTTGTACGAAGAGATATTAAGTGGAATTTAATCAAGGTGCACCACCTACATTGCCACCGTGCGCGATCGTCAGACCGGCACCGCTCCGTATCGCACAACTCACCTGTAGTTGAATATTAAATTAAGAAACGCCATTATCAGTCCTATTACGTTGAGTATTAATTTAAACTTTTCATAGTCGTCTTTGTAGCGAACTTTATCGTTTCTGTTCAGTATTGATACATTTACATCGCCCAGGATAATCTGTGAGGAACGAGAAAGCAAAAAAAAAGCCAAGTGAGTGCTTGTTGGTTAAGAGATAAGGAAAACTATTTTCTTGTGTTTTTTTTTTGCTTTTTGTTATTTTCTTTCATCATCTGGAACAAGATGAAGACACCCCTGGGATGATGATGACGATGCCAAAGAAGAACTTCTTACTTTTAAATAGAATCCGGACTTTCTTGGTAGGGACTGCTCGATTTCATGGAGTTGGGCTTTCCGCTTGAGGGTGTTCTTGTTCAGTTCGGCGACTTTTTCCTTCTCCTCTTCACTTTGTGCTGTTTTGCATCTGCAAAGAAGGATATACAGAGTTGTAACACTTTTAGAATGAATTTAAGTTTAAGTATAATGGAATTGAAGAAGTACACGAACAACGAAAACTTTAGCGTCTAAGTGTCGTCGTCGTCTGTTGGCCGACCCAACGCTCGTGTCGGTTGTATTGTAATAGAGTTCAGAAGTATAATTACCGTTAGGCGACAGATGATTGGAGGGTAACTAAGCGCTTTACAGTTTCCGTTTTTAAATTGCAATCTATATCCGACTGGATGAATTTTTGGCAGAAAAAATTGGAGGTGTCGGTGGATTTACTCGTAAAAAAAAATTATTAAGGTTTTTAATTGGATTTTGTGATATCTTTGCTTTTATTTGTTCAAAGGTTGTTAGAATGAGGTTAGAAGGACCAGAAAAAAACTTAAATATGAGCTATTATTAGCTCATATTACTATGTCCCGGGTGGGGATGAAAATTATGTGTAAGGCTAAGCAAGAATTTTTCTCTTCCCTCTCACTCTTGAAAAAAATACAAAACATAATTTGTATTCACTCAGTTTGTACTTCATCATCATTCTCCTGATAGAAGACTTTTTTTTACATTGTGTCGTCTGGTGGTCATTAATTTTGTAAGCACCATTTACAAAAAAAAAGAATAGAAAAACGAGAAAAGGGCATCAAAAGGACATGATAAACGAAAAAAAAATCACGAGCAATACATAACATGTGCGAATGTTAAATCTGAGGACATGAACCAATCTGTGCGTAGACATTTAAGAGATACCAGAGCTGGATTTCAGAGCGGGCAAAAGCGGCCTTTAAGTTTTCAGTTGAGGATAAAATATATACTGCCTGGGCAATGAGAGAATTCTTTGGTGTTTGCAGGAAGGAAGCATCCACAAAATAACCTCTAAGTTTAATGGGAAGGAGTTGTCCTAGATTTATAACTTTGATACCAATTGAAAGATGTTGATTTTTGATTTGTCCCTTTCTTCTTAATTTTATGAAGGAGTACCTACACCCTTTACATAATTGTTTTGGATTACTTGTCAAAAGTAATTATTGCTTCAACCAATTTTTGTAATACTTTCATTTTCATACATTCCACAGTGTGGATTGGAATTGAATCAAAGTTCTAAGAATCCAGCACTGGTATTAAAGGTAAATAAGTAATGAAGACTAATAAAGCAACGTGCAATACGTTCTACATTTTGGTTTTCCATTCCGGCAGGCTTAATACACACTCAGAGAAAATTTCAGATAATTTAAAAAAAAGACATTTACTGCTAACAGGATTTACTGTGAAATTAACCTGAAAAGATATTTGAACACCACTGTAGTTGATTTCTAATAAAATTGCAGGGTGGACCAAACAAAGCTCGTACTATTTTTACAGTTTATACCTATCGTTAATTTTTTGGTTTTGTTTCGATTTTACAAATATCTTGAACTAACTTAACATGACATTCAAATTTGTTATTTTCAAAACAATTAGACTAAAAAAGGGTTTCTTTACTGTTTCTATTTTTCTTCATCTCATTTTAATCATTATATGACGAAAAATAATTCTTTATCTACGCTCAAAATTGGGAGAATTTGTTCAGGGTAACTTGAATACTTTTATACATAGTAGGTTCATAAAATAAATTTATAAGCTAAGCCACTCAAGAGCTATTAAAGTTAATTTAAATTTTGTCACTTTCACCAAAATAGATACACCATCAATTGCTGGCTGGGTGACTTTTTGTTTGTTTTTTTTTTTTTTTATTTGCCCCACAAGTAATTTTTTTTTGACCCACAAATGAATTTGTAAGAAACATTTAATTTCAGATATACAATTCATAAAATGTAATTTAGATTTCCTTAAAATATACTTTGCTTTGGCTATAAGAAGACCTCCGCCAGCTTTTTACCTTAACTGATTTAATTTTCTTATAATTCTTTGATGTATTTTAATCACATCATAATGGGGACGTGAGTTGGTAAGTGAGAAGGGAGTCTTTTGTCTTCGTTTTGAGCTTTGCAAAAGTAGGAAGCTTGTGTTTGTCCAAAGCTTGTATTATATAGTAGGTATAAACTTCAACGAGATCGAATCAATTTGGAACAAAGTTGAAGTTAAGATTTTTAACTTTAGTTCTAAAAATGATATAACGATGTCTTCCGCTCACAAAATACTTCAGATCTAATGATGTCATCTATCATATATTATTACTTTATACATTTTTGTACTTCTTCTAATTGTTATTTCATCAATTTTTTCAATCAAATCAAAGAATACATTTCTTTCACTGATCATTATTATTTATGCTCTACGGCAAACTGGTTGTTTTTCTTGAAGAAAAATATTTTTGTGTTTGCAGCTGCCTTAACAAAATCAGCTTGCGGAAAGGTCAATGTGATATTATTAAAAAAAACTTATGTCTAGGTACTCCATTTTATGTTGAAAGTCGGCAAAGCTCCAAACTGCCTAAACACATTCACTATTTCAATGCGTTCATTTCCGATGCTCCATGATTGATTCTTTCGTCATCCGAAGGCACTATAGTGGATTGAAAATCAAAACTTTGTGGTTTTGGGTATGGTCCTCACGGTTTGCAGAACTCGGAATTATATCGATCTATGTTTGCAATTGAAATGGTTTATTCGATATTAATACCAATTTATCTATGTACAGTACATCATAATACTTTAATTGCGGATTTAAGATCAAATACTATTGGGCCAAGAGCATTCCCTTGTGGAACTCCTGCTGTCTCAAACCTTTCTGGTATGATTTTGCCATCACTGACAGAAACATTGATTAGTTTATGCCAGGATATTAGAATATAAAAGCACAAAGTTTTGGGATACACGAAAGTAAAACAGTTTATAAATGAATGCTTGTCAGTATGCGCCAAATAGAGCTCTTGATACCCGGGTACACGGTACACTGACTGGATACCCAACCATTCCGGGTATTACCCGGGTACCCGGTACCCGAAACATGATTTGATACCCGGCTACCCGACACATTGTTGGGTATGTTTTTAACACTAGTCACGCAGACTTTTTTTCATTCATTTTTGCTGTGAACTTTGTTGTTGCTTTTCTTTGTCGCACATGATGTTTATTCTTTGAGAATCGGAATCGGAACGAAATGAATGTTTGCAAACTGTGTTCGCCGTAGGGGGAAATGCAAACGAGCATGTTCGGCGAGCATGTTCGTCGTTTATGGCCACCTTTAAATAAACTGTATCAAAATTATTAAAACACAAAAACAATTTTCAAAACTCAACACTTATAGCGTGTTATCAGTATTACGTTACTATAACTAATCGATTACTATTAATAATAATAAGAAGAGTAATATGAAACATTATTCTAAAATTCCTATAGAGAAAAATACGTGATAAGATTGCAAAAACAACATCGACTTCCGACTCACTTAAAATGCAAAGGTAAAACAAAATTCTCTCTATTTTCTTAGGCATTTAACATAATGCACTATCAATCTTCAGTATATATGCATAAGCTGAAAAAAGGCTATTAGTAAATTAACTTTAAGTACACAAAAGCTATTCAATATTAAACGAAACACGGTAGTTCTATTTATCATCATGCTCTAAACGAATGTGCTCGATTGTGTTATAGCATCTAGAAAATCTATACATTTTTTCATTTTATTAAAAATTAATTATTTTAGCTGTAATTTGGAAATTAAATCTTGTGCGTACATAAGTTTTTTGTTTGCTTTTGAATATGAGTTAAGACTTTGGACGTCTGACTAAAAAAAAAAAATAAAATGGTGACAAATCAAAACAAGTCACTATTTTATCTTACGCAAGTTTTGGTTTCGTAAAAAAAATCAAACTCGAGATGTTAATCAGATTTTGTATTACGATTATAGATAGGGAAAAAGTGGGTGCCGTTTCTGTCTGTCGTTCTAAATCAGTCTGTCTGACTGTACCTAAACTTACTGCCTAAGCTATTCAAGCGATTTTCTTCAAATTTGGAACTTAAGTAAAAATTTTATGATTCCTTAGAGGCGAAAATGAAATAAGTTTTTAGTTAAAAAAAAACCATAAAACTTTTTATCTCGAAAATGGCTTTAACGATTTTGGTGAAATATGTTCTTCGTGGTTTTAGTACGAAATTTTAATTATTTGGTCAAATAAAGTTTTTCAAAAAGCCGTTTCTGAGTTTAGATACCTGCCATGAACCGGAATTTTTTAAATCAATATTTTTATGATACATCAGATGGCATCTTTGGATTTGAGCTCAAACTTCTCTTTCGGCTTATTTTAACAATTAAAATAATTAATATTGTGCTTTTTAATATTATTCTTTAATCACATTCTTGATTTTGTAATTCTTGTTTATTCTAAAGTAACATTGAAGCTAGTTCGTTCGATGCCGTCATGCATAATATATGTATGTACAATTTTATAGGCTATTAAGGTTTATACACATAACTCTAAATTCAAAAGTTGTATGCAAAATTCTGAGAAATTGCACTTATGGAGTCAATTAAGCATTTAAATTCGACATGAAACAAAAATTGTTATTAAAGTTTAAGTCTATCTATGCGCATTTTTTTTCTTCTATTTTCAATAAATCGCACACTAGATTTCTGCCTTTGCAGTTTATTATTTAAGTATGTTATCTATTAGACTAGAAATCAATCAATTTGACTTTGGAAATTATCATATTATCGGCAATATTTATTGATAAGGCTATATCTGAGGTTATGTTATGCAATTCTATTTTAACTTGTGTTAAATGGAAATATTATCACACGGTAATTATGCATTCACAAAAATATCAAAACAAGTGTAAGTGTTTTCTTTATATGTTGTTGTTATTCTTAGATAGAGCGTTTATATTGAGTTTAAATAATAAAGCAACATGTTGGCACGGACCAGGAGCGGCGATTAAAAAACAAAAATACTCAAAATAGAAGTCGAAATAAAAACTTTAATTTACTTTAAATTGTTTTATCGAAATATTTTAGAAATATCTAAGTTGATATTTGCGGGTTTAAAGCAATTTTCGAAAAGACGAGATTAAAAAATGCTTGTCAATGGAAATTTTTATTTAAAAAATTAAATCTTTAACACCTAATCATTCCATCAAATATATCTATTATGCAGTTATTTTTTTCAAAATGTTTTCTACCGAATTCTGCAAGAATTAATCTTTATCTTCAGAGTTAAGTTTATCTTCAACTTTTTGATATCTTTTTAAAATTTCAGGAAATGTTTAAAAAAAAATTTATAATATTCAATCATTATATAGTCGTCTTAGTACATTTTCAAAAAAAAAAATCGAGATAACGTATGTTATCGTCTATAAAAATCATAATCTTACAATTTAATAATAAATACACCTAAATTTTATTTGATATCAATCGAATTTTATAAGAAAAAAAACTTTGAAAGCGGTTTTATATTATTAATTAATGTACGAGTATCTGGTTACGCAAATCACTAACAGGGTGATGACCTGATGGACTGAAGCAGTTCAATTTCCACTTGTTTGTTCCGAGAATATTTTCTTGACAATATTTGTTTTCTTATTGAATAAGAAAATTTCTAATATTTGATGCAGAATGCCATTTTAATTTTATACAGAAATTCTATTTGATTAAAATCCAGCCTATAGGAATGCATAACCATGAATAATTTAGTTAAATATCTTTGATGGCATATGTACATCTTTTTATTACCGAAATAACCTATAAACCTGCAATAAAAAATATATCAAGTCTACTCGAAGGTATGAATATAACATGAAAATTCAAAATACTTTCAATCACAGAACCGACCTTTACAATTTTACATGCCTGTAACGTTTTACTTAAATTAGCCATAATAAAAAGAAAAACAAGAAGAAACCAATTTATTAGGATAAAAGTGTAGACGAAGTCACTTTTAATGATCTGTTAGCATAAATTAGATACACAGCACTAAGTTGCCGCACTATGAAACTGGAGTTACAAAGTCATGGCTGTCTTGGTCATGGTCATGAACAAAACAATGTTACTGTCGACCGACGAAGAACACGACGACTCACGTCTGAGTACTTTGGATTAAACATTTCGTGTCTGATAATACAAGTCGTATATTATTTTGGTGTAATGCATTTTTTTTTTTATTTTCAGACACAAAATAGAACAGAACCTTGATGCTGCTTTAACGATGAATGTTAAAGTCAAGGTTACTGCTACTTTTGCTATCTAGTAATTACATCAATAAAAAATATGTTCATAGATTTGAATGTGTCTGGAGAAAATAAAATGAAATGAAGACACACTATGAAACACAATGAATTGCTGACCAATTTAACAATTTCAGTTTTGTTTTCAACAATACACACTACAAAGAAGAAGGAGGTATGTACTGTAAACATTGATGTACTGAATGACAAGCTTATGGAATTTCGAAGCGAATAATTTATGCAGACTACAATTGGATTAGAGTTGTTATCTCGATGGAGGCATATCACCATTTGGGTCACAGAATTGATTTGGAGTTGAGTACACTCTCACCATCTAATAGTATGTACAATGTACATACATCTAAAAACATGTACCAAACTAGGATTCCTTGCTTGGTCGCCTGGATTAGTTTCCTTAATATTATTAAAATAAAGATTCAGTTGCTATCATTTTATTTTATTTCACTCATTACGACATGAAAAATAACGACAACATAATAAATAATAACATCATCATATCACTCTCGTATATACATCGTAACTTTTTAAAATTCAATTTCATGTTTAATCATGGACATCAAGTTCAAAGCTCTCCCGATCTTATTTATAAACACAAAAAAATAAAAACAATAAACAACGTATTATTAGCTTAATAGACACAGACCCAAAGTTGACATAGCATTTTTACAATTAAACCCTCCAATTGACTCATGTTTTCAGTGCACTAACGAAAACACGATGACGATGAGTGAAATGAATAAATTGTTCAAACTGCACTTTGTTGTTGTGGCTTTGTTTTACATTTAACGATTTAATTTGTTATTTATTTTTGTTTTTTATCTAAAAGTTGGGTTCTTAATAAGGTTGAGTAGTTAGTAAGACGAATACAAAAATAAAGTAATAATAAGTGAAATATTAAAAAAAAATTGTTTTGTTTGCATTGAAGAAAATAAGTTTAATCCCCTTGAAATTGTAAAATAGATGTTTATAAAGAAAATGTAAACAACAACAAAGCAGTATTGGTTAAACGTTTAAACTAAGGAAATGACTTCAGACATGCCAATTTTAAATATTTTTGATTAATAGTAGGTAATGATTATGGGGCTATATTGCTATTTATTATTTTAAGATGCGAAGATGGAAATAATTTTTTTTTAATATTTAATTCACCAACAAAGGAAAACTGAAATGCAAGAAATTGATCTTCTATTTTTTTTTAAATGGTAGGGGTCACCTCTACCCACTTGCAGATTGAAGAGTATGGAGATGCTGTTTCGGAAAAAAATTCATTTTTTTTTAAAACACTGTAGAAGGAAGATCTCCTTCATCTTTTAAGAGATAAAATATGCGAAACATCGCATGAAACTTTATATATGCTCTTATATGTACCTGAGACCTAGAAACTTTTTTTGTTGTAATTTTTAGAAATTTATCAAAAATTATTTTTAGCAGTCGTCAAAAATATATTGTACCCTCCAATCTGCAAAAAAAAATACACTTGTTTCCAAGCAACCTCCCCAAAATTACACCCCTACCTAAAATCCCTTACCAACCGACATTCGCAACCAAACCTATCATAAATCACAAACGTGCTACGGTAAAACGTCTACGGGAAAACATTACCCGGGTTACGCGGAGGAGGGAAACGTAGCCAACCCTTTAAAAATGGTCAATTTATTTTATTTTATTGAAATATAGATTTAAAGTTTATTTTATTAAAAACATACGAGTACATACTTAAATCTTCCATGCTTAAATAATTTTATATATGTACATATGTACATAAATAAATAGGTAAATCAACAATTTTTTTTTTAATAAAAAAGCTCATTTAGAATTGTTTTTTTCATCAATTTATATTTTGGCAAAAGATTACATCTTTTTCCAGCTCAATTTTTTGCTTCATTCGGCAGTTCAAAAAACGTTTGTTTGCTTTTTTTTTATTTGTCTCTAATAAAATATTTTAATTGATAAATTTGTAATTGTTAATTTTGAAGATCTTAATGTACGAGCAAGTGCGTACGATCAATCGGTTTAATGCAAATTATTTCAAAATTACTCAAATTGTTTTGTAATGTACATAACTTTCAACTGCATTTAGAAGTTTGTTTTTTGTAATGCAAATTATTTTCAACTTGCAACTTTGACCAAATTATTTTTTACTTCTATTTTTTTTAATGCATTTTTGTTGTGCTGGAAATTGTTAGAACCTTCATATATATTCAGATAAGTTGGAGTGTACATGTTTTTTTCATACTCAATTGAAATAAACAAAAAAATAATTTAGTCTTGCGCAAGAACTGGGAAGCGCAAAAATGTTATGGATAGGGCCATAACAACACGAAACCTTTTGCGCTTTGAGTTGCAAAAATATGTCTCAAACTGGGTTTAATAATAATAATAATATTAAAAAAGGATAAAGTACTTGTTTTTCTTTAACACTTATTCTTAGTTTTTATTACTTCATAGGAAAAAAATATAAGTTTCGCGATTTCAAATCCGTTATCATCTTGTAGAAAATTTTGTATCGAACAAATTGATCCTTTTTTTTCTTAGTTACATGCTTTTGCGATTTCTTTCAAAACTTAATTTGTGCACGGCACTTCTCTGATTCGTAACAACCATACCTATTATATTTTGACTATCTACATAATTATATTATTTAAAATATTACATCCATATAGGTATCAAATTCTTTTGGCACAAATTAATACAATTCTAATTATGTATGAAGAAAAAACCTTTGAACAAAAACATACACAAATGTGCTCAAGTGAGTCTAACCAAGTGCACCGCACTGTAACGCAGTAAAGTGATTCACATAATTTTAATATTCAACAGTTCCATCGCCAATAAAAAAGTCCAACCAAACAAACAAACAAAAAAGAAAGTTGTATGCCATAACAACAAATATAACTTCAAAATTTCATCGTAACAGATACCTATTAGTTAACGTTATCCAAGTCCAAACAATTATATAATTTTTAGAAAACTGATTCCGACAGGTGGTGGCTGATTATTCTCCTAACTCCGCGAAATACAAAAATTAAAAATTTACGTTTTATCAAAATCTAAACGAAAGCACCTAGTGATAACAATATATAAGCGGCTGCTTTACTATCAAAGGCTTCTTCGCGTTTAATTGGACAGTTGGTGTTTATTGCAGGAACTCATAATAAATATATAAAAAAGCCAAGATAGACAGTGAATCAGAGGTAAGCGAGGGTTTTCTTTGTTAAAAAAGGTGCCAGCCAGGTGCTAAAGGTGTGGATATAGACTTTGTCCACATGTCAATGGAATGTTTCTCAACTACACATCAAACAACCGTTTCGTAGGTAGTAGATACTTACTCTTTCAGGGAAGCCGAAATCTGTCCCATCCGATAGCGTTGATGCTTGATTTCATTGAAACACTTCTGCTGGTAGCTCTGGACCTGGTCGAGCAAATCGATGTACTTGCGGTTGCACTCCTGGAAGAGGACAACTTAAATTAAATCTCATTTGTGGGTGACGTTGTGCCGGACAACTCACCTCAAGTTCGCCATATTCGGCAGTGAGTTCTTCCCACTCTTGAACGAGTGTGTCTATATTCATTTTGACTTATTTAGATGGCCAGGTTTTCAAGTTCTAAACACGCAACACGCGAAAGACTAGAATTCGAAGGTCGTTTCTAGATTCGCCCCGACCGTCGACGTCGTAGTTGTTGACTACCAATTGCGACGTTGCGTCATAAAAAAACAAAGGTGATTTGATGGTGATGATATAGATGGGACTGGAGAAGTAGGTATTTCAGTGACGCAGTAATAAATTAACTAGATTAAACTTTAAATTCCTAATCCGATGATGCCGAACACACTTTTTTCTTTCTTTTCTTCTTCACACACAATCAATTTACCGTACACTTGGAATTTGTTTTTGCTTCCGTGCTGCGAGGCAACAATCAGAAATCGCGATGACGCTTTATCATCGAGAGCTCACTGACTGAATGGTGTTGTTTTATTGTTTAAACAATTGACTTGATGAAAATTTAAGTTTTTTTTATCGCAAATATGTATAACCGGCTGGATGATAGCAGGAGGGGGCAATTTTATTGTACGCGCACTTTGGAACACGGAACACCTGCCCGTCTGTCAAAAATTCATGGATTTTGACAGTTGTTGTATGGCTGACGTTTTGGTGTTTTTTGTTGTTGTTGTTGTTTGCGCATGAGATGCGCAGAAGCAAGGTGAATAAAAAACATCATCCGACATTCGATTGGGTGTGTTCGTAGTGCGCAAAAGCAGTACCATGTTGAATGGTGAATTTCTTTATTTATTATTTTGAATGGTGAATTTCTTTAATTTATTATTTTTTTATAGGTGAGTAGGAGTACCGGTTTATAAATTATAAACCTATTTTAAACCAACAATTGTTTCTTTGGCCTAAGCACCGATTTGTAATCAGTAGCCAAACTACCGAGGTAATAAATAAATTGTTTTATAAACCTCTTTTAAACTAATAATTGGTTTTTGGGTAATTATTGTAATTAGGATTTTCTAATTGGAGCGCACTGCAATAAATGTATCAGTAAACCGTTATAAGAGCGTTTGCCCCTATAACGATTTTCTTATTGAAGCAAACATATTTTTATTTGATTTTAATCCTTAAAAGCCTGTTGAAATATAAATATATTGCTTTCTTTAAGATTTTGTGTGAATAAATAAAGTGCAAAACAATAACAAAAACTTTGTTATTTTTGTTTCATCGTTGTATCCGGAGGGCAGGAAAAAAGAGGTGTGAACAAAATCTCCGCTGTCGAGGATGTGGAGAGATTTTATTTGACATTTTTTTCCACAGTGTCCGTATTGTGCTTTCAACTAATAAATATTACAGAGAAATAAACACAAATCAGTAGAATTGTTTTTTCGTGTGAAAGTTACAAGAGATTTTCAAGGAGAAAATAAAACGTCAAAAAAATCTCTAAAAACAAGTTTCAACTTTACACCTTTTCATGATTAACCATAATGGGCCTGTTTGTTCATCTTCACAGTGGGTTATCTTTAATCCATGATTATCGTAAATGAACAATTTTTTTTCAGAGTATTCATAGTTTGATTTTTAAATCATGGATTTAGCTAATCAGCCAATGTCCGTCGATTAGCGCCATTTAGGCTTGTATTTATCCAGCGCGCTTAAGGTTTGAAGCCACTCAACTTAAAAAATAATCCATCAATAGGTCATTAGAGTTTCCTTTTCATGTGGGGTAATGAGAAAGGATATTTTGAGTTAACACTGTTAACAGGATATTAAACTAAAGAGCGCTCGGTGAATCTAGTGATATCCAATATTCTTTTTGGGAAATGTATTTTTAAAAAATACAAAAGCTAAAATTAAAAAAAAGAAAATGTTATACATAGTTTAAACACCATTAAAACCGTAGTTTTCATCTTCGAAACGTATACCTATTTCAGTCCGATTCCGATAATGCGACGGTTAATTTTAACCACTTCGATAATTACTCATTCTTAACCAATTAATTTATTTAATTGATATGTATTTAAATTACATTTTATTAAGTAACCAAAATATACACATTTTTATAATAATATGAATATAAAAATTTAACAGAAAAAAAATCTTTTATGATTATTCCTTTCGTTTGGTTTTCATAACTAAAGCCATATAAGCGGTGATTCTAAATCCTAAAATCAATAGAATTAGACCAATAAAATCCAATGGCAAATCTGTTTCAGAGAAATTCAGTGTCTCCAATATCACCCGACCCGAACTCGGACAAGTGGTATTTGATTTCGTGCATGAAATTTCACCGGCCTGCACGTCTGACCATTGATTTATGAGGAGTCCTTCGTTGCCATATCTGAACCATGAAAGATAGGAGAGCCACTTGAAATATACTGGAACTGATCCTGAGTTCAAAAAGAATCCACCGAATAGTAAAAATGGAATAATCACTGGTGAGCCAACAGACAGTGCCATTGATGTTGAAGAACTTGCACACGAAATAAGATATCCAAAGGAAGTTGAAACGTTGGCAATTAAGGTAACAATAGCTAAGGCTATAAGATAATGGTACAAGCCAGCTCGAAGTCCAATAAGTGGATATGCGATCGACGTAAAAACAAAAGGAACAGTCAGAAACAGAGGCAGCTCAGCTAGGGTCTTGCCCAAAAAGTAAGTGTCACAACGATATAAACGACTTCGAGCTTCTCTCATAAAAACCGGCAGTTCAGAAGTGAAGACCTATAAAAATACGAAATACTATAATAAGGCGAACCTTAACGTGTTTAGCTACATACGTTAATTGTAGCGAATACATTTTGAAACGTCATGTTTGTAAGAAATAGAAAAATCGCTCCATTGATATTCATAACGCCATCCTGTGTCAATTGTTGACCCAAAAATATAAGCCCAATAAGAACAGCAACCATCTGAAAGAGTATAACAATTTTTCACGGGAAAAAAGCGCTAATTTATTCGAACTTACAGTCGTCTGAATAAGACGGACTTTGACAAGCAACGGCTCTTTTAGAACTGTCAACCAAGACCGCCAAAGAACAGCTCGGAACTGAGTAAACCAAGTGGCATTATAGATGTGATTGACATTCTCGTCCAAAGGAAAACCATTTGCCTTGACTGCCATTTTTTGGAAAGTCTGTTCCATTTCTCTTGACACTCTGGAAATTTTAAGTCTTAAGGATTAACATTATGTTCTAGAAATTATTGTTTTACCTTCCAACAGCGAAGTTGTCACATATTTTACCAATCCTTTCCTTCGATTCCTGTTCTTTCCCAGGCATAACAGCTAAGACTTGGACATAATAATCAGCAGGGTTGTAGTTTGTTGGACATTGGGCTCCCAAGCTAGCAAATATAAAAAGAAGGTCGTTCTAAAGGGATTGTATTTATAAATAAAAGTAAATTCTTACTATGCGAAAAAATCAGCCGCTTCATTTGGTGTCCCCAAAAACGCTACTCTTCCTTCGGCCATAAGGAGAATCTTATCGAACAATTCAAAAAGCTCAGACGAAGGTTGATGAATAGTGAGAATAACAGTTTTTCCCTTTTGGGATAACTTCTTCAATACTTGAACCACACTGTGAGCCATAAAAGAATCCAAGCCCGATGTTGGCTCATCGCAAAGTAATAAGGGAGGATCTGTGAGGGCTTCTGATGCAAAAGCCAAACGCTTTCTCTCACCTCCTGATAGACCTTTAACTCTCCCTGGTACACCAATGATTGTGTTTTGACACTTGCCCAACGACAAGTCTTGGATAACTTGCTCCACTCGCTGAATTTTTTGGCGGTATGGTGTATTACGAGGCATCCGCAACATTGCTTGGAAGATCAAATGCTCTCTGGCTGTCAGGGAACCTATAAAAAGATCATCCTGCTGTACATAAGCACAGCGAGCTTGCATCTCTGTAGCATCTACTGCATATCCATTTAACATTCTTGTGCTAGATGGAGATATTTGAACACCAGCGGAAGAACGAAATGCCAGAGCATTAAGGAGAGTGGTCTTCCCTGCACCAGAGCTTCCAAGTACAGCCAATAGTTCACCGGGATATGCAATGCCAGAAACTGAAAAAGTTATTAGAAAATTTCGGGCTCATGTTAATATCTAAATCATACCATTTTTCAAAAGATGCTTTCGGGGTGCTGGAATATGTCGTTCGTTACAAAAAAGGCCTTTAACGCGGTTAACAAGGTACTTCAATCCTGGCCCTGGCTGATGGACAGCACCAAACACATCTAAGTTATACCATGAGTATGTGAGATTATCGGTTGGTCTTGTAACTGTGCCATAGTTTTTAGCCATCCCCGGGTTTATCGAGGACTGTTCGGCATGTACGAGGTTGGCCTGTAAAAAATATATATAATAAAGAGTTTAATTTACTAGAAGATTGAAAACTCAAAAGATTTCATACAAATATTTTAAGTATTTTGGATCTATGATCAATAGCAAATGTGGTAACGACATTAAATATCGCTCAACCGTGCTTAACCGTAGGGTTTATGAAGTGGCGGGAAGATTGTCATCTTCTACAAGCAGTTGACCGTCCAGCGCTTACTAAATTACGGTTAACAATATTAACAGTAGATTCCATATATGTAAATGTAAAAAAATTGTAAGATTTGGCAAAAACGGGCCCGAAGATTTTCATAAAATTTTATGTGTGTATGTATTTGTATTAGTTAGGCCTATTATTAATCACTTCAAAAAGATCAACCAAGGCATTATTAACGGTACGTCTCAAACAAATATTAAATATGTACTTACGTACATCGTTTTCAAAAATCTAAAATTTCTCATAAACGGTTCTGGGAATTTAGAACTTAAAATTTAACATTTTACAAAATTGTTTGATGTAGTTTTTAGCCACATACTTATAAATTAAAATTTTAATTTTGCATACCAAAATATCACTTTTTTTTGGCACATTTCACATTTGACATGATTTATGAATTATGAATTTGCAATCTAAATTTTGAAATAAATCCAAGCTTTTTTTAATTATTATACATTCATAGCGATGTTTTATATTTATTAAAATAAGCGCTTAGTATTTTTCTCCAAGGACATACATTCTTATGTTTGTAATTTTTTTTTGTTTATTCTAAAGTACTTTAACATGTGATCAAGTTCGTGCGTTCGAGTTGTGCATTTTATATTTTAGAAAATTGCTCTTCCCCCTAAATAGGGGGAAATAGACCTCTGCTCGTTTGAGACGTTGAATACCGTCTCAAACCAAGAGCGCTTTCTGGAGAACTGATTAAAATCCCATGGATGTCGTTAATCGTAAAAAGAGTATGATCCTTTTACTCAAGGTGCTATAGAAGTTGAAGTAAGAGTATATGGGATACATAAAAACCATTATATTAAAACTTAAAAATTTAGGTAAAACCTCACTCGGTTAAACTTAACTGCACCGGAAATATATACCTCACAGCAAATTCATATGAAATATTGTGAAGTTCAGTTGGAACGCAGTTTGAACTGCACCGCCCATTGCGGTTCTACCTTTAACTAGTAAATTTGACTACTTTTATAAAATTACAGCATTTGCATACAAATGTGTCTTTAAATTCATAAATTTATTTACATATTCAAATTCTTTGCAAATATATTTCACAGAATTCCATTTAGAATAGCAAAATAAATTCCTATCAAAATATTTCAAAACCTTAAATTCATAAAACCTCATAAATGTAACTTTGTCTTTTAAACATAGCTCATCAACGTCCGACTATACTGCACAGTTGGTGTGTTTTTTTATTTTTATATAGAAACACCTTGTTATTTTATTCAACACGGTTTATTTAAAAAAAAAGTATTTTTTTCTTTTACCTGATAGAAATAAACCCGATTTGTGTGGAATTCATAACTATCATAACCTCCCAATCACTGCAGCACCACCACCAGAGATATATCTAGATAGATGCAAGCTAGCGCAACGGTGCGGTAATAATCACATATATCATGACAGGGCGATAAAACCGATGAAGAATCCAACAAGAGAAGCATTTTGAAATTCGATCCGATTTCTAATAATAACAGCAAATCGAATGGTTGTGCTTGCGCCAATATCCAACATATACATTATACATATGTACATATATGTATATAGAAAATTGTATCCATCAGATAAAATATTTTTGTTGGAGCTTCATCTAGAGTTCAGAGATGAGAACATCACGAAAAGGTAAAAGATTTCTATACAGTATAAGTATACTATGTAAGTATATAGCTGTAAGTACCAACATATATGTTGCTAGGAAACTCTGTGGACTCCAGATTACATCTTCAGTGATGTCAGATATTTACGTACACAAGAAGATAGCTCGGGATTGCTTTGACTGGATGGGAAAAAGGATGCTCTGTAAAATATAGTTAATCCCTTCACGTTTGTCGTCAAACTCTTTCTCGCTCGTTTCATTTTTTTCCCGTTATTTTATTTATTTTTATAATCCTATTAAAGTGCTAATAACGTTTTATTTTCGTATGTCCCTTGATTTCTGTACCAACTACCTACTTTACAGCCAACATCCAGGGTTCCCAGCACTACCACTACCACCACCACCCATCGACCTTCTGACTTTAATCCTTGAAAATGCGCGATATTTTTCAATTAAAATATTTTCTTGAGCAACCTCTTAAGAGGGTTTTGTTTTGTAACTTGCCTCATCTTTAAGCCCCTTATGAATACACCCCCTTCTCCTCTTTCTACTCTACATTTCTACGTTTGTCAGTATGTCTGCATCTAAAGAAATCCTTATTTGTTTGAACTTTATCCAGACGGTCGCCCCCAAATGAAAATTTTGCTATAAAAATCCTTCCAAGTGTAAGTGTGAAAATCCGCCTTGAATCCACGAGTTGCCCTCTGGAGTGTTACCAACCCCTTTTTGGTTGAAAATTTTTGACCTCGATGATGATAATTCCCAGAGTCGTGGCTCTTACGTCCGTCGCGTCGCGTCATTCTCGTGGCTCGTCGCCTTCGCTGTCGATTGAAATGATGTGTCCTTGTTCTTCCTTATTATTATTTTCTTTATTCGTATCTTTTCCGGAATTTCTTTTTGAGCAAAAAGATGGAAATGTGAGTAGGTCGTACGATTGCGGTAAAATTGTTTACGCTAAGAAATTCTGTTGCTTTTTCCTTTAGTATTTTTTTTCTACTTGTTTAAATAAACAAGGGGTAGAATGTGGGAATTCATCCCTGGCTTCGTTCACAAAAGAAAGGCCAAGCAGAAAACGTTCTACCCAAAGATTGTTGATTAAGTTATTGACCTGTCGATTGGGGATAACGTCGTCGTCTCTCGGCCTGGCCGGCCGTTCAAACCAAAGTTTCCAGTTGAATACTGTTTCCACTTTTCATTTTTTGTTCTTTTGATACGAGTATTTCCCACCTCCAATTTGAAGTGTGCAGAGGTAGGTTTTCAGTTATTAAAAAAAAAAAAATCAGAAAAAAAAGAAAATGGCCAGCAAAAAAGAATTGCTGATGATGATGTTGATGCTGCTGAATCCTTAAATCAAAAGGGAAAGAGATATGATAATCACTTTGATATTGAACAAAATAAAGAAACACGCGGTGGGGCCAGATGGCCAAAAAATGACCAGATGGAGCCTTGGAATTTTTTAATTTTGTGATAATTTTGGAAAATCTTGGGGATTAATCTTGTGCTTGGCAATTTGAGCAGGAAGGCAGTAAAGTTTAAAAATAAAAAAAATAAACACAAGAAAAGAAAAATCCAAGGAAGGAAACGAAAAAAGTTGGAAGGGTTTTAATAGATTTTGTAGGAAATTTTGTTCGAGTAAGGGTAAATTTTAAGGTTATTTTTTTTTTGTTGGTTATAAATGAGTTTGTTGGTGCTTTAAGTTACATGGTCAGTGGCGGATTTACAAATTTTTAAGGTATAGGCTATATTGTTTTTGCCGCCCTTTCCTCTACAATTGTAATATCATACATTATTTTTACAATGCAACAATTGGGTTGAAATTGCACGTAAAACAATTTTTCGGTATATATATAGGATACAAAAATTCCCGTGAAAATCATTTACAGTAGACTCGCGTTAACAAAAACTCCGCCTTACGTGAACACCGGCTAACGTGAACATAATTTTTCTTACACTGACTACTTTGTAGCGTGAACACGGTAAGAAAGCCCTATAACGTGAACAAATTTAAAATGTATCAGCATAGGAGAAATAGCTTTCTTTTATCCGTTTTGTCGATTTTCCGAATCATTTTTACTAAACGGGGAATCCCAGTTAATGCTATAACGTGGAAATAACGGAGAAAACCCAGTTAATGATTTTCGTGAGTCCTGGCTAGTAATTTATTAGTTTAGTGTGCGGTTCTGATTTGATATGATCTAATCTAAAGTTTTTCGTGAAATATGTCGGGAAAAATACCGAAATTCTTGTCTCTAAAAGAAAAAGTGAATGTCCTTAAACGTCTCCGCGAAAAGGCCGTGTTCAGCAATTTGCAAAAACAGAAAATTCAGAAAAAGATAACCCGTTTTTTTCACTAATTTCAACCAACCTAATTATTTTTTCTTAACAAAACATTTATGAATTACGTTTGTACAAACCGAAAAACAAAAAAATATATGAATTTGAGTTGAACACATGTCTGATTTATTTAGAAAATTTAAAGAACTACACCTTCGTAAACATGGACAACTTCGCAAACGTGAACACGCTAGGTTTTTAATAGTTCACGTTACCGCGAGTCTACTGTATAACTTTTGAAAATTCTGGTGAAATTTCTCTAATTGCTTAAATTACTAAAATTCACGTGGTAGTTTAAATTTACTTGAAAATTTTGAAAATTCACGCGACATTTTAAATTTACTGAAGCATGAATTAAAAAATATTTTATTTCAAAAAATATTTAATTTTGTTAAAAACTCATGTGATGTATTAAATTGACTTGAAAGTTTATGTGAAAGTTCGATATTAATTAGGAAAAATATGTTTTGCCAATTTTTCACACTTTTGAATTAAAAACTGAATCAAAAAATTAGTACTGTATTGGGTAGAAGTTGATAGAAATGCGATTAAAAAAAATCAACTTTTTTCGTTTTGAAAATTTTTTTTCCAAAAACGGTTGATTTAGAAATTTTCTTTCCTACGGAAAATTTTTTAGCAGTAAGGTTAAAAACAAAAAAAAAATTTGCATAAACTACCTATTTTTAGAGATTTTGCATCAATTTTTATCCTTTTAATTTTTCAAATGGTCATTTCTTGAGATTTGAAAAATTAAAAGAATATCATGTACCTTCCTATAAAAAAGATATCTTAGAAATATGACTGCCTGTATTTTATTCACAAAAAAAATACAAAAGTATGGTACTTGCAAGACAAAAAAGTATAATTGTATCTGTAAAACATTAAAATTTTGCACGATTTCGCAGAAATTAAAAATCACATATACGAAATTATCTGAAAATTTAAAATAATATGGCTATAAGTATATTTATACTTCTACATTTATATCAAAAAATCTACCTATGCAAAAAAAACCTTTGAATAAATCCACAGCCCAAAGAATTCTTTTCATTTTTCCCCTTGTTGCCTTGCAAAATCTGCTGGCTCACCTTTCTCCCTTACTCTCTCTTTGTGTTGTCAGCAATTGTGAAAATGAAAATAAAATTAATCCTCACGTTTTGACTACTTATTCTATATAATTTCAGTCCAATATTTCTCGACTACCACGCAGCGCCACCCAGAGAGACAATACAAAAAAATTTCAAAAAAATTCACCAAATTTGCCGCCCCTTACAAATCTGCCGCCATAGGCTCGAGCCTACTCAGCCTGCTGGTAAATCCGCCACTGTACATGGTTAGATGAAAGAGTAGGTTTTAATTGCAAACTTAGATGTTTTTGATTTATAATTTTGTGTGGTTATTGCATGAAGGGGTTTTGGAAAATTGACTGTTGATATAGATAAAATGATATTGGGTTAGGGAATTTCTGTTAGGAGCTTGGGTTTGCCTATTTAAAGGAAAAAAGTCAGCAGTCTTGTATTTTCCAACCTAAGCAAGATATAATTTTATGCTAGAATGCTCACATTAATAGAATACTTGATCATAATATTAATTTTTTCTACTGATTAGCAACGAGTTTTGAGTTATGTAATTACTTTTTAAAAGAAAAAAGACGGAAAGAAAATTGGAAAATAAGGATTTAAGAATGTACATATCTTATTGCGTTCAATGGGTTTAGAGGTTTATCTAGGCGGTGGGGGCAGTTGCAGTTGAAAAATACCACTATTTAAAAATGTTATTAACTTTTACTAGACTCTTTTGACAAATAAAACTGTTTTCTCTCCTTTTTTTCTCGCAGTTTCAGATTTTAAAATTTTTTTTAAATATTATTATTATGAACACAAACTTAACTTGGATTTTAAAATATTAAAATAAATACCTAGTTCAAAGCTTAAAAAAGATAAAGTAAAAACCCTCTGCTAACGAAAAAATACTTACTTTGTATTGAAATCTGACTTTCCAAGCATAATGGCCAAAACTTTTTCATAACTTGGTTCTTACTGTCTCAGCTGGTAAGTCAAGTCATTTTAAAATTTTCAATATGTTTATAAGGACGTTAACGGAGTTTGCCTAGTTGACTATAGTACGTTGTAAGATTTTATCAAAAAAACTCTAACTTCAAACATGAACAGGTCTTAAAGAAGTTTTAATATTTTTTTTATACAGATGATTTTTTTAAGATTTAGCAAAAAAAAATATTTTTTTTTTGATTTTCAAAAATTAATTTTTTTTAAAAATTACTATTAATGTTTCAGTTTTCGTGCGTACCAAAATTATAACGGACTATAATCAAACATAAGAGAATTCTAAAATAAGATATTAGTGACAGTACCTACTTTCCACAGAACAGATTTTCTGATTTTTATTTTTTTCCTAAACAGTTGAAGCAATTTTGATTAGTTTGTTTTAAACAGAAGATTTCAAAAAGCTCAAAAATATGGCATGTCTATTTTTAAAACCCAAATTTAAACATTTTTTTCAAAATTGATCTTTTAAATTTTTCAAACTCAACTAAAAGCTCCACGTAATGTCTACAGCCACAATAATAATGCACATCGGGAATGTTTTGCAGTATTAAGTAATATTACTCTTTTCAATAATAATGAAATTATGTTGTCATAATTTAAAATATCACAAAAATATCACGAACATACATATGTATGTAGGTACATATACATAATCTCAGAACACTAAAAGTTCCTGTACTATGCATTTATTTGTAAAGCATACAATTTACTGAAAGATAAGGAAAGAAGCATATTTAAAAAAACCTCATTTCAACAGTATCTGATGTGCCTAACTAATTATTACTCTCAAAGCAGTAGCCAAAAATTCTGATAAAAAAACAAACAACAAAAAAAAATATAACAAAATCACACATCATTTAATCTCTTTAGCCTTCAGTGTGGATTTTATCAACACTGAATTCAAATATATTCCCAACATCCTCAACCTCGTAATAACTGTATCTACCGCAGACATAATATATTATAATCAACGTAGCCACAAGAAATATAAAAGTTTTAACTTTTTTTTTTCCATATTCGGTCGAAATAAAATCAGCATCCATATCTACCTACATAAGTACACAATTATTATAGATCCAACTTTATAATTT
Organism: Syrphus vitripennis; assembly: GCA_958431115.1. Classification (NCBI taxonomy): domain Eukaryota; kingdom Metazoa; phylum Arthropoda; class Insecta; order Diptera; family Syrphidae; genus Syrphus; species Syrphus vitripennis. The sequence continues at coordinate 109,554,323 of OY288110.1, forward strand.
TAATAGACCTTTCTATTTACTGGAACTGGAAAAATAAAAATACAACCAAATTGTCAGCAAACAGAAAAGAAAAACAAACTTCATGGAAAAGTAAAGTCCATCGCATCCAAAAAACCACAAGTCTCAAACCTCATGGAAATGAAATGAGAGACTCTTTGATACTTTAAGGAGGGTTTGGATTCTGCGACAACAACCACATTTACCGCCACATTTATCTACTAACTACTATCATCTGCGTACAGAGCGCTATCTTATCAAGGTTTCACTCTCATCTATATCTATGTAGGCAAGCGTTTCTATTCGTCGACAATTTTTAATCACTTAGTTTTAGATCAAGAGGAATTATTTACTCGGGGGTTAATGATAGCTGGAAGATAAAATATCAGAAATCAGCGGTGTTGGTTATAATCCTAAAGGCTTTCGAATTCCATTTCTTCGGGAATATTTTTTTTTTTTCTTAAATGTTTTATAATAAAACTCACATTTAAACTTTCTGTTGAGCCTTTTGCTAAGAGGGCTTCTTGATCCTCCTGTCCCATCGTCATGGTCGATGACCGATTAATTCAATTAGACGGAATCACTTAGTTGACATTCGCGAACCCTTGAATTTTCCCGGAAGCGTACTTCGTGTATCCCTTAAAACACCGAGTGAGCTTAATAATAATTGTATGTCACACACGGAATATATATATGTAGATATAGACAGGACAAGCCTAGGCAGTGTTCTTAATACAGATTTATGTCCACGCGAGTGTAAAGTCAATAGCTAACTAGCGTGTGCTCATCTGTCAGAAGCCGGAGTCTACCTTGCCGTAACGAGTGCAATCTCGTTATCTAAGATGGATAGGTGTGAGGAAGTGAAGAAGAGAGGGGTCGGCCAGCAGAACGGAGTTGTAAAGACAATGAGTAGTAGCTCAAGTGCGTTGTATAGGTTTTCTTAAGGGTTGCCTTTGGGGTATTTTAAATACAACAATTATAATTGAGGTCCAATTTAATTAGGAACTTTTATTGGTTTCAAAAAAGATAAGCAGTAAACAATTTAAGAAAATAACTTTCATTTTTGGTTTTGCCAAGACTGTTGATAAAAAGCTAAGATATCAGATTTTAAAATGAAAATAGTTAGGAGGGAAGAGAAAATATTTAATGGTTAAAACTCGAAGAATAATTTTAATGCAAATTATTATGATGTAAATAATTATTTAACTAATAGTTTTTGAATTTCTAGGAAAATAATGTTAAAAAAAGCTTTAAGGCTGGATTTCGAAATCAACCGTAATGTCTAAAGTATGAACATTTTGAGTTTGCCCGGTCTTGGGTTATTGACGTCACGAAAACCCAGTTCAAAAGGGCAATAGCAAATAGCAAACATCAATCCAACACTTTCGAAGGAAAGGCAGGCCTGAATTTGGTTATTGGCTTCAAACATGGAACAATTCAAAAACGTGAGACTTGTCAAAGTTTCTACATGTCAACCCGGTGAACCCCAAAAGTGGAGCTTTCAGATGAAGTATGTGTAGTGGGATACAAAAGCCGAGAACAGACAAAAAGTTATAGCGTTTGTATTTACAGAAAATGTGATTAAGTGGCAACATTGGCCACATTATAAGTTTTTCAGTTTAATATTCCAATTAATTTAAATTTGCCTTAGTCACAGCCCACATAAAATATAACCAAATTTTCTCAATCTACTCATTGGAAAGGTCAACTAATAACTCTCCAATCACAAAGTAAGAACCAACTCTATTCAAACTCAATCCTCAAAAGGTTTTAACTATACATAGTTTATTTTGTATACAAACCCAATTGAAAAGAACTCTCAAGGTAACCCTACTTCTCATGTGCACTATTGGTATGGTATGGTATATTTTAAAACTTGAATTTTTGTCATCACCCCTGTGCTTGTCCCATGTCCCATCCCTTTAGTGTTCAGTCATCGATCAATGCTTCAACTGGTCATAACTCTTGGAGGTGATGACGAGGAGCTGATTGATAGATTCGATGGAGCGATGGCAATGTTGATGTTGATGTCGAAGGCGATATATTTGCCCGCAGGAGTTAGGGGCACACAGAGAGGTCTCTATACTATTATGCTCCACCAGTTTGACATACTGCCGAAATGCACGTAGATCAAACCTCGTCCTTTAGAGAAGAACTCTTCGTATATACATTTGTCATCCTTTCGAAGGCAAAATGAAAGAAAATCCACTGAAAATGTTTTCCTCTCTTTTGCCAATGTCAGTTCGATTGATGTGTGTTGTGTTGTGTTTGTGTAGTATATATGCCTTTTGATTCTAAAAAAGTTCGTTCAGTAGCTACAACACAACACTGTACAGTGTACAGTGTACACCCTCTAAATCTGAGTGGTTATACATATCTAGTTGTTGATGCAGATATGCATGAGTATTGAGACATGAATGAGTGGAATTGCAGCAAACAAAAACGAACAAACAAATAAAAAGTAGCACTTGAATGGCTTCAATGCTTGATTTTGATTCTCTATGCTACTCCATTACTCCACAGAATACTTTGCTATGAGAAGGGCTGACGGTGGAACGTGTGATGTCTTTGCCTATAGAAAATGTGAGGTTGATGTGGTTCTTGTTATTTTGTTTTGTTTTGCTTCCTGAGCCTCTGATTTACTCTCACTTTGGACACATTTCCATTTTGGCGGGTAAATAAAAAAAACCAACCCACGAAGTTGTAAGTTTTGTCTAAGTCTAGGTAGGTATACCTACCTTTTTTTTGCATATGAAAGAAATATTAATTGGTAATGGTGAGTGAAAATAATGAACCCCATTTTTCCCGTTTTCTGAAATACCATATTAATGCTTAACCCCTTTCCCACACTTGGAAGACCTTATGGTGAACCCCATCATTTTTCACAGTGCGAGAGAGCAAAAGTGACATAATCACAAGCAACAAGCCCAAAGCCCCAAGATTGATGAGTTGTCCCCACACCTAATATTTTTTTTTTCCAAAAAGGTCCTCTGGTGGAACACGTTTGCAGAGGCTAATAATGCGTGCGATTCGATAAACTGAAACATTGAGGAGGTTGGTAGAGAGATAGGATGTAGGTGCGTGTGGTTGGGGCTTGGAGCTTCGGGCATCATACAGACTAATCTACCCTTGTCCCACATGCGACAATGTTGTACAACAATGATAAATTGAAATCCGATTGATGATCCCCCAAGGCTGGCCTATTCAAAAGTTCGGCACATAAAAAGTCAATTTTGTGTTTTATTTTTTTTTCTGTTTAGTTTTGGTCTGGATGCGTTGCCTTTTGTTTGGACTCTTTTTTAATAGAAAAAAGGTCCACTTTATCTGCGTCATTTGTTTTGTTGTTGTTGTTGTTGTGAATATCTGATGGGAACTACTTGGATATGTAATCACATGTAATATGACTACTGTCTTATGTCTTTTGCCATAGGTATACAAGAGCGTTCCGTATCCTTCGATGAACTGATGTAAAATTAAATCCATGTGACAACCTTTGTTTTATGGCGAACCTTTTTTTTGGCTTGCCCCTATTTTTCGAGAAAAATGGCCACTTTAAACAGTTGGTGTTTCGATCTTTTTTTTTTTGTTCGAACTCTAGAGGACCAAAGTTATTGCTCTAAACTTTTTGTTTATTATTAGGAAAAGAAGCTAAGAACCCTTTATAAAAACCAAATCATTTTTAACAATGATTTACACGTAAGTTTTGCTTTTATATTTGATGCGGGTAATTTTTAACATAAGATATTGGTGAGCCTCAATGCTTTGTGGGATCCGTAGATTTTTGTATTTTATTCTAATTACACAACTTTAGATAAAACAAAGAATCCTATTATATTGAAAAATTAACCTATGTCCCTGTGGGGATAACATATTATTTAAAAAATTGAAGTAGACAAATCAGCCGCAAGCATCATACTCGCCTGGATATAGCAAAAACGTTTCACAGTTTGTTCAGAGCGAAGTCAGTAAGTTCGGTTAATAACGGAGCAGTCAGAGTAAAAGTGTGAACATCTCTAAATTGCAGAGCGTATTTTGAAATGATAAATAAAACACACAGTTATAATTTTTACAAGATCCGATATTTTAATAGTTTTTCTTATTTTCTTAGACTTTCCAATAGATAGCATTTATGTTGTTCATACTACCAAATTGTCTGTAGATTCTTAAGATTGAATCTAAAGATAAAAAATCTGCAACGTTTGAACCCATAGTCATACTTACTTTTGAGAAAAATTGTTGAACTTGAATTTTAATGTTTTTTTGGTACTGATTAAAATGAGGTAACTATAGCTAATTCATCAAAAGCTGTTTTGAAATTTGGAACTTTATTTTTAACAAACTAGACATCAAGAATTCACGCCATTGAAACTATACCTTAAAGACAAAATAGACAAGTAACTTTCTTGTAAATTTTAATCTAACTCTTAACGACATTTAATAATAAATATTTTCTTGATCACCAATTATTGTCAGCGTTCAGATCAATTTAAAACTTTTCATGGTCAAGCTTATTAGAAATTGTTTAAAAAATATTGGGGCACATTCATAGTCAAACTTTAGAACCGAGTCCAACTGGCCTCGTGTCTTAAAGTTAACACGCAGGTTAGAAACAACTGCTGTACAAAAAGAATTTGGCAGCTCTGTTTAGTAAAAAACAGAATTCTACTACAATTTTAGTACTACTGCCTGTCAATCCATTGGAATCAAATCCATTTTTTGACTGATCTTACATTTTTAAGGATTGAGTTTATGATAGACCCGGGTCCAAAAGAAAGTAAAAATTTATATGAATCAAAAACCAATTATGGAGGGAGTGGAAAAAAATGATAAGAGGGATTTGTGAAGAAGAACGTTTCCGAAGACATAGTGACAAAAATTAGGCTCGGTAGACTCCGGTGGACAGGGTAGCTCGTAAGAGTGAAGAGGAACCGACTCGGAAAGTCCTTTCTTTGGTAGACGGCAGCGTGGTAGACCAAGCTTGCGCTGCCTGGAGAGATGGCGTACACCAAAACGCCGGGAGCCTTGGTACCTTGTCCGGTGGACAGGGTGCGCAATTGGATGGCGTCGTCGGCTCGAGAACGGGTTAGGTTGAGGGACTTGTTGAAGGAGGCCAGGACCGGTCGAGATTTAGCTATTTGGAGAGTAAAATTATATGAGTCTCTATACTCGCCAAGGGCTACTTCACTTCAAAATTCACACAATGCATTTATTACAGATATTTTTTTATTTATTTATATTTTATTTTATTTAAAAAAAAATTAAAACCTTTCTATTGTACATGTGCACGTACTCGTATATGTAAACTAAAGTATAAGCAGTTTAAAAATTTATTGCAAATACTGAATTTTAAATTAACGTTTAATTTAAAACCCGAAAATATAAATTAAATTTAGGTATAATTTAAATAAAAGCGATAATTTAAAACATACATTGTTTACCTACCTAAAATTTAAACAGGTATTCATATCAACCCAATACATTCATTTAATTCAAACAACCATCGAGTGGTATTGCGTAAATATTTGTTCAGCCAGCAAAAAACATTAAAATAGCTGACTATCACGCATTTTATTGTGTCTCTGTTTAAAACACGAAAATTTTGCCATTTCATTTATTCATTTTTTTTTTTGGAAATTCTCAACAATCAAACAATTAGGTATGCGGAGTGAAAAGAATTATTATCTGTTGTTTTCATGCAGCAAATATATAGGTAAATACCACCAACCTATATAACACCCCATCAAAGTATAGCAAGTGCATTATCTTCATACAATATTCACCCGCGCGTACTGGAAAAAAAATCAACAGCAACAACAACAGCTGGGGAATAAAACGAATCCAATAATTGCTCGGAATCAGTGGCAAGAGCTGTTGGCAAAATGTTTGCTTCTCATGGGATCTGCTTAATATGGCAGCCAATTTGGTGCAAATATCCACAGTGTTCTGTGCGGATTACCTTCTTACACCCCCGCTAATCCAAGAGCCAACATAAAGACCATTGCTTCATATCATCTGTTTGATGAGAGTATAGGAGCAGGAGGATACACTCTCGCACCATGAAGCGGAAGTCATTGCGAATGGCGCTGGGATCGTCATAACCATCGGTTTGTCAAGCCTCATTAAGTAAAACATTTTCCAGAAAGTTCGGTAATTCGGATTTCCCTTGCACGGAAATTGCGCTTAATTTGTGTTAATTGCCGAGCGCGTAATACCAACACAATTTAAATAATATTTACGCACTGGAATGCATTTGCAAAAGGTTCCGCACAATCCTCCTGAATGGAAAAATAAAGGCACGTCCGCCCACCATGCCAGGTGGTAGCTTTTTCTGTCATCGAGAGGTTTTCCATCACACATGCGGTTGGAATCCTTTAAATCCAATTCAAATTGAACAGTTGCAGCTATTTGTTTCAATTAATTTCGCTTTAATGTCACATGTAGCAAGGTAGGGTGATGTGAACGCGTTTCCAATCGAAAAACACATATCTACTCATTTATTTTGAATTCTGTGTTTTGCAACCCCAAAAATGCGGACCACACATTCGAAAGAGCCAACAGCCAAAACCACTAGCATCATCACGGAATTCCCTTTATTTTTCGACGACCAAAATGCCAATGCATGCTTGGGATGCTTTTGACGATTGCACTGCTCTCTGACTATGCTGCTGGCAAAGTTGCGGCATTTGGCCAAATTGCTACATTATCAAATGACCCGTCCCGTCTCGTGTTTTATGCTGCACGACTAGGAGCATTGTTCTTTTCATTTTCATTGATGCGCGCTGTAGCGGTCGATTGTCCATATGTGGAAATGTCACAGGAAGAATTCCGCATTCACCAGCAAAATATAACCATGACATCACATCAAAGCTGTAGAAGAAAGTAGGTATGAATGCTGTCTATGTCTGTTGATGTCATGCTCCTGGTTCTACTCTCAATTGCAAGTTTGTTTTGCGAGGGCAATGCACTGCAATTTAACTGGTGGGCGTCCTTGTTTTTAGTTGGAAGTTTTCAAAAATTTACTCAGAAATCTTTTCGCAGTGGACTGCGTTTATTATACTTTCATAATTTCGCGCTTCTTTTACATTAGCAGACTGTGAGCTCGACTGACCACAACTCTCACAACTCTCTCACTTAACTGCTTCAGTTTAAAGCTTCTTTTCACCGGATTGACCTCAGAAAACGCCGGCAGGCCTCCCGGTTTTGGGGTTGTTCCATGTCTGCGGACAACAAAATGCAGGTGTCGTTACATTCGTATGATCCAGGAGTTTTTGAGCTATAGTGTTGGATGGTGCTTAGGAACTGAAATCGTCTGGTATATTCTAGATTACCAAATCTACTATGCTATGTGTTTTCTAGAAACTGTCAACAAATTAGCTTTTAATTTTAGAGGAAAAGGTCAAAAATTAGGAATCACTTATAACTACATATATCAAATAGAGTAAGTTCCCAGGGCTGTTTATTATTTACAGGCGATTTATTATTTACAGAGAAGTACTAAAAATTACCTCAAAGAAAACTAATGTTGGAAAACTTTGTATAACAATATCATCTTATTTGCTTATTTTATTTTTAATTAGTTAAATTTTTGTACAATTAATCTTTGTGGATCTGTGAATGAATGCATGGAAAAAAAATGCATGGTTAATAACATTTTAATTGCAATTGAATTTTATTTGAACCGCGATTTTTAAAATTGGTAAAAAAAATAAATTGAGAAAAAAAAGCATTGTCAAAAAATGTTCGTTCTCAAAATCAAAAATGGTTAAAAATTTTTTTACATATTCCTAGGTATTGATATGCTGTTTTGCGCCAGAAATTGGCAATAAAAAACCTTAAAGCAATTTAAGAATTGATAATGAAATTAAAAATGAATGATTGGGTTGAGCCATTGCAATACCAGATGATTAGGTTCCTCACCCCATTAACATCCAATCTATACTACCTATATAGTAACGCCCAATGGCCCTTATGATTTTCAAAACATAAGAGTTGTCTTTTCTTTGATATGTTGAGTCGGAGTGTACGAATAAGTTTGGTAACCACTACAGCCAAAACCAGGCCAGTTCTGAAACTTTTATCTGACTAAAAAAGACTAAGACCAGTTAAAAAGTACAGCAGTTAATTAACTTTTAGTCAACTAACTGCTTTTATTAACTGCACAGCTAAAATATTAATACTGACTGTTTTTTTCCTTGCAGTTAAAGTACCCACCCACAGTATTAACTTGCAGTGAGTTGTTAAGTAAGCTAACTGCGACTGAACTGACTGCATTAAAAAAGTACTGCAGTCTTTTACAACTCTGATATAGATGCGGGTTGCTCCGAAACCAAAGTCACAGATTTTTGCTGAGTCTTGCTAAACTGCAACCGATATTTTAAAATTTGTTTCTAGAAAACACATTTTTTCAAAAACATGTTGTTAAGCATACATTTTTTCTTTTTACAAAATCTGTTCTCTCAAAAATACATAACATATCAATAAATACATTTAAAATGATTAAAATAAAATAAAAAAAAAATTCAAGAAAATTGGATATTTAAGTACAAGTGAATATTAAAATTTTCTTGAATTTCCTTCTTTTTTGTTAATTACAAGTTTCTTGGGTTATAAATCCCACCACTTCTCAAACTTCTTGTTCCTTATAATTTTGCCCCACTGTCTTTGGTTTTTAAAGTTGCATTTGTTGCATCAATTTCTATGGAAATTCAATGGCCACAAAAAAAATATTAAAGTGCGTATTATTTTAATAAACAACTTGTTTAAATGTTAGCAATAATGTAAAACGCACTCTCTGATAGGTCAATTGAATGATAAATAAATCAAAACCACGAACATGTAAGAGCAGTGTTAAAAGAGAAAATTATGTTGCTCTGAACATGCTGATGTCAACATGACTATCTGTTAACAAAAAAAAAAAAGTGTCAAGTCCCAAGGGTATAGGTAAGTAAAGTGCACATTATAGACAAAGTGTCTGATCCCTATATTGGTTTATGTTAACAAAATGAATAACATCACTCTTGTGGGATTGACTCACTGTACCTACATATATATTTATATGTTAATCAAAACAATCATACTTTAACTATTACAATTTTTAATTGACAGCACAAAAAAAAAAATAAAAACAAAAAATTAAAAATTAAATATGCATGCATTATGGTACGCGTATATAAAGCCGTGAGGTTTAATTGTTATTAATCATTTTGAATAACGGTACTCCGTTCATAAATTTCAATTTGTCCTTGTTTCCGATATGTAGCTTCTTGCTTCACGATGCTGCCTGATTGTTTTATTTGTTTTTTTTTTTTTGGTGCAGGGTTTGAAAGCTGTGCGTATATTTCCCTATTATGTATATTATAATATTGAGGTCTAGGACGCTGGGGAAATTAACATTTCGCCATAAGCTACCGAACGATGTTGCCTTTTTAGCTGCTGCTTTTAATAAATATGATGTGTTTTACATGTAAATGTAATGCGACTGCCATCATCAAACAGACCGACAGACAGAAACAGAAACATACACACTTACACACACAAACACTGTCATATGGGTGAGTAATTCAGAAATTTTAATTAAAAACATATTTTTTAATGTTTACCCAACAGATTAAGGGGGGTTGTTGGCTTTGCAGAAATGAAAGGTGGGCTTATGTCATCACTGAATCTGCCTAAAAAGCTGCAAGTGTATACGACAGAAATTCTTTTGTTGTTTTTTTTTTTATTATGACTCATGAGTGTTATTCCATTCCATACTTTCGAATGGTCCTATAATTTTTAACCATATCTTTTATGTGATTCATGGATGGAGTCAGTTCGCCGAACAAAATAGTCAAAATGTCTTCGGCAAATTAAAATAAGCTTTTAGCCTCGCACCTAGACTTAGTCAAACGAGTCAAGGCCCAGCGACTTAGATGGCTTGATCATGTAGAGCAAATGGACCATAGCCCTTCGGTCCGGAAAGTCTTCGAATCCAATATCGAGAGATGGTGCAAAGACCGTGACTCAGGTAGCGCATGCAGGTGGGAGACCAAATTGGTCTACAGAACTGCTAGATAGGGACCCAGCTGGCTGGAGAAGCATGGTTAGGCCCTCTTCTGTCTCGGACTGTAGCGCCACCTTAAGTCAGGTAAGCATCGTACTATCCTTTAACATTTTACTAAACTTCTGGGGCCTATTTTATTTTTTTAGTAGCTAACTCCAATGTCATTTTGACATTTATAAATCTCAAAAAAAGATCCGTTCCTTTGTCGTCCGTGAGTGATTAACGTGCGTTGGTTTTGATTTTATTTAGAAAATGTTTAAAACTAGGAAATATTTAGTCTTGTGTTAAAGAGTAATCAAATTGCTAGGTATATTGCGATCAAGGCCGTAACTTGAAAACTATGCATTTGTTTTTAGTAAGGCTGGCCACAAGGCCTAGACGATGTTTGCTCCTAAGCACCCGAGACGAAAATCTTTTGAAATTGTGTTTTTAATATTTCAATGCCTTGATAGTCTAGAAAAGATGGGGTCTCGAGTGGAAAATAATTATGCTATAAAATTGTTAATTAGAAACGACGAGGAATTTCATCCTCATAAGCATATAAAAAGTGTCCAAAAATAATTTGATTGGCTTGCGTACAGCATGCATTTTAAAAAAAATTAAAGGTTGGAGGAGGTGCAAGTTTATCAAACTGAAGTTTACATTGTGGAATCTGGTACACTATTTTAAAATAAATTTTAATACACTATCTAATGAGATTATAAAAAAATTGTAACTTATCTGGCAAAAAATTTCTAGTCCGATAAAAAATATATTAACGAAAACCCATTCCAAATATTTTTCTTAATAAAATTGCAAATAAATGTTAAAAAGAATATATGGGGTTAAAAAGGTGTTTTATTTGAAGGGCATTTTTGCGTTTATTACCATAATCAAAAGATAATATTAAATGGGAAACATTGTTTGAGTTTTAAAATGATTTGCTTTAGTTAGATTAAGCGTTCAAATATACCTTTCAGTTATATTTTATATTTTTTTTTAAAGGATAGTTCGCATCATAATTAAATTTCATAATGTTATCAGTCTTTAGGTATATGAAATTTTACTAGAAACCGAACCTTCTAGCTGCATACATGTATACATATGTACATCTAAAAGTTAGTTCAAAGTTCAACAATTTATTAAAAACATCAAAGTACAAATTAAATTTAGTAAAATGTGTATCTACAATAATTAAATTAACCCGCATGGAATGTATATGCCGTTAAATTTTTTAACTTCATGCACAAACGTAACCATTTTGACAAAAAAAAATGCTACTCTCGGTAGGTGGGTATATCGAGTTTCATCCTAATAAAATTAAACAACCCCTGTTGATGGCCGCATGATAAAATTAAAGTTACAAAAAAAAAGTTGTCCCATTTCATAGATATATCTATATAAAATGTATGGTATACATCAACTTCCATCAAAAGTTCTTCTCTGGCAACACTCTACAATATTGGACTTTTAGATTCATTGACAGCAGCGGAAGTTGCGGCTACATATAAGCACAATGTTGTGTAATTCAATTTTGACGCCACATGACCCCCTCTTTGGCTTCGGGTAGAAACAAGACCAAAACATTCCTCGTTTTCGTAAACCGTATACACAAGGGGGCTGATATAATTGAATGATCAGATTTTTTTTTTTATTTTTATAATTTTTTTGTATATCAAATTTAAGCCTATACCTACTCTCGCACTAATCCACTGTTGACACACATATCCTAGCTAAATTGAATTTCGGTGCGTGCGTGCCTTCGCATCAAATTCACTATCCAAAACTGTTACCCATAAATTTAGCACCAGGCACGAGTAATATAAATGCTACCCTAACCACGCGTCAGTTCTCAATAACAATAATTATAACAATTTTGTTGAAAATGTATAGTTGCGAGGGTAGGTACACCGTTGTTCCACTCATGCAGGCATGTTCCAGTTCCACACATGCAATCGAACCAAATATTTCCTCCAAATTCTAATTGATTGGAAGCCAGCCCATAACAAACGCCCGCCAATACCAAAAACTCCCATTTCACTCCCATCTGATGCTTGCATTGTTGCGGCAACCGGAAACTAATGGAGACTGAGAGGAACCACCAAATAATTAAAAATGAAGTTACCGCTCCATTAATGTGCCCAGGCACGCACGCAACCCATTTACCTTGATTTGATGTTGGGTATGAGGTAGGGGATGAATAGGACGAGGATAAAGTAAGCCAATCGATGGTAAGTACGAGTATATGTACGCTCTCACTCACGTTTTAAAAGTCCGTTGCGCGCAAATTAAATAACCTCAATGACGATGGTGTGGTGGTGACAGGTAGGGGTATAAAGGAGATTTTGGGGTCTGTCTCATAATAAACTATACCGACTAAACTTATGTATAGTTGTTATCTTAGTCCCTGATGATGGCCCCCTCTTTGCCTTTGGCCATCAGAGCTGGTGCTGAAATTTTCGTGAGGACAATTATTTACTTTTTCCCTGGTTAGGTAGCAAGAACATAAACCCAAAGCAGGTATTTTTTTTTCAACATTCGCCGCAGTTGCTCTCTCTTAATTAAAGCTTAACTGCGGGAAATCCAGTCCGGTAGACAAATTGGACGCGAAAGTCCTAGCAGACTACTCATACCCTATATTCTGGGGTCCACCTGAAAACGAATGCCACTCTATGAATTTAGGTGATGGTCTTGTAGTATAGGGCTCTGAGTCTGATAATGTTTTTATTTCATCCGCTATAGGGTGGACGTGGACGGGTGAGGAGGGGAGGTAGGGATTTTGAAAACCGACCTACTGCAGAAAGGAACTTATAACTGTAGTTGCAACGAATTTCTATATAAAGCGTTGAATCCTGTGTAACTCTCTGTATAGCTGAGTCGGGAGCTTGTTATCCTTCACATTAGGTGTTCCGTTTTGTTGGTTTAGTGTTGTTCATCCTCTTTGTTTTAGAGAAGGTGGCGCAGGAGCTGATGGGGTCCACTGTTCGAACAAAGAAGTGGGAGGGCATTTAATAAATTAAGAGGTTAACTATATACAGGGCTGGATTATGTTAGATAAAACATCTTTAAGAGGCAACCCACGATTGGTCACTTATATTGCATATACATACCTATACTGTACGCTATTCAATAAATGCATAAACGTGTGATGATTGCTAACATAAATATTAAAATCCGAAAAAAATAAAACAGAATTATTCACATATTATTTACAAGCAACATGCACTGAGTCTATATTGAAGTGTATTAAATACAGATGGTAAGTAGTTATTACATAATCTACCACATCCAACATTCAACAAGCAATGTTCACTGCAGTATCTATTTTAAAATCATTAAAATAATAAAGTAGCTATCACATCAAGTTACAAGATGTGTGTTATGTTTTGAGTTTAATCAACGTTCACTGATTTAATATTGAGATGTTGTATTGAATTCAGGCGATATTAAAAAAAAAAGCAGTCATTACAGGAAGTTGTGTACTGAATATAAGTTGGGTTCGGGAAGTGTATTTGCTTAGTTTAGGGAACGGTTACATTTGATTTTGGGATAATGTTTTGTTTTAAAATTGGCCTAAGTTTGGCCAAGTTTTTTATGGGTTTGCACTTAAATATAAGAAAAGCCTCAAGGTTTGAACCCAAAAGGTAGAACTTTTTGTTAAGCGAAAAAAAAACACAAGGCCTTTAACATAAAACATATTTATCCGGACCTGGTTGTTTAAGTTGTTCTTGGCTAAATGAGATTGAGAAAAATAGGGTTAGAGTTGTTATAGCAGTTATAGCAAAAACCATCGAGCGCACAAAGCTGAAGATAAAGTTTTAACAGTGTTGCCAGATAACTGAGGTTGTAAATCAACTTGAATGAGTAATGAAGAAAAGCATTGTGTGGTATTTATCCCTTCCGCGAACAAAGGTGCAATACCTTTCGCTTACTTACATATACTGTTCTATGCGGAGCGGACGTCGCGTCACTGTAAAAACTTTAAAACATTAATGTACTTTCAAAGAATTCGTGTAAGATTTAAATACTACATCATTCAAGTAGCTCTTTTGAAACAAAGATTATGGGTAAGGGGTATGGTTGAAAAGTCGTTCCAGTGATAATTTTTTTTAAATTTAAAAAGTATTAACCTCTGACAAATTATCCTGTCATTGGCTGTGATAGTCTGATGGGTTTAAAACAATGATACGCAGACAATTATTATTGAATTGTTTTATCTGCCATTGTTGACAATTTTCAAAATAAACAGGCAAAAAACGAGTCCCTTAACAAGCCATTGTGAAACCAGGATGTCTATAGCTAAATCACAAAAATATATACAAACATTTGTACAATATTATGTACCTACATATTCATACAGTAAATGTCTGTCCAACAAAGTCGAGGACACTCTCTGACATATGGATCGGTTAATAATTTTTTTGTTACAAATTGTCTGTGTGTTTTTTTTTGATTGTTTTTAACTTTAGTGTCTGTTCATAAAGTGAGACACAATGTCAAGTGACGTTTTTAATTAACTCAGTTAACATAGACCACCGGGAAACAGGTACAGGATCCCACGCACTGTAGGTAAATTAAAATGTTGAAGGGTGATGTTGGATATATGTACATATTATTTTATTTTTGTTGAAATTTATATTCAGTGGGTAGGTACCTATTTACATAAAGGAGGTTAATAAATCGGCGATTGATAGGGAAGTATTTTTATGTCACTTTCATTCAAATCAAATGCAATACTGTCGCGATATTCTGTATATTTGTAGGAAGGTTTTCGGCAGCTTTGAAGTTTAACAAAAATGTGTACCATCAAATTGTACTTACATATTATTCATATTTTATTAAGCGAGTTGAACATTTAATATTTTGAATTTATTTTTAGAAACGCTTTTAGAATTTAAATACCTTGGAGCTTGTATCAATAGCGAGAGATCTTCTGACGGCATCAATTATCGTGAAATCTATGCTCTACACGGCGACTAAGCAAGAAACATGAGGAAACCCTTACACGAACCAGACCATCTTTTATAAAATATAGCATGTCCAACTTATCTGATACAACAATAGTAGTTCAATAGAAAGTTCATAGTCGTCTGACAAGTTGTTTCTTTGTCTCTTTTAGGCTAACCTGGAGCTTATGTTATTCATAGACAATTTAGACCCGGATTCAAAAGATAAACTGGAGCTCAAACTTTAAAAACAGCTGACTCTTTGACTAAGTTGTTTTTTTCTATCTGTCAAAAAATGGATTGAATTTCAATGGATTGACAGGCAATAGTACTAACATTGTAGTAGAATTCTGCTTTTTTAAAATTGTAGTAGAATTCTGCTTTTTACTAAATAGAGCTACTAAATTCTTTAGCAGCTGTCTAACCTGTGTGTTAAGTTTGACTATATGGGTCTAGGGTTTGACTATAAATATGCCCCAATATCCCTATAAGGAAGATGAGAACCCAGTTCAAAAAGCAATAACATACGATGCGCCAAATAAATGTTTGCTTTTGGAACTGAAAAGCGCACTTCACTAATGTAAACAGAATTGAAACTCATTTTAATTCGAAACAAACCTAAAAAGATGCTTTATATTTGCTTTTAATGCTCTCCGAAGAGAGTGCTAAGTATCAAAAATCAACGCAAAGAATAACTTAATAATTCACATTTAAATTTTTATCATTAATGAGTCATTAATAAGTCCGATCTTTAACAGAATAAATTTTGAATGACCTTTTCCTGTCTAATGGTATAAGTATAATCGCAACTCCATTTTGTCTTATGGATAATCATGCTCATAAATTCTAACTTGCGTTTAATTGAATGAAAAAGGTTTTGTAAGCGACAGCAAAAATCCACTTAGATAGTGTTAAGTCAAATCCTTTTCCTTTTTCCTCTCTTCATTCCAAGGACATCTTCAATTGAATTCCAGCTCAAAAGGTATGAAAAAAGTTTTATTTTCTTTTTCCCTCAAGCCATGTTGTAGATGGTACATATATGGAAAACTTTTGCACTTTTCCCTTTAACAACCATAGTCAATAAATGATTCGCAGAGAATTTTACTTGTACCTAGGTTAAGGTGAATCTATAAGAAGTCCACTTATACTTGATTCAGGTGTGTTAGAGATAATAACGAAAGACTATATGAGGCTGGATCTATGGATTTTCATCTAAAGTCGTAAAATATAAATTTTATGTGACCGCACAAACTCACCCAAAGACAAAGAGTGTTGGTTATGCATTTGTAAATTTGCCATGATCGTACTGCTGCGTAGAGCTGTGTTATTGTCAATTACAGTAACGTTATCGTAAAAAGTTCAAACAAAAACCACATACCTTCGCACAAACGCACCTAAGTTTTATAGAGATTTTCATTTATTTTTTTTTGGTTAAGTAGAAAGTTAAATTCTTTTCTATTAGAAGGCGGATGCCACATAAAACATAAACCGAATGAGGCTCGTAAAGCTGGAAGGAGCTTCGAACTGACGCAGTATAAGGCCAAAGACAGCGCAGAGTAAAGTAGAGTCCCATCGAGATCCGCAGATGTGAAATCACCGGTAAAACTTTGCCCCAGCTCTTGCAAACTAAACTTTTCCCCATATATACTTACCTATAGACACCGCGTTCTACCCGATCTCCTTAGAACACAGAACCTTATATGGTTTGGTTATACCCACCACTTCATCGCCTAAATGTTTAATCTAATGTAACCATGTTTGTATGTTTAAGGTGTCCTCGATGCAGCCTACACTGAACCAAAAAGGTACGTAAATACAATTAAAAAGTTTATTGGGCCAATAAAAAAGTTTATCAAAACTCGTCCAACAAACAGGTTTATTGAGCCAATTAAAAGCGGTTTATTGGCTCAATAGAGCGTTTATTGACACAAGAAAAAGTTGATTGATCCTGTCTACCAATTTATATTACTTTTGATTCTTGGGCCAATAAACTATTCCTTGAATAAAGAAACTTTGTTTGTTGAGCCAATAAAATGATTTATTGAAATGGCAAAATTTATTTCTTGGGCCAATTAACTATTTCGTTGATTCAAGTAAACTTGTTTGTTGAGCCAATGAAATGATTTATTGAAATGGTGAAATATGTTTCTTGGAATAATAAAGTACTTCATTGATTCAAGCAAACTTGTTTATTGAGCCAATTAAAAGATTTATTGAAATGGCGAAATTTGTTTCTTGGGCCAGTAAATTATTTCATTGCTTCAAGCAAACTTGTGTATTGAGCCAATGAATTAGTTTATTGATTTAGCAAAATTTGTTTCTTGGCCAAGTTAACTTATTTATTGATTCAAGAAACTTGTTTGTTGAGCCAATGAAATGATTTATTGAAATGACGAAATTTGTTTCTTGGGCCAATAACCTCCTTCGTTGATTCTAGCAAATTTGTTTCTTGAGCCAATGCAATTATTTATTGAAATGGCGAAATTTGTTTCTTGGGAAAGTAGATTCAAGCGAATGTTTTTCTTAAATAAATGAAATATGTAATTTATTAAATTGGCCAAAACTGCTTTCCACTTGCATTCCTTCTTTATACTTACTTTTTCTTCTACGTCAAAGTAACTTTTCTGAAAATACGAAATTAAAATAAAAACAAATTTTTAAATATTTATATATCTATTTATTCATTACTGCGCTTAGCAAAATGTGTGTTTTGAAACAATTATTTTTTTTATTTTTAAAATACCAAGCTTCAATAAAATTCCATTTCCATTCCAAATTTACGTGGTCCTCTGTGCACAAAAACTCGTAGATTTTAGACTGAATTTGCTTCCAATTATCCAAAAGCGAGGCAGATTTATTGTGTAGGTATCCAAAGTCCATGTCCACCTTTAAGAAAATTTTAATATCATTATTAGTAAGTACCTTTATTATTATTAACTATACACACGCCACCTTGTTTTTCTCGCTCGAGTTACTGACTTCAAGTTATTTATCGATCAAGTTTTTTTCGAGAGTTACAATCGCTTAAAATAAATAACTGGAATCCGTATTTCGAGCAAGAAGAAAATTCAAAAGCATGAAATTCATATTTTTATATGACAAAACGTATAAAAATATCAAAATATTTAAATCTAAAAAAAAGGTTTCTACCTAATTCTTGAACAGATAATGAAAACATGATTATTAGATTCAATTAAAGTTTTAAACTTACGTAACGATATCCCGAAGGTTCCCTATACAGTGGCCATTTCTTGAATACTTCAGATGTAGATTCGGATCTCTGAATGTCCAGGAGACGTAGCTGAGAACATGCCTTCCAGCATTTGTCTCTTTCCTCCATAGGAAGGTCCTCGTAATTTAAAGCTCGCAGGCATTGTTCAGCGTTTTCTTCGGGGACTGATAATATTAATGTTGTTAGAACAGTATATTTTTATTTTTCAAATACGTGTGAATAGCATAGGAAAAAAAATCGGTTTCTTGCTAAAATACTTTATAGGTACTATACTAATAATAGTTTATTGAGACAGTTAATATTTTTTTGCGACAGTAAATAGTTTATTGCATTAAACAAATAGGTACATTTTTTTTAAAACTAGGTAGGTACCTGACTAAAGGTATTCAAATTGTTGCACGCTGTAAAACCCATCATATATATTATGTATGTTAACACAGAATAAGTATTTTTTTTGCACTTTGTCTGACATGCGACTGTCTAGTTATTTTAATTTTTAAAATTGTTAAATTTTTCCAAGGTCGATAACAAAAAACTCAAAAGGGACTTAACAATTATTTTTGAATTTTTGTGAACAACCACAACTTTATTAATTTAGGTTCGACGACTTATTAGTTCAAAACTTAGCTTTCGATGACTGCAAAACACTGAATTATGAGCAAAACAATTCTCTCTAGAGAAATGACGTAGGAAAAAAATTGTTGTTACCCTATTAAAAACTTAATTGAGGCAATAAATAGTTTTTTGGGTAAATAAATATATTATTTGGACTACAAATAGTTTGTTGCGGCAATAAATGGTTTATTAAGATAATAAACAGTTTGTTCGGAACATAAATGGTTCTCACTTGAGTAAAACAATGAACAGTTAATATTGCATTCGGTCAATAAACTATTTATTGCCCCAACAAAGTAAAAATAAACAATGGTGAACTCTTAATATAGGAATTGCATAGGTGAAATAATTTTGGTTTCTTACCAAAAATAGTTTTTTGGAGTATATAATACATCTAATAGTTTAGTGCTACAATAAAAAGTTTAGTACTACAAATATATTTTTTTTTACTTACCTGACTGTAAGGTGTTCCTGAAGCACGCTGCAAAACCCAACACATATATATGTAAGTTAAACCACAAGGAACGTATTTTTTTTTTGCACTTTGTCTCGGAAATGCGAAGTTATTTTAATTTTTTTAAATGTGAAATAATAACATAAAATATTGTTATTTTTTTTTTAATTTGTTACTTTTTATTTAATTTGAATCAGGCACCACGAAGCGAACAAGAAACTCACACGATGGCAAACATTCATAAAATGACTCATGATTACCGCGCAAACTAGATCCTTTTCAACAAATAACGGAATGGCACAGAGAAAAAACATTTGGCGAACATTTACATTGAGTTTCAGTGTTACCGCAGGTTTATTTTTAAATGAGTCGCAGAGGCTGAGAAAATGAGTCCATTTAAAAAAAAAAATGTGTCAGTATAAAATTTATTTTTGATAAGACCTTTTCTTTTTAAAAACAAAAATATATCTAGGTAGGTAATTATAAGAACTTTGCACACATAGACAATGAAGCATTTAATTCGGAAAAATTAGTCATACTGACTTAATTCAAAACTAGTTTTACGGCAGTACCTACAAGTTTAAGGTACGGCAAAACTAAACTTCTTCTGAACTAGTATTGCCGTAAATCTAGTCTGAAAGAAGTCAATAATTTTGACTGTTACTGCCATATTATTATAATTATAATAATATGACGGTTATTAAACTACAAACATATATTTTTTTTAAATGTGTTAATTTTTTTAGGGCTTATTTAAAAATGAACCGGTAACACTGGTGGGTAGTCTTATGGGTTCGTGTGTATTCGCACCTTTCAAAAGAAGTATATTAATTTTTAATAAACTGTTTTTTACGCCAATAAACGCATTTATCAAAAGCAAAAATTTAAAAGTTCTTGTGTCAATAAACAGTATATTGGTACAATGTATAAGTTTATTGTGACAATCAGAAAGTTTTTAACATTAATGAAAAAGTTTATTGGTTTTTAATAAACAGTTTACTGAGCCAATAAACGCATTTATCAAAAGAAAAAATGTAAAAACTCTTGTGCCAATAAATGGTTTATTGGCGCAATGTCTATCGTTATTGTGACAGTAAAACAAGTTGTTAGCATCAATTAAAAAGTTTATTGACGTTTGATAAACTGTTTACTGAGTCAATAAATGCATTTATCAAAGCCCTTTTATAAAAAGATTGCTTGGCAGAATGTATAAGTTTTTTGGTTGCAACAAAAGGTTTACTAATACAAGCAAGAGTTTATTGATTTTTGAATTTTAATTTTCAATAAACGCAGTTTTCTTGATCCAATAAACTGTTTATGGATTGAAAATTTTTAAAATCAAAATTATTCGTAATATCAATAAAAATTTAATTGGGCCAATAAAAAAACAGTCAATAAACGGTGTTTATTGATATTATAAACGATTTTTTTTTCAGTGTATGAGTGTTATTACGGCGGCGGCGTGTGCTTGTGTATGTTTGGAAAATTTTATTACTCCATTAACTACCATTACTCTATATATGTGCGGTGGCTGGGATAACGGTAGCGGTGACGGTGCGTCGTTGTAAATATATAGCTGACTCCGTCGATACTTAAAAGGCCCTACGACCGCACCATCACCCAGCTAGAGCCATTATTGGGAGAGAAGAACCTTCCCTAAAAGTTCGACGATAGCAATAAACTGTAGCAATGGGCCATCATGGAAGTGTAAAACTTTTCCCAGTTCCTGGAATGGTATACCAAAAAAGTTATATATACGTATGTAACCTATGACATGTCATAGGGAAAGGGATGCAAGCAAGGTAAGATTCTGGTTGCCAGGTAAGTAAGTAATACTGTAGTGGATTAAGTTTTTGTTGGGATTTTGAAATCGTCGTCTAATACCCTCAACAAAAAGTTTAGGAGGTTTACATATAAAAAACTCCAATTTTTCACTTCTAGGAAAAAAGTTATTCAGCTTTTAAATTTTTTAAAAAAGTAGCCTAAGATCCCATACAAATTTAAGCTTGGTGATTTTGTTCATTTGTTTCTTGCGAATCCAAAAAAAATGTATCACTTTAAATTAACGTAATACTGCAAATTTTTAAATTCGATTTTTTTTTATCGATTCGCCAAATTGGCGGGTGGTCAAATGTACAAAATTCAATTTATTTATTAAAGTTTATTTAGGGTGTTTTAGGTTTTCATAGTAAATTTTTGAATTTATGTAAAAATAGCTTTTTTTTCTAGGAGTGCACAAGAGAATTCTTTATATGCGCATTGCGCATTGCGGAGTGGTGGGTGGATAAACGTAAAAATTTAATCTAATACCCCCGACAAATTTTATTTAGGGGTGCTATAGAGGACTATTTAATTTTAAGGAGATTCCTATAAAAACTAGAGAAGATTAAAAACAAAAGTATAAAACGCCCCCCTCCCAATTTATGTTGGGGTCTCAGGCGACTTTAAGTGAAAATTTTAAAAGCTATACATAAATAACTTTTATAAAAAAAGAACCAATCAAAAGTTGGACAAACTTTTATAAACGATGGACAAGCGAGTCAGACCTAACCAAAAAATTTGAGTTCGAGAACTTCTCATCAGGAACAAATTAAATGGGTTTTTAACAAAAATGAATTAATTGATTGAAATTTGTGTTAAGCGATTTGTCATTAATAAGTGATTTTATCAATTGAAAACATCCAAAATTTTGATTTTCGCTATAACCGACGCCTAAGTGGAACATCAATTCAAAAGTTTTTGGTAAATAATTTTTTTGTTAATTTGTCGTCATTTCTTCGTGACATTTTTGGGTTTTAATTTCAATATTTCTCTTCTTGACAGCTCTGCACGTTTATTTGATGTTAGTCTAGCAAATCAGCAACACAAATAGGAAATATCAAATGATAAACAGCAACCATATTAGTACCTTATTAAAGGCAACTTATCAAACAATAACCCATTTTCTTTGAGACATTTTCATATCTATTCGACGGGGTACTTCAGTCACTTAATATCAACGCAAGAAGAAAATATGAAAACATAGAAATGGAAGCTTCAAAATTACAACAAATCAGTAACTAATCTTAAGAGCTTTTTACACCTTTTTAAGAGGGCGCTTCGATTACTTAATATTAACTTAGCAATTAGAATGTTGAAGGAAAAATTAAAAAAGACTTATGTACGTCTAACACTACGGTTTGGATATTTAGGTCCTACTACTAAGCAAAAATTAAAAATAAAAAACTAAACGATCTAACCGTGCAACTTGAAAGTTGTGAGGTACTCAAGTTTTTAAAATGCCAAACTTCCTCCACAAGAATGAAACGTTCGTCAAAGACCGATTTAAAACCATCAAACTTTAAAAACAACAATATGCTCACTCGGGTAGGTTTTTTTTTAATACAAACAAAATTTGCATATTTTCCAAATTTTGTCACGTTTTGAGCTGTGACTTGACTTTCATTAAAAAAATATAAAAATTTTAAGAAAAAGCTTACCCGGCAACCATAACCAAATAACAAGCAACCAGGACCTAAACAACTGCACTATATAGCATAGAGAAGAATAATTGAGCTCGGAAAATCACTTTAAGCGTATTGGAATTTATTGGTTTTGTTTATTGGGGTCCAGGGATATAATATAGAGGTGTGGGTTGACTTTAAGACTTTCAACTCTAACGCAACTATACCTACTCAAGTTTTCTTTCCCCCCTCTCAGTTAAATTATTGTTAACTCATCTTATTTGTTTCGCTAAACTTTGGTGATTTCACTCGAACATAGTTCCGGAAGTTACAAATTTATTTGACTCCCTACAATTTATATTATTATATGTATGTTGTATATTTACGTATGTTTTACCACATTCATATATAAGGTATAATGATAAGTTCAGGGGTTAATTTTCGATAGCGATAAAGTGCATTTAATTTGCAACAGATGTCGCAAATCATCCCAATCAGTGGTTAACGACTGTTTTGTATTTAAAGTTCAATTAGGAAGCCGATAATTGTAACGCAAAGTGTAATTGCACATAGGTCATGTATATTGTATAAATGGTTGATATTGATTTTTTTTTATTAAAAAGTCATTTCATAAAGTTATTGTGCATATTTATTTTTTTTATTTGAATCTATGAAGGCGGCATATATTTTTTTGTTGTTGGTATAAGCCCAATGGATTAATGTGGCATTGCTTTTATCACTAATGGCATAGGTATAGTGTCATATAAGTATGGGTAGTTTGGTGATTTTTTTTTGCATCTGACGTTAATTGTTGTGTTTCCGTTTGCAAAAATAAAATAAAATAAAAATATTCAATAAATAATATTGACCTTAGTAATAAAATGTATCAGATACATTGTAGCTTATAGGGTTAATGTTTTTTGTTTTTTTTTTGTTACCTATATGTACTGATATAAAGCCAATTAAGGATAATTGAATATGGTGCGACTGCTAAAGGCTATACAATTTTTTTGCTAATTTTATTGAAACAAAAAACAAATAAGTAAAAATTCTGTCAGGGTTGAAAAAAGAAAATGTTCGCTAAAAGCTTTATTGTTAAACATATACGAGTACACAACCTTGCTGTTCTCAATATGATTTTATATTTGCTTTGAAATTAAATTGTAATAGAATTAATAAGGGTATTTATGAAACTTTACATCGGAAGTTTACCAATTGTGTTAAATAATCTGTTTTCGCAAAATTTTGCATGAATGCTGCTTTTTTATAAATTTTTGATTAAATGCTGCATAATTGAATCAGCTGTAGTCGTCAGTAGTGAGTAGTCGTCAAAAAAAAAAATTTCTTTTTGCTTTGACATTTTTGAAAGTTTACTTGAAATCATTGATATATGTATCTTGGAATTTTCAACAGACTCATTTATAAAATTAATTAAATTTTTGAGAATTCACCACGAGAAAAAAATACATTTGCTATTGGGTGCCGTATAGTCATCTAACTTTTATATCCATCCATGATTTTGTATATGAAATAGAGCAAATCTATTATCTATAGTTAATAGTTACATGGGAGTGGAGACAGAACGTAAAAGGAAAACATCATCTATGCTGTGCTCCTATGCTGTATTGAAATAGCCAGTTGCATTCATCCCGTAAAAGAATTTAACCGCTTCCAGGAACGCCCATGGGATGTACCATCAATTATAGAGATTCTTTTTTTTAGCCGTGCTAACGTCATAAATAACATCTGCTGCACATTGTACGTACACTCAAAAATGGTTTAAGAAATAATAATCCTATTTCCTCATATCAATTAATCTCTAAATGGTTAAATTTAAACCAGACAGTAGACTATCAACTGCTATAGCTCTTTGTGTTGAGGCAAGGGTCGGTAAACAATCGTAATATTTGAAATTTAAATTATGCCTGAAGCTGGATTGTTGGAATTTGGTTTATCACCTTTGGCTGCCTGTGCTTAGCAGGATCATATTTCCTCAAAACATACTGTGATGCCTATTTTTTCTTTACGGGATTTGTTTATCACCTCTGAATATCTGCGCTTATCAGCCTGCTAAAAAGAACATATTTCCTCAAAACAGACTGTGAAATCTATTTTTTACGAAATTTATGGATATTTGTAAGGCGTATCTATAATTCACAGAAAAAGTTATTTACAGAAAAGGACACAATGAAAAGAAGCTTCCACTGAAATGAAAACATTTAATTTGGAAAAACCTTCACATAAAATGATTTAACTACATATTCTAGATGATTCCGATAACTATCCTTCATGCTTTCTTTTCACTCATCGAGCACTCAATTTCTGTTTTCGAAATACAAAAGAAAAACGAAAAAGAAAACTGAACGAAATGTAATAACTTTATAAAAAAGCATTCCCTTCATCGTTTTCCCTTTAGATTGTATCAGATTCCAAACTGGATGCCTTTTTTCTTGTAAGCTAATCAAAAAATTTGATCCCTGATATCCTATTCTAATCAGATTCACAAAGTACTCAATCACTCATTCAATTCCCGAGGCTTTAAAGCCCACCCCCCAAGCCTCAAACTCCTTCGATTCCCTTTTCTCCATCAATAAGGTTTTTTTTTCTTCATCCTTAAACGAGAAAATAAAAAAATGAAAGAAAAAAAATTAAAAATAAATTAGATTGTTGATTCCATTGTTTATGGCACAGATTTCTTCTTCGCTCCAAAGTATGTACCTATAGGTATACAACAGCAACAACAACAACAACAACCGACACAACACAAAAAACAGTTAACATAAATCCTGTCCCGTGCTCGTAATTTCCCATGAATCACATTCACAGCAAATAACATTAAAAGCAGCGAGCGACACAAGGACACAACAATATGCAAAGGCAAAAAAAAAAAAAAACAAGAACGCTCTACTCCGCCTGGGTTCCTGCTCCAAATGCTTCGGGCAAGATTTAGGAATTTTATTTAATTTCACTAAAAAGGTTGCAAAACTTTCTTGCGCATCTGAGTGAGTAGGTCTTTTATTATCTCGCCCGTGTATATTCTCCCGTACCCACACCCACACCCACACCCAAGCTCCATCTCCAATCCCCGTTACGATTACGATCCCGATGCTCTGTTGCCGGGTCCAACCCCGCACCTGTCAGAAATGGGCCGTATTCTTTTTTATCAGATGTTTTTTGTGTTGCCTTACAATGCTGTTGCCGTTATGCTGCCATTGCTTTTCCATAGATGTCATTACGTTTGTTAAGCATGTGTATGTTGTTTGTACACATAAACATAAAGGAATAAGTCATTAAAGTTCGTTACAAGTATTCTTTATCTTTGCTCTTATACCGCCTTTGCCTGCGTCCTCCTGCTCTTCCATCAGGTGACTTGTGAAGTTTTGCGTTGGTTGTTTCGTTTTTGTTTTGCTGTCGGAAAAATCTGCTTGTCAGAAAAACCTGCCAGGTAATCTTTTAGGTAAAATGTACTTTTGATAATTTTTTCTGTAAATACCGCAGAAATTGTGAACGCATATGGTTATGAGTGTGAGGTGATGGTGATGGTGATGGCGATGGGTCGACAGCTAACATGGGTGAACTTTGAGCCATATGTAAGTGCTCTCTTACATTCCTTTAGTTACCTATATATATTGTTGTGTAAACGAAGTGTTCTAAGTTCGGTGAAACGTTACAGAAATTGTTATTTCTTTGGGTTTTGTTGTATACTTACAAATTTATGAATAACGTTTGTGTTTTGTCGGGACTTGGTGGAGGAGAGGGCGGGGTTGAAATAACTTTTAATGATATTTACTTTGCAGTTTAGTTGTTGAATGTGTAATGTGTATTTCTGTTACTTAAACATGATGATTGGAGAAGATGACAACCTATTCCTTTTAAGTATAAATATAGAAAGACAATTGTGATTTGCACTATATGACAAATAAAATGACATTAATATTTCTGGAGCTGTTTCAACGTTAAACTTATTTTAGGATTTCTAGAAAAAGGTTCCTATAGGTACCTTCCCACATTGATTTGTGACATTTTATAGGGGTGACATTTTATTTTAGATCCTGAATTTTTTTTTGTTTTATTTTAAACTGAACGCAAGCTTTATGAAAACTAACAACACTACGTTTAAAAGTTGTTTTTGGAAAACATATTTTTTTTTTATTGAAAAAAAAATATCACTTACCTCAATCATGTTTCTCTTTATAGTAAATCAGTGAACCAAAAAAAAAATAAAATAAAATTAAATTAAATTAAATTAAATTAAATTAAATTAAATTAAATTAAATTAAATTAAATTAAATTAAATTAAATTAAATTAAATTAAATTAAATTAAATTAAATAAAATAAAATAAAATAAAATAAAATAAAATAAAATAAAATAAAATAAAATAAAATAAAATAAAATAAAATAAAATAAAATAAAATAAAATAAAATAAAATAAAATAAAATAAAATAAAATAAAATAAAATAAAATAAAATAAAATAAAATAAAATAAAATAAAATAAAATAAAATAAAATAAAATAAAATAAAATAAAATAAAATAAAATAAAATAAAATAAAATAAAATAAAATAAAATAAAATAAAATAAAATAAAATAAAATAAAATAAAATAAAATAAAATAAAATAAAATAAAATAAAATAAAATAAAATAAAATAAAATAAAATAAAATAAAATAAAATAAAATAAAATAAAATAAAATAAAATAAAATAAAATAAAATAAAATAAAATAAAATAAAATAAAATAAAATAAAATAAAATAAAATAAAATAAAATAAAATAAAATAAAATAAAATAAAATAAATGGCAAATACATTCTTTCATGAAATTTTCAAATAAAATTAATTCTACAAGTAGTTTCAGAAAAACTTAATTTTTAAATCAAGCCTTTTGGTAATTAATTATTTAAATTAAAAAAGGCTTTTTTGTAAATGTTTTCCTTATCAAAATTAATCTACGCATAACATTTTTGTCTTGTCTCAGTTCAACATTCACACTTTTTCAATCTAATTCTGACTAAATATACAATTTCACATTCTATAATATCCATGTTTAAATTGCATTTTCGAGATGTATAAAATCGTTCTAGCAGTCCAAAGGTCTTCCATTTTGTATCCAACTACACCAACATCACTCACAAAATATCCGAAACCATTTTTAATAATTGATTAAAATCCACGTTTCCAAATCCAAATAACACTTCTAAATTCTAATTCATGTTTAATTTTATCCGGATATGTGTGAGTATAATTTGGTTCCTACATTGTTTTATTTCTTATGTCAAATGTATATAGGTATACATATGTATGTACATATTTAACTAATTCCAGATTCATTTACGTTGTGAATGATTGTGTTGAACCAAAATATTTCCCAAGGCGTCATAAGCAACAACGACATCGACGACAACGACGAAGTGGACGGCGAACAATCCTTTTTATATTTCGTTTTATTTCTGACTTTTATGGAAAATTTTAGTATTTTGTTTCCGGTCACGTTGACAGCTCAACTTCCTGTTTAGTATAGGAACTTTTTTCTCGCATAAACCTTCCAAATGTCCAGCAAAATAAATGAAGGTAGAAGTTCCTCATTTTGTTCCATCACCACTACCGCATCTCCACAAAACATATTTGCCATAAATTCTGCTTTAAAAATGACAAAAAAAGGACAAAATCACCTCAAACACGAAACACACACACCAACATGCATATAGACAAATCGGAAATACTGAAAGTTTTGTTTTTATTTATTTTCATGGACTCTTTTGTAGTACTCGCCTCCGCTATACGCCATCTAACTTTATTTATTTTTCGATGTTTCACAACTTTTTTTTGTTCGGTTCTGCGTTTTCAAGCGGTACAGAGATATACGAGTATGATGGCGCAAACTGTATAGCAGAGGCTGCCGCTGCCATTGCAAAATTGAAACAAAAAAAAAATCTTTTATGAACACCATTTTCTCAGGGAAAGTTATAAATGAACCTAAATCCACGTTTCGAGTGGGAAAGCAGCCCATCTGAATTCTAAGCCCACTCTAGAGGAATGACCATGGCCATGGATGATGGA
Organism: Syrphus vitripennis; assembly: GCA_958431115.1. Classification (NCBI taxonomy): domain Eukaryota; kingdom Metazoa; phylum Arthropoda; class Insecta; order Diptera; family Syrphidae; genus Syrphus; species Syrphus vitripennis. The sequence goes on from OY288110.1 coordinate 109,583,092, forward strand.
ACGAACCATGGTGCTAGCCATTTTAGCCATTTTAATCCCGGCCCGGCAAATTTCAAATTCATAAACTCCGAAACATTCCTGCAGATAGAAACAATTGCTTTCATTTGTATTACAACTGCAACTGCGGGACAATTTTCTGGAAAAGTGATGGTCGGTGTTGGTCTCGGTGTTTGTGTTTGTGTGGATATGAATAGAACCAAAACAAGCAGACAACAATATTTTTAGCCCCAAAAAACAAAAACAAGGCAAAATATTTTGCAATTAAATTGCTAAATTAAGCTGTCTTCATCATTCTGTCCGATGTCCAATTCATGACCCATGCCTGAAGTTGTAGTCCTTTTTTTGCCCCACCATACCACCGACATTGACAGAGGGACGAGGGAGGCTTTATAATTGAAATGCAACTGAAGTCAAGCCCTAAATTGTTGGTCTTGATGGTTTGTTGTTGAACGCAAATACCAAAAACAATAAGACGAAAAAAGTAACACAACTCTGGCCCCAAATAAAATGTATATTGGACAAAGAAACCCAATCGGGTTGGAGAGTTAAATAATTACCTTCCCTTGAAGTGGTTTTATGGTGAAGATGGCAGTGGCGGGCGGAGGTGGCTGTGATGGCGGCGGGAGTGTAGATGCTGGGCTCTATAGAAAATTCTTGTGATGAACATACAAGTACATACCTACACAATGTGTAGGTATAGGGGACTTCTATTAAGGCCCAAACCATCTCACACACATTGATTTATGGTATTGAATGACCCTTACACTCGATGATCATTAATAAAAACGGAACCGGAAAGAGGCCATGTCCGTCCAAAGCCCAAGAGCCAAGACTAATCTAGTTGTTGGTTTTTCAGTGTTCCCATTCGGCCAACAGTCAGGCATGTGAAAGTCGATTGATGGAAGTCAAAGTGTCCAATGAAGTTGAACAAAGTGTTTAATTTCATGAGGACTTGTTTTTTTTTCTATTCCTTTGTATATAGACTATGGAGGACTGGGAATCAGCCTTGAACTAAATTCAATGTAGGTTTTGTTGAATTGTAATAAAATCAGGGGAATAAAGAGAAGTTTGGAATTCTCGTTTCATTTGTTTTTAATATGGTGTTCGAGTATAATATATAAATATAGTGTAGGTATAGGTACATTGTACATATACAATGCATGTATTCTACAATCGGACAGTGATGATGCAGGTTTTTATGTTAGAATGATTAAGGAAATGGGCTCAAATCTGTCAGCAACATCGGGGAGTTTTTCATTGCATTCGCTCGGGCAGTTTTATTTTTTTATTTCATTTTGTTCTATTTTATTTTATTTTATTTTATTTTTTTTTATTTTATTTTATTTTATTTTATTTTATTTTATTTTATTTTATTTTATTTTATTTTATTTTATTTTATTTTATTTTATTTTATTTTATTTTATTTTATTTTATTTTATTTTATTTTATTTTATTTTATTTTATTTTATTTTATTTTATTTTATTTTATTTTATTTTATTTTATTTTATTTTATTTTATTTTATTTTATTTTATTTTATTTTATTTTATTTTATTTTATTTTATTTTATTTTATTTTATTTTATTTTATTTTATTTTATTTTATTTTATTTTATTTTATTTTATTTTATTTTATTTTATTTTATTTTATTTGATTTTATTTTATTTTATTTTATTTTATTTTATTTTATTTTATTTTATTTTATTATTATTTTTATGTATTAAGTTATAATTTATTTTGGCGGGACACTTTGCCGTATACGTATTTTTTTTCCTGGAGTGATTTTGTTTTATTTGAGCACATAAAATGCAAATTGATATATTCTGACTATATACCTGCTTCAAGAATAAATTAATAATTACAATTTGGTTTTAAGGCACCGACTGCATAATGTGTTTATTTTCGGCAATTGGAGGAAATTATACAAAAATACCACGCGTATAGATCGAAGTTCCAACAAAAAATGAATTACAGTGTGGGTCACACCATCCATGCCTCATCGATATCGTTGCGCTGCCTAAACACGTGCCTATCATCCTTCGACTTACCTTTATTAGTTACTCCAAGGCTTTCTCTGATGATTTGATTATTTTTTGTACCTACTCAATAAAACCGTATAAATCATTAAAACAAATTCCAAAAATAAAAACATATATAACTCAAATACCCCAATACGTGTGTATGTTTGTACGTAGCTATAACCCCCTGTTGCTTTTTGTTGCCTACTAAGTTATTCAATAAACGATTCATACAAACGGTTGTTATGAATGTACCTACGACGTTCCTTTGTTATTGTTATTAGTAAGCAAAATAAATACCTTCCTACAACCCTGAATAAACAAATAGGCAAATAAATTACTTCACCCTGTGACCTAACCCCAAAAACAAGGCTCCAGTCATTTCTTCTCCGTTTCATGCGTCGCGTCGCCTTTGGTCGTGTTGTCGTCATAGTCATCGTCTTTCCCTCTCGTTGATTGCCTAATAATGACTAATTGAACTGTGGCCCAATCATTTTATGTTCATCCAATCGTTTGGACAACGCCGCGCCGCCGAGAACGGAAAATTGAAGTTAGTCAAAATGTCATACTTGTCAAACTCTTCTAAGTAATTTTAAACGAGTGTACATATTTACTTGTGAGAAGCATCGCATTTGTTTAACGACCAAAACGATAGCAAATGCAAACACTGCTATTAATATAACTGTTACAGACTTAACTCACTCCCTTTTACAATAACCACATTACATACATATATTCACTCGTATATTGATTAACAACCTTGTCCTTCGCATTTGATTAATCATGCACCAGGACTAGGTTGACAATTGACCGCAATCCAAACGCTCCTTAAAGCGCTTTGCCGCATATTAATTAGCTAAAGCATTCTCCCCAAGGCCATAGGTTGTCTTTTTCCACAAAATTATTACATCACTAAGTTTATAGACATAGACACATACACAGCACAACTAAGCTTATATATAGAAAATTGTTTAACTTAATAACAAATTAATGTCCCAAGGGGTTAAGGGTTACAATGTAGTAACAGAACGCATCCTCCGCTTACATACATATTTTCTCCGCCAAGTTTAAATCCACAAACAGTTGTATTTGTTCCGACTAAATAAACCATTACCACCACCGCCACCGCCACGGTAAACTCAATATTTTAGAGTTGGGTACATAACATCCTTTTTTGCTCCTTTTTCCTTTGCTATAAAAATATAATACACGTGAAACTAGACGCCATTACCGTGTGAACTGAGTAACGTATATTTTATATATGCCAAAGCCAAGTTGTGTGCATTAAATTCAAACGATGTGGACCATGGCCCAAGGACTCAATGGTACAAAATCAGGATCAGGAAGTGGTGAGAATCAAAAAAGGTAGAAGAACAAAATTAAAAAAAAAAACTCCCAACGTAATTATGAAATAGTGAAATGCATTTAATTTCACGCAGTACAAACAACACCTGATGTATAGAATGGATATATTCGTTGGCTACATAACATACACGCTTGCACGCTTGAACAGCGTATGCATTTTGAGCGCCACCCAACGGGCAAAAAACATAAATTAAGGCGTTGAGAGAAATTTCAAATTGGATTGCGTTTAAGGATAATTTTGTAGAGATGCCACTGCCACACCACCAGCGTGTCGTTCCGTTGATGCTGGTTGCTGGGTCCAGCAGGTTTCGTCGTCTTCACTTCTCTAATGCAGCTCTCACATGGCAATGCTTTTTTTTTTTTTTTTAGTTTGCCATCGTGTCGTAGTTGTGGTCCTCGTCGTCGTCGTCGTTTCCTCAATTCTCTGACTTTATGGCTTGTACCGCAGGTGAAAAGTGAGAAACCTCTGCTCTGGACACCATCAGAGTCTCTCTGTTCGCGAAAGCATTCAGGATATAGGAGGAAAAAAAAATAATAAAAGAACAGCTTTGTGTAAATGAATTCTTAATGAATGTGTGGCAAAGACCGCGTTTATTTGGAAAAAGTCATGAAAAGGATTTTGCAAAAAAAAAAAAAATTTGGAGAATAAAATCATAGATGTGTGGCCGTGTGGAAAAAAGTTTTTTTTTTGTCCAATTCAATGCAATTTTTGGTCAAGCAAACATTTGAACAGATTTCGAATTAAATTGCATCGATATATGGATGTTCATATGCCTTAAACACATATATATTATGTATAGGTGTATGAATTTGTGAAGTTCAGTTTTTAGTTGTTATAAATATTTGACTGAATTGGTTGTCTTGTGGTTTGCTCTATTTCAACGATAATGTTAGTTTGTCGGTTGATCGTTGCTTTAAGTTTGGAAGTTGGCATTTTTGGTATGAGTATTGAGTGTAGTACATAGAAAGATGGATCATATAACGCAAGAGTTCATACCAGGACACATCATACCAACCTAGTTCATATCTGGGGACACTTCATACCCAGTGACAGTGCATGCCAAAAGAAAAAAGTTGAAATGTAAAAGTGAGATATATGTAAACATATGAAACTCCCCTGCTAAGGCACACGAAAGGATTATTTGAGGTTAGTGCGAAGTTGGGTTTAATGTGCATTTTGGTATGATATAGGGATATATATAGGTATAGAATGTCCATCAGAAATTTTCATTTATGATTCTTGTTCTACATATAATTGAGCGCTGTGTGACAATAAGAAGCAAGTTTACCCCAATTTTCAGTATCGTTGAGGATAAGTTTTATATCTTCCATGTTCATCAGATTGACTCCATAATGATTTCGCCTTATTTCTTTTAAGATAGGACAGGAACCAAGAAAGTGCATTACGTCTTCATTTTCCCGAGTGTTGCATAGGCAGCAGCAGAGATGCACTATCTTGGCGATGAAGCAGGTGGTTGAGCTTGATTAGTTCTCCTCTCACTCGAATTACCATAAAAATTTGTGTAGTACTGAGGCCAAGATTGAGATAATTTATCTGTTGGTGTTCGAGTTGTCGATACAAAAAACGTCTTGGTGAATATTCAGCTTGTTTTATGCTTTCTGTTTTGATTGCCTGTTTCACATCAGAACGAACTTTTGAGTTCTGTCTTTCCACTCTAGGATATTTTCGGTGAGTTCTAGCATAATGTTGTATTTGGCTGCGGTGTTCTCCCAGTCCTTGTAGAACATTGTTTTATTTCTTAGTGCCTTCTTGCCGAGAACCTTCGTAAGTCGTGAATCGTCTTCCTCGCTTAGAACTTTGGTCACATAGTTCATGTTCCACTTTTAATTTGAAGCATATAATTGGGAGTTGTTGTTGGTAGTCGTAAGAGTTTTTTCAAAAAGAAACGCAACAGTTTTTCTACATCTTCGTAGTATTTGCCACCCCACACTTGTCCGCCATAGCACATTACGGAGCGCATCACAGCTTCGAAAATCTTTATTTTGGTTTGTAATCCAACCCTAGAGTTAGCCATAAGATTTTTCCAAGTTGTATTGATGGCTTTTTTCGACTCAGCAAGTTTCCCTCAAAAATACTGTTTAAAAGAAAGGTCATGATTTGTTGTAACTCCTAGGTACTTGTATGATTTGACAACTTCCAGATCCTCACCACCATATTTCCATTTTTCGTATCCAGCTAATCGGCCTCTTCCTTTTCTGAATACAAGGACTTCAGACTTTGCTGTGTTTATTGAAGAACTGTCATTTATTGGTAAGGAGTGCTATAACACGGCTTAAATAATCTAGAAAAAAGATGTTTGAGCTCAAAATCGAAGATGCCACTCAAAGCTTGGAGAAAATATGATTTTTTGAATAATAATTAATTTTTTTTTTTCAGTTTTCTATGAAAATTTTCAATTTAAAATATAAATGAAAAATTAGTATTAGGTACCGTTCGAAAGTAAAATTAGTACTCTACATATAAGATCTAATGTAATTTTTGATGAGAGTGAGTGAGTAAGAAAGAGAGACTGGTAAATATGTGAATTATTAAAAATATTACAAATTATTTGTATGTGAAGTTTCTTCGACGATTTTCGACAGATGTTAATTTGAAACGGTTAAGTTTACGGTTGAAACCGTGGAAACCATTTTTGTAGTACTATAAATTTTCTAAACAAAAAAGTTATGTGTGTAGTTCTTAAACAAGTTATTGTTAAGATAAAAAAATTCGAGTTCGAAAATTTGTTTTTTTTCCATACAAATAATATGAAAAACCGTTGAGGTAGGTCTATCCGATTATATTTTGAGCTCAAATTTTAACAGCCGTATTTTTTTAAATAAACCGAGCCTATATCGAAAGTGCTACATATATTTGAATATTGGTATTTGGATTAATGGGCGTCAATTTGTAAAGCAAAGTAGGTACTAAGCAACAATTTTTTCAAAAATCGAAGTGTTGCAGGTCCCCTTCTACCCTGTCTCCATATTTTTTTATCATTTAGCTATGTGCAATGTCCGTAATATATTTTTACCTCAAGTTTTTAAAAGTTTGAATTTCAACATGTAACAGTAATGCAACAGTCCTTCAATAAAATCTATAAAATTCTTAAATATCTACAAATTTTGTTTGCCTTAATACTTTAAAAGACTGCTTTGCTATTTGCAAAGACATCAAATTTCTTTGACTTCCAAATATAGTATAAAGTACTTTTAGTCAAAAGAATATGAGTTCGAGTTTCACTTATATCAAAGCTTGTTGCGCCATAGCTTACCTCGCAATTTCAACCTTACGTCGCGGTCGTTTGTGATGAGATCTCTAAATTTTCTATGAAATTATCACCACATTATCCGAAAATCTGTGTCAATAAATAAAAAATGTATGTATTTATATATCCATCCAAATTGATATTTCATGCTAATATTTTTCATTTCTGTTAGCTCCAAAGTTTTACAGGTATCCGCAGAATACACTTAGCTAAAATTTGTATTATGAATATTATAAAAGTATAAAAAAACTCATCAAACAAATTTACGAAACCTATGATTAGAAAAAAAAAACTGTTCCCAACATGCACAAAGGAAAACCTAACAACCTAATAATTTACACAATATTTGAAAGCCTTATGATTATAATGTTAATGTCTCAACACCTAATAGGTTCCTTTGAAAGGAAGTGATTTGTGTTTTTTTTTATTTTTCAATATACCTACATTAAAAAACAAATCTCCTAACCCCAGCTGCCGAATTAGGTTAGAAAAAATATAAAATTACCTTTAGAGCCTCTTTATACTAAAAAATATACCATAATTAGGTATGCGAAAGCGTTTAACTTAGAGCTGCTATGAGTTAAGCGATAAGGGAAATTGCGCCGATAAAAGAACCAAAAGCAAAAAAAAAAAAAAAAAAAATAAACAACAAAAACAAAAACCATTTCAGACACCTATATTGGAAAATACATAATCCCTGTTCAAAATGTGCAAGAACGCAAAGACTATGGAGGAGAATATTTTGTCATTAAAGTATCCTTACAGCTCAGAAGCTATGAAAAACAATGTTCTCTGTTTTTATCCTTGTTTCGTATACAAGCTTTTTGGTACAAGCAAAGTTCGCTTGGCTGCCGCTATCACCTGGGTCTCCAATGAAATTTCACACCGATAAATCTCCCTCCGAAGGTTACACATTAATTCCTTCACCTTCTCTGGTTTTGGCGTCATCAGGAACACAAAGCCATTGCCTTCACCTTCCATGCCACCTTAAACAAAAAAAAAAAAAGTAAAAAAGAAGAACTAACAAAAAAAATACCTACCACACAAGGAAGCACTATAGTTCCTGGGATGTTTCTAAGCTGAGGAAAATGGAATTAGGTGCATATCCTGCACACAAGAAAAAGCAAAGTTTCATTATTGGGGGGATTTTCGGCACAAGCTCGGTAATGGTAAACGAAATTTATATTAAATTTATTTTAGATTCATTGGTTAAATTGGTTGGGAAAGCACAAAACACACAACTTCAACGAAAGTTGTTAATTTTAATTGTGAGGATAGACGTTTAAAGGAGATTTCGAGTTTATGGTGAGAGAAATGCTGTAATATTTCATGTCTTTTCTAGGAGAACCTTTAGTTTCGATAGAGACAGAATATGGATTTGTGAGAAAAGTTTATAATAAAACTTGACATTTTGATGATAGAAAACAACAAAAGTTATTATTTGATGTTATATTTTTTATATAATAAATATACTCAAGACCACATCAAACATAATTAATAAAAGGTTAGAGTTTGAAATCTCATCAATGAAACAGTGTGGGGCTTGCCACAAAAAAAATTGACAAGACTTGAACATATTTCCTGACAGAAATTTACCAAAAAATTTTGCGGTTTATTTAATCTAAAAAGAATTATTGCATCTTAAAATAAGAATTTTGAATACGTAATACCACTTTAAAAGTAACGTAAGTAATTCGAATGCCACTTTTACTGACTTGGTTCGGTTTAGTAGTGAGCTTTCCAATGTTGACACATAATTCCTGAGCTGTACCTTTTTTGTAAAATTATTATAATATAACGGCGAACAATACAAGTGGAACTTTAAGGTGAAACAATAGAGTTCGAGAATTGTAGTTCCACTCTAGATCATGACAATCGCCGGTAAATTATGAAGATTGTAAATAACATAAACATAAACAGTGTCTTCTATAGGCTTCCCAACTTTCGTCCAAGCTGAAGGTTGACAAAATGATTAATAAAACAAAACAGAGTATCACTTTTTCAGTGTCAAAGAATGTTATCAACAGGCGGAAGTTTTTCAAGAAAAAAAAAAGAGACAATATCTGGTAATCGGTCTCGCATAGTGAAAAAGTCCCCCAGTTTTGGTGTTGTCAGTGATTCAAAAATCCCGAGTTGTTGGGATACTCATTTGTTGCGATGTGTGCCGATAACATTTTTTTCATTCTCCTTCAATCCGTACAAGAAATAAGGATGTATAAAATATACCTGCTAAATGTTCCATGAAATTCAGAAAAAAGAGTTGAGCACATTATTTTTGATTAAAAGGTGAATAAAATTTTAATCATACAGAGTTTTGAGTTTTCCTGCTTTGTTGGGTCTTATTACTCATCTCCCCAAAACTTGTCAAAATTTAGCATAAATTAATTTAAAAACGCATAACCGAAATACCGACAAGGGAATAAAAAAACATTCATAAGATAAGAACTGTTAAAGTTTGATCTTAATACGTTTTGTAAGTTGAAGAAAAAATTAAATAGATCTAATTTTAAAATAAAAAAAATTAAACATAATCTTACTTTTGGATCAAAATTTTTACTTTAGAAGTAGAAATTAACCTAAAGATTTTTTATCAAAATTAAAAATATGAGAATTCAAATAACCTCCAATTATAAAAAAAATTCCCACAACATCACTGATTGCATTGAATCAAATCATAGTGTTTTGTCCCAAGTGACCACAAATCATAAACACGTAATAAATTTAAAACAACAACAAAAACTTATAAATTCCCAAGTATTACCTTTCCTTTCCCAATCCTCCCATGACAGATATTTCATTTCGAACAACAAGATTCCGATTAACCAGCGAAAAGTTATGAAGTGTAATAAAAAGAACTATATCCTATTGCATCTGGCCCAAACACCCCATACACGAATTGCCACAATCTTGTGAGATCTGCAGAAAAACAATGCCATATACTCTAACCAAACCATCATCACCTCACTCATAGCAATTCCTGACATCATTTGGTACTATACCAACCACAACCACCCCATTAGTAAACATATACGTTCGCCAAAAACTTCTCGCTTTATGAGTCACTCGCGACCATAAACTTTCCTTGCAGCCCCCAAAACGAATAAACTTGTATCTCGTGTAATCAAAAATAACACTGGTACTTTTCGACTCTTGCACACAAATATGTTTTTTTGGATAAGAAGGATAGGAACAGTAAGGTAGTAGTTATATGTGTGTCGAGTGAGTGAGGATAATAACGCGAATATACGAGCAAGTGTTCAAACAATGCATATAACAGCTCCTCCGCAAAATATAGAACTGTTCTGCACTATAATATCAGACTTTTCGCATTTAAATCCTCGGAGAACAAAGCGAATGAATATTAGTCTCTGGAGTTGCACGAATATCCTTGTTTCCAGAAGAGGAAGGCGCGGCACAAGTCGGTCACGTCGTAAATCCACACGGTGCGGTGGTTGCTACAATTCTAGAACTATACAATTTGGTAATTAGTTGCAAGACGCTTCGGTGCCCTTTGAGGATATTTTTCTCTTCTTAGTCCTTTTTTTTTTTCTTTTTTAATTATTGTGTACGAGGAACGGGTATAATCGTTGTTTAAGGGAAATTTCAATGTTTACCTATTAATGACCGCAAACCGACTTGTTTATCGCCAAAATGACTCCGAGTGCGAAGATAAACCTAAACCCCCTGCACACACGCCCACATAGTCCAGAAAACATTGGCAGGATCAGTGCTCTAAGTTGACACCATTCACGCTATCCAGACTGGAGTTGCATTTGGCCTCTTTTAAATTTTTCCCACTCAGTTCACAACTTCTACGAGTATAGACAAAAAAGATAAACATCCTCCATACATATACATACTTCCACACCACTTCCACATTGTGTTGGTGTAGAGGACTAATGCAATGTTGGAAAATTGGGTAATAAATTCGAGGATATAGTCGAGGCATTCATTTATGTCTTCTTAAACGAGTTCTTTTAGGCACTTGTCCAATTTAATTTTCAGCTTCCATTATACCCTTGGGTAATGTTATGACAACAAATAAATTCCAAATGAAATAAAAGTCCCCATACTAGTAGCTTGATGATGGTTCCTATTCCAGAGAACCAGAACTACGAGTAAAACTAGGTTGGGTCGTGGAATAGGTATAGTAGGCCCAGATGAGCTACTTCTGGCAAACCAATTGCTTCATATTATGATTATTATTTTATTTAGATATATTCTGGATTCGGGCAAAGATATCTCTCTTTCTCTCATAGCTTGTATATGAAGGCTCCTTCAACTCAGACATTGCAGCGCCAGCAAAGGTACGACAATTCTTACCAGTGGTTAGATTTTGGGGTTGTGCATGCTGCTGTCTGGCAAAACGAAACAATTACACTGAGTGCAGTCGCAGTAAATATTTAGGTATACGTTAAAAAAAACGGTGATCCGGGAGATGAAAAAGGTCCAGGACTCCCGTAGAGTAGTTCTTGTTTCCGGAATAACACTTTTGGAACATGGCACACATAATAAAAATATAGCAGGGCTTTCGACTTTGACTAAAAATGAATACAAAGTGTAAAATGGGAACAATTTTTTTTTTATTTTTAAAAATTGACAGCAGCGGAATTGTCATTGGGGAAATTAGCTGTAAGGCAGGCCTGTTTTAAAGTTCATTCATAAATATTGTATTTAAGTACTGGCCTTTCAAATATATATATACTCACTCACAAGTTCAAAAACTTTTTTCGAAATTGTAAGGTGACACCGTCTTTTTCCGCTAAATTTTTTATGGACGAGAAGGACGAGCGAAGAACCGCAGAGCGGTTTTAATCGGTAAGGTTACACAACGTGATAATTAGACAAGTCAATTCATCTCACTCGAATCTCCATGGATCCAAGTTGTTTAGAATTTTGGATAAATAAGAAAGGATTATGTAGAATAAAGTATAGGGTGTTTCTCTGAACCATCCTGAAATTTGAACGAATTATATTAGTTCTTTGACAAGGGCAAAGACGTTATGAAGCTATCCGAGCGTTGTTTTCCTGGTTCTAGCTAGGATGGGGCATTTGCAGCTCAAGAGCGAATGCCCTTCGTCTTCACACTCTTTATACACAAGTCATACGAGACAGTCCTAATTCTGCTTATTTGGGTTCCCAATATGTTGTGAAAATCAGTTTTGGTTTTAGAAAGTGTGAAGAACGACAAGTTTCAAGTGCTGATGTTTCAATAAATTTGTTTCATTCTTTGTTCTTGTTCCAGCGGCATAAGTACTTTGGGTACAGTCTTTCCAACAGCTGTCCCTAACAACGAAGAAGTCGCCGATGCGAAGTCGAAAAAGTTACTACTGTGGTGAAAAACTCTAAAAAAAGAGCAATGTGATTGGGCCAGACGAAATGGCTCACGGTTCTCATCTCCAAACTTATCGGCGATGACTAAATGTCTAATAATTAGACGAGGGAAATTAACCTTCTTTCAATCTGCAAGAAAAAAAGTGAAACACGAAATTGCGACAGCTTCTGTTGAATCAAAGCTGATTTCACACATCTTGAAGATCTATGAGTGGGTATTGGATGGCCGGCTGTCTACGAAAAAAACAGTACGGCTGCTTTCGTCAGACTATGTGGGTTCATTTCTGATAAATCAATTATAAATGGAAAATAATCGGAATTCCTCAACATATTTGCATATTGTGTTGGTTGCATTCGACGGACAACCAAGAAATTTGATACTATTGATGTAGCACTTAGGCAACGAAAAGTTCCAGAAGTCTACGTGCGGATGATAATGGACATGTACGAGGGAGTCACAGTTTCGTAATTAGAGTAGGTGTTCACCAGGGAAGTTTGAGGAATTGAAGGAAGTCTTTACTCTTTGATGAAGATATTCTCAAAACTCAGTTCCAAAAACAAAAGCACACGACATTTTAACACTGTCGTGCAAGAAACGGAGGCACAAAAACTGCATTAAGTTGGCCACAGGCATGGAAAATGATCTGGAAGGTCTGTCTACGTTTACTCATGTCAACACTTCCGGCGAACCCCACAAGTAGAGCCTATTGCTGAAGCATTGCTGTTTTTGAGTTGTGCGGTTACGGAAGAAGAAGAAGAAGCTCAAGACCACATTTTTTTACTAAGCGCCAGCTTCTTGTTAAAAATACAGACAAAAGTGCCCCTAAAATTCGAGAACTTACCGGTAAGTATATGCAATACGAGTGTTTACTTGGGTACTAAGCCGGTTAAGGATGCTGTCCACTGGAGAAATTGGCTTGACGTGTACTGTATACATCATGCCTACGCATTAAAGTGTAGTTCTAGTAGAGCAATATCAACCCAAGGTATTGGCGTTTAAACTTTCGGATTTTTAAGTTACTTCGAGATTTGATTCAATAACTTAAAGCGTCTTTTGAAAACTTCCCATTTGTCACTTTTTGCTTGATTTATATTACTTCAAACCACAAGAGCAAATGCACTCGTAGAAACTTCAATTTCAAGATTTAGCCAAGCGGATAAGTTCGTGCAGCGAAAAATATTGATATTATTTTAAACTTATGAGTAATATAACCTATTCATGTCATGCTCATATAATACCCAAGCAGACGTGCAATATATTAACCTTAGTTTTGACTCATAAAGAATTGACTTTTAAGTAGTTAGTATTCACCTTATTTTTATTACCTCGACATGAGTAATGTTTTTACTACTTTTAAATAAACTTTGGAAAAGCATTCCTGAATCATTAACCTGGGGCCCTTTGAAAACTCTGTCTATTCCTCTCCGTGTTGTTAATAACAGAGTTTTGAACTAACGGTAACTGTGTACCAGAAACAGCAGGAACATACCACTATGAATCTAACTGTAGGTATGTACATAAAACGAGAAACGTTGCTGCCATTTTTGGCCTTGTTTCCGAAAACTTCATCATGCACCTTTATGTAGTGTGGTGTGGTGCATTCTATGAAGGTGTTACTATTTTTTTTATTTAGAAATAAGTAGCAAAAGAATAAAAAAAAAAACTTATAACAGGACGAAAAGGACGAAGGTTTTGATCGTTAATTCAGTTCTTTTCATTTTTGCCGTTGCTCTCTGTATGCACTTAACTTGGTGCCCCGTTAGGTATGATTAATGTTAATGCCATCCTTCTTCGGTTAAAAGGAATTCGTGTGCACGAAGAAGAATCAGAAAAAGTATGAGGTTGAAGTTTAGGGTTGAGCGCGGGTGAAATGAAAAGGGATAGTTGCATTTAGCAAACTATTTCTGGTTTTTATTCAATTCATTTGCACACAATGTGTTTTTCGCGTAATGAAGCTAACGAAAGTCAGAGGCAAAAAAAAAAATAAAAAAATATAAAAGGACGAACCTAAAGTGAAAGAGCAGAATTAAAAAAAAAAAAGACATCATTGCCAGCACTGATGACATCCATCCACTTCAAAGCTCAAGATAAGAAAATTACAATTTAATTAATCTAATTGAGACGATATCCTTTTTAATTGTCACAGTGCCAGTATAGGCTAAAGGCCAAGATCATCAGGAGCGTGGTGTTATTTTTATTCATTTTTTTTTTTTCAGTTCCATAATGAACGGTAGCATGCGGGGCATGATAGGTTTTGCATGCAAAAATGCAAATGGTGGGCGGAGGCGACGAGAATGGGTTAAACTTTTATTAGAGCAACGTTGGAAAATTAGTGGGGAATTTAATTATGGTGTTAAGGAGAAAGTTGAAGTGGAAAATACGTCTGTTTTTTTTTTTTTCAACGCGCGCAAAACAGTAGATTGAGAACGTTTTTATGGTAGTTTTCGTGACGCATAGGTATATTTGTATATAACAGTACATATACAAAATGTATTTTAATGGGGATTGGGATACAGTGTTTTTGTGTAACTGCGAAAGAAAATATGTTCTTGTTAAGAATTAATAAAATATAGTAATTAAAATGTGCTATAGTGGGGGATGGGGGAGTTTTTTTTTCTTTGCTGTTAATTATTTCTCAACAAGAACAATATATACAGAACTGATACCTTCTATAATTGAATGCTCCCTTAGGTGTATAAGCGAAGAAAAAAGTGTAACCGGTACAGGAAAGGTATTCCAGATAAGCTACTAATTACTATCATTTAGCCAAAGATTAATGAATTCAATTAACACTTTCTGCAAAAAAGAAGATAAAAAATTCTGTTTACGAAATTGAAAATCGACGATATTTTTTAGTGCATTTAAATTATATTTCTATCCAAACTGAAAAAAAATGACCCATTAAATATGTTTCTCCGAAAAATGTTGTTCAACTCAACTAATATTTTAATTTCTATAAGGTGCAATTTTGTATATTTGGTAGGCTAAAGCGTGAATAGAAACAAAAAGATTTTGAATAACATTTTAATGTTAAATATAATTTGCATTAAGAAAATATGGAAATATTTTATCGGGAGGAAAATTATTTGCACAGTAAAAAATAAAAACAGAGTCTAAAAATATTTTGGAAAATAAAATTTAAAAATATTTTTAAATTTAGAAAATATGTTGCTTTATTAAATAATGTTAATTTTCATACTTGCCTTCTATCTGCAAGGGAAATCCTTAAAAAGTAGCTTAAGAAAAATGTATCAAATTAAAGTATGTATTAACATTAGGTTGGTTTATAATCTAGCACTTAATTCAATGGTAAACTATAACTGTCACTTTTATGATGACGTTACGTGGATAGACAGGTAAGTTTGGGTCTAACCTGTAACAGGGATTCGTTCTTTAGCCGTACTACGCGAATGTGGAATTCTCTTCCATGCTCTGTTTTTCCCTCTCATTGTGAAATACAGAAATTCAAGACTAATGTTCACCGACATCTCCTTTCACATCTGCTCTTACTTACCTAAAGCTCGCACGGTGTCTCTGACATAAAAAGGGTACATAAAATGCCCTTGAGTGCGCGCTAATTATAAAAATAAAATAAAAAAAAAACAAGTTTGTTGATGAACTCCTTAATTTATTTGTCTTGATTGACTGTGATTAAGTGATCACTCTTCATATATCCTTTTAAACAAAAGAGCTGATCACCAAACTTTAAAAAAGATCTGATAAATCTGATAGGTAGAAAGTAGGTGAAAACGATCAACAAGAATAGCATAAATTAAAAAAAAGTGTGTTTCTATATTCATTCCGAAAAGTGGACTAGATTATATGGAAAATACGAAATTATTATCCAGAATCTAAAGAAGCACTTCGTAGATGTCAAGAATGAATCAATATAATATTTTACAAGTTTATATAAATATCACCGATGTAAATCTACCATAATCGTGCTTTTATTTCATATTTACTATTTTTTTCCTTTTCAACTATTCATTTATTCACTCATTAATTTATTTATTCCTTATTAATGTTGTTTTATTGATTTTTGTTATCGATCTGTGATAATTTCTTTTTATACCTAAAAATTATTAAATGGTCTTTAAGTTTTAATGTAAATTCATTAATAGCTATTTTTTATTCCTTTTCTTTTAATTGTCAAAATTTTCGTTTAGAATGTATATTTTGCTTTTTTCAGAAATAATTATTATAAGTTAATGTTTAAACTAATTATTCAGTAGAAAGATATAACATGTATTAATATCAAATCTCTGTGTTAACTGAGCGGTAGCGCATGCAATTGGTATTATTTAGAGAATGAAATAAACTATTTATCTAAAAAGAACGCATACTAAATGTTCCTGAATGATTAAAAAAAATAACGTAATGATTTATCGAGAACATTCTATTGAATAAAGAAACTCAAAATTCGTACGCAGTATATTCTGAATTTCCAGAAAGAATAAAGAAACACACTATATAATATTTGTTCATGATTATATGATGGAGTAAATTTGCAGGAAATCAATTGCAACGGTACTTTTTTTAAGTGGCAATAACATAATTCGTATCTAAAGACAGCATAAAGGATATTCCAGACCGACGCGACGTGATTTTGTTGCAGCGACGAAAAGAAAACAATAATAACAGCACGTGGTTGTCAAAGAAAACAACATTTTTAGATATTTTTAACATTTTAAAAATATTGAAAACAAAAAGTATAAAATCTAATGTATCTTTAAAATAAAAAAATTAACAGAATACGAGTTATTTAAAATATATTTTATAGTAACTCTTGGACTAACGAGATTTTGGAATAAAACATTTGCACTCTTTGGCAGAAAACTAAGATATTCATTATAGTTATATTGAAAACTCGTTGAATTTAATCGAAATTCAGATCGCCCAGACAATACCCTTCAAACGAATATCTTTTCTCATTCAACTCTGATTCATATCCACTCAACAACAAAAACCAAAATATTAATATATTTATTTATGTAAACAATTCCTTATACACATCAATATTATCAACAAAAAAAATCATTGTTTTACATATTTTTTCAATATTTTTCAAAAAATATAATAGTGCTCCCGGTTTTTATTTGCAACAACCACCACCAATTCTTGAAACCAAACGGTTTAATTGGCCAGCTTGCTATACAGAAGTTGTCCTTCAGTGGGTATCCCTATCCGTATCCCTCTTTGCATATTAATGGCATTGTTTAAAATGTCCCCCTTGGAATTAATTCTTCTCTTACATACTTACATATAAAAATGTATGAATGTATATTTTTTTTTTTCAGTGTAGAATACATTGGCAAGTGCAGAACCCTTATTAATACGGTGACGTTGGCTTTCGCATAAATTGTTTTATTTAAAGGACATTTGCGGTCAACTCGTATGAAAATGTATCCCCAATGAGTAGTTTTTTGTTTTTGTTGTTGTTGTCCATCCTGTGCTTCGCTTTAACCACGCAATTGTACACATATCGAGGTAGTTACGTCCATTTGACCAAAACCACTAGTGTGCCACCATAACAGCAACCCATTTTGTACACAAATGGTGTACGCTATATCTATACTATATAGCAGGGAATAATGGATTAATCCTGTTGAGGCCATATTTTTATTGTTTCCTACGGAATTCCCCACACAGATAAATTACCGCGAACGAGTGGGAGGTAAGCCAAGAGTCATATTCTTTTACAAGCTATAAAAATCGTCCATAAGATACCAAAAAAAAAAAATAAAAAGCAATGAGAAAAAATAGATCCTGTGTTGCAGCAGTGTCAGGTAATCGCAATAACTTGGAAGCAAAATATGAGGAAATTACCAACACACCGTAAGTCGTCCCACCGTACCGCACTGTCGTTGGTCGCGTCCTAGATTGTTGTCAGGACCGTCAAGGCACCCTATTAGGGATTCCGGATGAAATTCAATTTGCCTATAGGTACGGATGTATGTATGTAGTCATGGTGTCGTTATTGTTTAATATTTTAGTAGGATATTCCTAAAATCCATTAGTTTTCGTGCGGGACGAATTGCCTGGATACAACAACCCGGATGTTTACTTGGAATCATCAATCGATTGCGATTTGGGCAAAATGCAATTTGATGCTGGAAAATTAAATTATTTATGAGAAACAGAGAGCAATAAATGGGAAATGCGAAGAGAGAGAAAGAGACAGAGAGATATGTATATAAATAAGTTGTGAAGGGATGGGGTAGATATCCAAGTGGACAGAGTCCAAAAATTTAATATTCAAATACATGTTCATTCACTTTGACTGGGTCGGGTATTAAATTTTGAAAAGAGAATAATCCTTAAAGAGAAATAATGTTATTGCTTTTTTCTATTACCTATTACATATACATACATATCTATCTATCTACCTATATATGCGCCACATTATGTTGTTATATGTTTTATATGCCAAACATGTAAACTTGTCCTTGCAGTATAGGAATTATTTAATTTGAATTTAGTAGTATTTTCAGTATAAAGGCAAAATAAAAGTTTGTATCTTCGTACTTATGTTCATAAAATGGAATGATTCCACATAGGCATTGGTATGTATTTATTAAGGTTTGATTGGAATCAGGTCGGAAAGAGTTTTATTGAGAATTCGGAGCGTCCATGCAAATTTAACCTAACCAATAAACCTTGTTGACAATATTAGTATGCAATTTTCGGTGTCAGAGCATATAATGTAAGTATGTCTCTTGTTTTAAAAGCCTTAATGCAGATTCCGTGATCACAAATAAATTAGGAATTTATAAATAATTTATTCAATATCATGTTTTCCAAAAAAATTAAACTTAAAATAAAATTTAAAGCTGTCGGATATGGGTTAATCTTCATTTTACAACATTTTAGTACTTACCTACAGTTCTAACGGAATAATGTGTTTTGATGTTTTTTATGTTGAAACTAATAAGCTAAATTTTTTTCAATCTCAATATTTTTTCATAAAAATATAAAGGTTTTTTAGGAATTTTTAAAAACTGGATTTTTTTTACCCTTCAAAATTTTAAGAAACGTAAAAATAAAGCTCCTCACTAGAATTCAGACTTTTTGAGTTTTTATTACACAAAATTATTCGAAATATTTTTATTTCTTTTCAAACCACTTTCAACTTTCAATTTACGCTTAACTTTTGTATGATTTATAGATACCTTTTTGAAAACTGCCGAAACGTTGCATGTTTTCAAAATTGAATACGAATCACGGGATTTTTTATCAGGTTGCTACTTTGAAATCACAGTAAAAAAATTTGGCTCATTGTTTTTTTTTTTTGTATTTTTAGCCACCAGATGACTGTAGTTAAAAAGAACATGTGCATCTCAGTATACGTGACAGAAATTTTTTTACGACTTTTCAAAAATGAACTAAAAACAAAAAGATTCCTATCCCTAAAAACATTCCAAAATCAAAATATGACTGATAGCTGATACACCTGACATTACATTCTTTTACTCAAGCCTCAACTCTACTTTGTGTTTCGATTGATACAAACAAACATTTATGTATATGTACACATACATGAAGCCTTTAAAAAAAAGGAAATCCTTTATAAAAATCATTTACGTAATGGCATATCAATGTTTCTACACTAGCATAATCTGAAATGTTAGTTGGGATGTGTTGCAGAAATCCGTTCATTAAATTTTTTTTAAGTTAAAGTTATCAGTTGGTTATACAAAATTAAAGGACATTTTACATTAGCTATTAAAAAATAAAAAAAAACATATATACGAGTATGACAGTAAGACATAGGGTTTTATAAATTAGGCATTGTTAGAAGGAATAGAAGGATAGGACAGATTTTTGTTGGCACAGTGGATTGAAAAATTAGATTTTGACTATCTCATTAAATCCCAGGTGTAGCGTTCAGTTGAGGGAATATAGAATAAATTATTGCCTAGACTGGGGATCGAACCCACACATTTAGGGTAGCAGTCAACACAACACATCTCCTGGGCCTAGTTGTTATGCAAAACTTGAAAAAAATAAAACGGCATCACCCTCTCAACCACATCACACCAATTTTAACTTCACATATTCTTTAATTTGATTGATTCAGTAAAATAACATTTTAATTCCAAATTTAATCAGATAACTGCATTCGTTTACGTCAAGTTAAGTACACAAAAAAGCAATATCCTCAGCTTAGAACTGTTTCATTTTCTATATTATAAAAACACAAAAATTGAGCCAAAATTAAACAACAACAAAAAAATAAACTCTGCTGTACTAACGAAAACTCGACTTCCAATTTCCCTATTTGTATAATCTGCAGTCTGCTTGTTTCAAATCACATTCCCGGTTGATGTACTTTTGGCAATCCCTCAAAGCACAAGGGTGTTAAGGTTTATTGAAGTACCTATGTAAGTGAAGCAGGAAAAAAAAAATGAAAATAAATAAACAGTTAAACAAAAAACCAACAAATAAATACAAAAATAAATAAAACAAAATGCATATGTACAAAAAGACCACTTAAACCGTAATCCCTTTTACAGATTATATCTACATTGTAATTTTTATTCAAAACCCAGATTAAAGTCCAGATTCACCCCCGTCCCCCCTCATTTGGCCACATGCTAGAGGGTGTACAACGTAGTGCATGATGTGAACATAGGTATGTGTATCAGTATAGTACTGGTGATGTTTTTCTTTTGAAATAACAAACAGATACTTCATTTCAATGGCCAGTGGAGCACATGTTAATGGCACCATATTCTCAATGACCATCCAACTTCCAATTGGATGCAAAATCCAAAATATGTAGGTAGCTCTACATATACATTACCAATACCAAAATAAAGCTTGAATTCATTCACAAAATTGTTAAAACACAAAACAAAAATAAGGATATTATTCGCGTACATAAATTTCTTTTTTTTTCCAATAAAACAAAATGAATGTCGAAAATATGAAACATGGTCTTGAGTGTGTGATTAAAATTCATAATTTAAAAACAGCACCTAGCTGTGTGTATATGAAAATAAAAAAAAATAAATTATCTCTGAACTGTTCAACATGCTTATTAATTTGTAGTGCACTGGGTGTTTCGTTGAAGTTTCAAAAAGAAACAATAAAGGACTTTTAACGCACTCATGATTTTCCCTATTTAAAAATTTCAATCTCTGTCTCGCGTATTGGTACTAATGCTGGCCACGAATTCAATTGTGAAGAAAGTGAGACGAGACTTGAAAAAATCTATCTAGCTCGGTTCCACCATCAGTAGAGACAGTACTGCCAAGATATTAGAAATTTTCTGCTCATGCCGGGAAATATTTTAGCAGATGAAAAAGTTCCAAGGCCGTTTTCTCTTCACCCATACTGTCATTTGATGGAGATCCATAAACCTATGAGAGAGTAAGCATATACGTCGTCTACCTTTAGTTTAGGTGTTTGAGGTATGATTGCAAAGTCAACTGAATTCATCAATTTCCCGTCGATAAAGCTGCGTGCAGAACATTACTAAACAACAGCATCAACAGTATTGGTGATATTCTACAACCCTGCCTAACGCCACTTTGGATTTCAAACTCATCTAAAAACCTTTTTTTATGCTGAACGTCACATTTGGATTCACCGTAGCCTTGATAATAGCAATCAATTTATTTGTAATGCCTTTTTCGAATGGCAGGTTAAGTGGTGACCGATATTTTTAACGCACTGTTTGTTGATAATTCATAAGGTGTTAATGTGGCTCACACTAGAAGATCTAGTGCGGAACCCGGCTTGTTTGGCTCCGAGTGTGTCTTTGAGGTGGTTTTTAATTCGCCCCAGGAGCGTTCTTATATTAATTTCTTGGTTACTGCAGATAGCACGCAAATTTGTCTCCAATTTTCTTTTCTTTGGAAGCATTCATTACTTCAAGAAAGCACTCTGTTTTCCAAGATCTCTCAATGAGTATAGCTTGAACGATGTTGCTGGCGCTGCTCGTAAGAGCTTTGTTGTTCTTCAGAGCTTTGAGTGCGGTAAAGATTTCTTCTCTACCGTAGGTTACACTGCAAATTCAGGAAAGTATTACTTCGGATGGATCATTCGACTCACTTCACGGACGAAAATGCGATTTAAAACCATTTCCAAATTTTGGGCTGTGTCTGTTAACAGGTGTTGTTTAGAACTAAGGAGTTCGTTGGTAGTTCTGTAGATATTCCTGTCACACCTCCATGCGGCCTATTTTGCTCGTGTAGCCAATGCGTTGATATGATTACTTTAATCATACCTCAAACCTACGGTGAACTACTCCTATCTTCATGCGGTATGTTTACAATTAACATTATATCGTAAGATTAAACAAAAAGTTTTAGGTCTTTGGATCTTCTTTAGCGTTTTCCATGTGCATTGCAGTATATAATATGATCTACCCGAAAATGTATGGCATGGAGTTTGTAAAAAGTACAAGTGCAACAACTATGTTCATTGAATTTAGGGCATTCAGATCAAAAAGTTCACTTGTTCTTCAACAAATGAAACTTTTTTTTAACTTTTAACTTAAAGTAAAACAAAGTTTTGCCGTAACTTTCACAAGTATTTTTTTGTCTTCTTTTCTGGACTAGTTTTTTTTTTTTAATTTATAAAATAACTTTTTGACTCATATTTTAAAATGTTTGGATTCAAACAAATTCCACAAGAATAATTAAATTAACAATGCATATTATATTCATCCGGTTCTTACACGAGATTCGGTAAACATCGACTAAAAGTTTACGCCTAAAAGGTCACTTAGCTTTTTAATTTAAGAAAATGATTATGAATGCCACCTTTTAAATTATTAAAATAAGAAAAACTGTTTGGTTGGGTTCAGTGGGAAAAGGATACAAATATTTAATGAATTTCATGTTGCTTTTTTTTTCTTTTTGACAACGTTCAATATTGATATGTTTCGTAAGAGCTCTGGTTTTAATGTCGAAAGGATAGAGCGTAGTGGACTGCTTTTATTAAATTCTCCAAAAAGTAGCCCTGTGTAAATTTTTTAATGAACTTAAGGAATTAAATCTGAAAAAGTTGGTCATAATTTGTCCAATATATAATTGATCCCAATCCTTAAAAGGCGAGGGAGTTGGTGTGTAGAGTTCTCAACATAAAAGATTTTTAAAAGCTGCCTTCATTTCTATTTATCGCACTTATGTATATAGTAAGCGGATTTGGCCTTTGGATTTTGAGTATATATGTTTTTCACATAAATGATTTAAACATAATTTGGTGCTGAGGTTAAAGAGCGTCTTGGCATAGCTTCAGTCTCTTCAAGGGCCTTGTATCCAATAACAAGCATCCTAGAAGAACCTAAATTATTATACATTTTCAATGATTTTTTTTTGTAAAATTTTTACTTGCGATAGTTTTGGATTCAATTCTGTTTGTCTGTCGGTTTGTCTGTCTGGATCTCGACCTGCAGGAATTTTCTTCAAACTTTGGACTTAACGTTTTAAGGAGATTCTTTAGAGGGGAAATAGAATTTAATTTTTAGCTCCAAAATTAATATCTGTCATATACATAACTGTTAAGACAAAAATCTCTAAAACGGCTCTAACAATTTCGATGAAATTTTTTCAGTGGGGTCTTGTTAGTAATGTTATTATTTTGTCAAAAAGTCTCATTCAAAATTTGACGGGTTGGGATTCAAATATTCATATAAGACGTGCCATAGATTTTCTTAAATTTTCAATATTGGATTATCTCGGTATTTTCTCATTTGTATTTATTTTATTGGGTTTATGAAATTTTGAACTTTTTCAGGCATAATTATTTTCGATTATTTTCTGAATTTAGCCTGATTTAAATAAAAAAAGGCCACAGTTCCTTTAAGTTATTTTCACTTTTCAGTTTACCTAATACCTTATTGTTTTCGAAAAAACACCCTGTGGAAGAAACCGTATATAGATAATATTTTCTTATCCAACATAGGAGTACCTACATTTATAATGGTTTATTCAGTATTACATAATTCTGCCAGTAATTTTATATAGATAGATATGTAGGAAGGTAGTTATAATCAAACAAAAAACCGGTGTCCATGTCTGTATGCCCATAGATCAATCGATAATTTTGCAATTACGTTGAATTTTAATTAATCCCTATGTATTTTTCGTCATTGACGAGAGAGAATGACATGATGGGATGTTTCTGTCTATATGACAACGATGATGCAAATTATAAAAAAAAAATAATATAGCAGCTCTACCTCGCAGCCGACAGCCGTCGCCGTCGTCGTCGCGTTCCGTTGAAGAAATCAATCACCAAATGAGCCACAAAATTGCCGCAGAAGATCCAGAGCCAGACTTGCCTGGAAGGGCTTATCAATCGATTAGTAACACCCCAATAGCTTTTCGCCGCATAAAACCATATATGTAGCTTTGCGAGGGTTATGATTGTGTTTATAGATATGATGGAAGGTTGATGTACATACATGTGTATGATGTGGTGCTGGAGGCCCACTTCCATGTCCTCCCTTATCCATATTGTTCTCCTTGCAGAGATTTAAGGGTTGGATTACAGTAGCCAACACCGAATTCTAAATCAAACAACACCATTATGCTGTTTTGAAGCAATCAGATGCAGAGCGGATGATTGAATGATCCGAAGGAGGTGGGCAGAAAATTCAATCATCTCCTAGAATGGACACACAGCATCAATACAATTTGCCAATATCAACGAGAAGTCGAGTAGGTACCATCATATTACAGAGAGATGAAGGCGAAGGGCAAGCGGCGATAACAAAACGACTACAATGACGATGACGATGACGCTGACAATGAAAACCTTATAGGACTCCCACTTGAAAATCGAATTAAATGGGAAGTAATATCCAGCTGACAGGCTTTGCTTAAAGAGCGTGCCAAGAGTAAAACCTTTATATTCACACCATTGTTAGATATTGTTAATGAAGGTGAATTTCACCATTGTTGATGGTTGTTTCTGTCAGGTTTTCATTCAATTTGATTCAATTCCTGATAACTGAAATGTGATGCATGAAGGAGTAAAGTTAAAATGAACCTAGGAACACAATTTTTTTTTTATTTTAAAAAAATACAAAATATTGATTTCGAATTGTTCATGAAAAATAGTTTTTAAATCTTCAGAAACTTCACAAAACTGCTTTTGAGAAATTCACCTTCGCAATGGTATTTTGTTCCAATGTCGTACTCAAACTTACTTTAACTGGAATAAATCAATATGAAGGACGTTTTATTGTATCGCAATAGCACACTTAAATGCCATGAAATGAAACGGACAGATGGAAATAAGTGTAATATGGATTTGTAGGATTGTATTATAGGTACCTTACGTAAAGTTAGAATTGAAATAAAGCTTGCAACTGCCAAAAAGTCAAACGAAGTATCAGCAAACTAACGCAAATCCAATGGCTAAGGGTATTGGGAAATTAAAATGAAAATGTATTCATTTTGCTTTAAATCAAATTTATTGAAATTCTGAAATAATTGTCTTTTGAAGCAGAAACATCGACCGATGTGATGCGATGCAAGCAATTAAGATTTAATGGAAATGATAACGATGAAACTGAACAACAAAATGAATATGCATACTAAATTATGTAGTATTATTATTATTATTGATAACAAGCAGCATCCTTCAGGAGAAGTTTACCCCAAAAATCCTGTTTACCTCCTGTATGTCTTTTTACTTACACGTATTCAATTTATCTTCATCCAAATTGTAGGTTTCCTCTTTTGGTTATATTAAATCACCTGAAAGAACTTTAAGGGCAAAGTTTAAGACAAATTAAAGTTTGAAAACTAAATTCAACTTATTTGCTAGTTTGTTTCTCAGTTCGTTATTTACGTACATTATTTACTCAGTAAAGTTTGCACACACATACAAAAAAAAAACTTGAGCTTATAATGAAATGTTCAAAATGCGCTGAGTATGTTGATGTGTGGTTGCAAAGAGAATGATGCAAGTATTGCATTAAGATCTTAATGAGTAATGCGGGTTTCATTTTGGCAAGATAACGTTCTTCATATAAGAACCGTAATCCTTAATATTTTTTTTCTTTGAACCAGATTAAAGGATTTAAAAATGTCCTTTAAACTTGATGCGACATAAAGTTCTTAAGTACGTTAGGTTTAGGTTCATTTTATTCAAAAAATATTTTAATACATAATGTAGGTACATAGATTTTTTTTTTCTAAATACATATTATAAGTTAAGAATAAAATTAATAATGTTGGCGGTGGCGCTGCCGTCTGCCAGATTGATTTCTATATCTGTCTAGTAAATATAATACTAAATATTTTAAAATTAAAAATTTAAAAGCCATATAATTAATTTTTAAATAGTTACACTTATATTACTTTTTTATTAATTTTAACATTTGTATATTTTTTTACGAGCTTAAGACTTGAGATATAAATTACGACTTTTAGTTTAGTCAAAACAAATAAGGTATAAAGGTATATACTATTTAAATTAAAGCTTAGACAATTTTTTTTTTTTTAAATAAAAAAATAAATTATTATTATTTTTTTTTAAATTTGTATCAAGCAAAGAAGTTTGACATCAGTTTAGTTTAGTCAAAACAAAATTAAGTTTAATAATTTGAGAAAATCATGATTAAATACTAAATTGAGACGTGATATATCATGTATATATTCATTCAGTATCGTTCTTTGGTACTCGGAGGATGTCTCTAGATATTGATAGAGACTGAACCAATTTTCACCATTTAGAACTATTTTCGTATCTTCAAAAGTTAGTATGACTTTTCCAAAATGAGATAATCTTATTTCTCTGTAAATGAGGCAAATATATAGAAAATGAAAAGTTCTTAAGCAATTTCCCAGAAAGAAATATTTTTCATTTTCGTGAAGATTTCCATAAGGCGTTAGTCAAAATGATTTTACAGATGACGTATATGAACGGTTTGACAAAAAAACAAATTTTAAACATTTAATTTGTAGGCGATCAGTTGTACTCTGATATTTTTTACGAAAAATTGATTATTTTTAGTTTCAAGACAAAAATGGAAAGAATAACTTTTATTCTCAATCTAGGATTCACCACCTTCAATAGAAAAGAATACCAGAAAAAGGTAGTATTTGTCAATAATCCGTAGTAATTTTTTTAAAAATATTTTTTTGAGTTATTAATATGTTGGACATCAGAGATAAGAAAAAAATCGTAGTTGGGAAGGTCTATTTCCCTCCCTTTGGGGAGAATTAATAACAAAAATGCAAAGGCGAAAATGTAATGCTATAGCTTTTTTTAAATTCAAAATTAAAAAAATAAAATAAAATGCTTAATGAAAAAAAAAATATTATGTGATGAAACAATAATAGCCGTGTTTTATAAACAATTGATAGCAACTCAGTAAAATTTTTACACACAAACAATAACAAATAAATTTATTTTCACTTTTTGTTTTGCTTAGAAACAATAACAAAGTTTTTATAATCACTTTTTTGTTATTGTTTTTGTGTGTAAAAATGTTTGCTAAGTTGCTATCAATTGTTCATAAAACACGGCTAATATGTATTATATTTGATTTTTTGTAAAATTTTACGTGGCAAAGATATTGTTATTGCATTTTGAAATAAATCTCCAAAGGCGATATAATTTGGGGGTGTAACAGTACATGAAGAACCAGGGCCTAAGTTAATTGCAACTCTGAACCATTCCGGTGTGTGTGTTATTGCAGGAAATATTTCGCAAAATTTAGTTTTTTCTTATTACTAGATTCTCTAATGCTCCAATTATTCATTTTTGAAGTAACTTGCAATACAATCGGTTTTATTAACAATAGTGCGGATCACTGCATAAGTTTGTTGTCAATCATGTCAACCATATAAATCCTCACCCATTTTACTGAATTAATCGTTCAAAGAGAAAACTAATTCCAATTCTTTGTAAACTTATTATACAACTTTCCTATACCACTGAAAACCCCTATCAATGATTTCGACGAATATTCCAACTATGTACTATTTTCAATGCAATTTATACATCAGATGTTCTTAATTTTAGAATACTGCCAAAAATCAATTAAATACTCTGAATTATATCTCCACTAACATATTCATTATGTTCGAGTTCATTTATGCAGTTTTGGATTCATTAGTTTAGAACATCCATTGTCCATGTCCGTATTCCCCCTTTTATCACCATCAAATAATTAACAATAACAAATAACAAATTTACCCAGAATAGAGCAGAGTTGTTCATGAATGAAATCCCATGAATTATAATATATACATGAACTACTAAAAACTCTATACAAATATCTGACGTTGAAAACAGAGATGAATTGAGTAGTATCAATATTCAAGCAAGCCCAAAAATTTACTCAGAAATGTTTTTGTAAATAACAAATTTACCCATTTAATCAAAAACCCCGAATAATAATTGCAAATTTCGATTAAATAAACCCCCAATCGGATAGGTATACCTATGCTCAAAGATAAATGGATCCTTTAGTTGCCCGCAACACTATAAAGCCATCATTCAACCTTTCAATGAAACATCGTTTTGATTAGTTCCTTACCCTTTAGCTTCCTGGAAGGGCATTATAATATGCATCATGCTCTAATCAAACAACAATTTTGAGGTTGTTTTTGATTAATTTGCATTACCAGTGCTTACGAACGTCAAGCACTTATCTCACAGCACAACGAAAATGTAATTCAAACTTGAATGCGCTTGCAACGTGAATCAGCATAATATTGCAATTGGTAGTGATGAAAGAGAGGGAGACAGAAGGATAGTGTTGAAAGTACATCAACATTGCATCTCAAAACATCAATATCGCAAACATAATTTCGGGTGATGATAATTAATTTAATTGAATGCAATGCTACTAAAGCCTTGGCGATGATTACTTTACCCCTAAAACACGTAGCTAAAACCCAAACCTTAACCCGGACCCAATCAAAGAAAATCCTCAAGACGAACAAGATTTGAACAACGCCATGATGCCAATCCAATAACATCATGCTGATGTACTGGCAGCATATCTATGTATTCACACTTGAGAACAATGGTTATACTGATGTTCATAGATATAACCACCAAGTGCGTGCCGCACTCATGAAAGTCATCTCCGACCATATTGTGGCTTATTGTTACAGCCCAAGTTCAAAGTTAAGCCTTTTGTCGACAGTCGACAGTTGTAGTCCTGCTGATTTTCGGTATCCTTGTTCTTCATCGTTGTTTTAGTGATTCGGTTGATCCTTGAAAGGACAAGATAATTCTAGTTGAATCGATGTGGTGAAAGTCCAACTCTAATTACAAGCTTAAGCACTGTTGAGAGAGAGGTATCATAGAATATCGCCCAGTTACAATCGTATGACAAGAGGCCAATAATTCAAATGTTAATTAAGAAAATTGTCGGATATATATCTGGAGTTGAGTCACGCGTCGCATTAACCACACATTATCGGCTCATCCATCAATCTGGTCAAAGGGAGACAGCATCAGCGTCAGCCTATATTCACCGCACCGCACTATACCCCGACCACCATCACTGACTGACAAATAACACAATTTATGCGAATTGCAATGCAATGATAATAATAGAGTTTCATTGCTGATGCATATAGCTGCATATGTTCTGCAGTCTCAGAAGTGGGATATACATTGCTGTAAGGATATGTACATATAGGTACTGGGTTAATGGTCAAGATATACCTACCTCAACAAAATATCTGGGACGTTAACCTTTCCATCTACCTACAGTAGCGTTCGCGAGGTAACTGACTTTGTTATGAATTGTTTTGTGAAGGTCATTAGGCTTTTTGTAAAAGTAAAGTTATTCAACTAATTTAATACTCACGAAAATTTTATTTAAAACATAATATGAAAAAGATTTTGTGGCAGAATATTTATTACCAAAAATAGTTGTAAGTAGATATTATGGAAGGTTTATAGAAGAAGCGACTATGAAAACAAATGGAGTGAAGTTCACTCAAATCAGACGAAAGAAATTAGCAGCTAAAATTAATAAGGTGGTAGGGACGCTTTGACGGTTGTACATATATCAGGTATCATTTTTAGGGACTAAAAGGTTTGATTTCTTCTTTAGGTTAACCATATAATTTTAAATTTAAAGCTAGAAGAAAACGTTTCAGTGACTTACCGAACTAACATTTCAACTTCGAATCCGATTTGCAGGATAGAGTTTCTAATTTCGTTTAAGTATTTGTGAAATTTCTATAACTATCAGGATATCATTATAGGAGATGATTCCTAGGAGCAAAATTGAAATCGATTTAGAATTGAACGTCACGAAAAAGTTTTTAATTTTTTCGATACATCATAATAAATTATGATTCTAATGCTCTTTCATATTTTTCTTCATGATGTTTTTTTTTGTATTTATTTCAAAGTCAAAGCAAGTTCGTCGGGTGCATAGTTGCTTATCAGGAAACAAAGTGCGAATTTTGCAAGTCCTCAAAAAATTCTTGCTGCTTTATTTGTACCATGGACGGACGGTTCAATTCTTGGCTAATATTATAACATTAAAATGAAAACACCATCACAGGGCTCCACTAACAAGAAAGTAAAGAAATCTAATAACAGCCTTCACTTTGAAACATTCTGTTATTCCAGCCAAAAAAAAAAAACTTTGTGTTAGAACATATAAAATGTAATTTCTAGTAATTTCTAGTAAACGCTAATTTACTATGATGTACTAAGCGTTTTCGTACTGCAAATTTCTTTAAACATAACATAGGTACCATTTTCTTTAAATCATTTTAACTTGTTCAAATTTTTGCACTGTTGTTAATTTCATTTTAAAAAAGTTTCAGAATTTCAACCACGAGTCCCAAATATTTGAAATCGTATAAAAAAATTGTACGCCTTATGCCTTTCTTCTTCACCCAAGAACAAAAGAATTCACATCTTTCTGCTAGTAATACATCACTGCGATGTATGCGGTTTTTGTTTTCTGCAACACTGTTTATGTACCTACAGTCCTTTCACATTCACAATTCACACACATACACAATGTTTATCCCCTATAAACGTGGATGGTTCATTTGTGGAATTTCTATAATCCAATCATCCTGGTTCCGTCTCTCGTTCTGTTGTATTCGTCCTTTGCAATCACAGAATGCGATTCTGTTGCTTTAACTCACTTTAACTGGGTTACTAGGTCCGTAACGTAACTCATTGATTTAAACGGGCGATGCAGTTAATAAATTTAATCCCGATTCAAGAGGAAGTTGCACCTTAACGCAATCTGACAGTGTTAAGTATGTGAAGGTTGAATTCAACTCAACCACCTCCCCTCCCATCTTCTTATGATCATCCCTTTGGTTTTCAACCACAACGATGCGATGGTCGTCTCATACTGGTGTCGGAAGAGTTTGTTAGAGTTTGACATTTCCCAAGCTTCGTTACTACTCCGACAGCAGCAACCAGCACCACAGCACAAGCAGCAGAGAAAGTTCGTCTTTTTTATTCGCATTGAAAACTTTTTCTGCAAAAAAAAAATATTAAAAGAAACTAAAACGAGGACAACGTTTCTGGATAAAGGACGAATAAGCAAAAATCACAATATAATGAAAAAAAAAGAAAAAGGAGAAAATCAGGAATGGCAGGAAGTGGTAGACACAAAGCACCTGAGAGCACCCGAGATGGTAGTTTACCAAAAGAAGGATTTGAAATGAACAAAGTTTTACCATTCAATAACAATTTGTCACTGAGAGTGCGGAGCTTTGAAATACACGTCACTTCCGAAGTTTTGTCAGCGTTTTATGAAAATCCTTATTCGAAAGAGCTGTAAAAATGTCGCGCAACGAATAAGTCCTCAAAGTTCAATCATTACGTTGAAGATTGTGGTGTATTTCAGAAAAATAAATATAAAGTCCTTGAACGTCTTTCAAGATAAAATGCATGTAAGTTAATTTTTTTCATATATTGTTCATTTGAGAAGTGAAACTGCTTGTGGTTTAGGATCCTTAAAAAACCATAACCATTGCTTGTGCAATACATTTCATATTTCACTTTGATAAAGTTAAGGGGGTAATGCTTTTAAGGCCACTTGTCTTTTTATGTTTGGTATTGTATACTAACTCAAGCAGGATGGTTTTTTATGGGAACCCTCAGATGCATCATAGAAGATTTATAAAAAGGATATACAATGCGGCTATAACCAGTCTTTTATACACCAACCGCATATTTCGAAGACCAAAACTATCCTTTTTGGCATCGACAAAAGTTTGTTTTATTAACTTTATTCTCACCTCTAATTGGGGTTCAAAATAGTTTTGATTTTCCACCTGGATTTTAGATGTCTGCACGTGCACGCACACATAGACGGACAATCACAACAGCATGTTGAAATGTGCGGAATGTTTGTGAGGAAAGTTTTTCAAATTCAATTAAATACTTAGAAAAAGTTAAAAATGAGGTTTTCATTAATTTTGATTCAGAGGCAGATAAGGGATTTTATCGTCAACCAAAATAGGAAAAAAATACATATTTAAGAAAAATGTTATGTTATAGTTCGCATTTGTCCTAAATAAATATTTATTTTAGCAAGTTATGTAAGTACGACATGTCTAAATTCATCTACATTTACATTTAGAATGGTGACATGTTTCATAGCATTATGAATGTTATTTTGTGTTTTAAGTTATGATCAAAAAACTTGTGTCGACTTTTGTAACTTTGGAAGGTTAAAGTTGAAATGTGGAGGAAACCTTTTTTATCAACTGAAATCAAAATCTAAGCCAGTCACTGAGATAATTTTCTATAAAATTCAAATTTGGCACGAATATAATCAAGACAGGAAAGGCAGATGCAGCATTGTTGTCACCCACTCGAAAATTCCACCAAAAATTTTAAAATTGGATTGGTTATTTTTTAGTATAAACAATTAAAATTTTTATTGGCAGCCTTCAAATTGAAATTGTTCTCATTTTACTCAGAAGAGAACGATATGAGGCAAAGTCGGTGTCGAAATAAGTTTTAAATGACAGATTGACAATTTTCGATTTTGACAAGTCCTTATGGGGTCTTTCATTGGTAAAAATAATCAATTATATTTTGATTTCAATCTGTCAAAATCTGATTTTGACAACTATAGCGTTTCATTGGGCAGAAAAAATTGATTATTTTTTTGATTATAATCAATTTTGCAGATCTATATTTTTTCCTCCGAATGAATTAAAAATAAAATTGTTGTCACAACGAAATATTGTAGTGAGAGTATTTAAGTCGTAATGATTATTCAAGAACGGATTATTAAGTCGGCAACAATGTTTTTTCTCTGAGTTTTCTGTTTCAGCACTCTTAAAATTTTATGTCTATTACCTAATATACAATTAACTGGAAAATCGTATGCACACAAGCACATATTTTGTATTGATATTTGTTGTATTTGCATATAAATGTTGACATTCTTTAGCAAATATTATGCATTCATAAACTAAAAATCACTCCTTATCAAATCAATCCTTAAATAAATATTTCCAAAAATTTCTATGCAAATATACAAATCAAGACTAATAGACTTACAATACCTAAGATCACCCTTAGCCCTTTTGGACACCAAGTTCTGTGTAAGCTTGCCTAAAGTCCTTGTTTTTAGATTAAACCTGTAAAAGGTTTAATTCTGGTGAATTGGATATTGATGTTGCGTAAGTATCTATGTCTACTTTTATATATATAATATAAGTAAAATCCTTGTTTTCATTAAGAATCCTTGTTCACACACCAGGCTCTGCACTTTCCTCCTCATATAATCGTTAATGTCCATAATAAACCCACTTTACAAATTACCAACATCATGCGGATGGTCAAAACTCATACCTTTGGCTGCTTTAAGTAGAAAATGTCAATACAATAATAATCTCTTTCGCTTTGCACCAACAGTTGCTGTTTTGTGGGGTTTGAGTGCTACTAAAGCTAGGATCTGGAGAATAATAACAAGCAAAACATGCTCCTTATTCCATATCCATAATATATATTATACAATATGGCCAAGTTAATGAATATCATATCATACCAAAGTTAACTAACAATGTGGGCAGACCGATGTCACACCAATGGCTGGTCTAGTGGCTGGCTATGCGTATGCATGCCTCTTTGCATCACACACTCATCTCTGACCCACAATCGCTATATATCTACGAATCTCGAATTTCATTGTGTCCATCATTACGGACACGTCTGGACTCTCCAAATGAATCAAATTCCATTTGTCAGACGTAACCCAAACCAGACATTCGTGTCATAATATTCGAAATCGTCCTGTTAACTGTGCAATCGGAGAGAGGCTCCACAGATGCCGTCATACCTAAGGCTAAAAACCCACCTACACAATATGGACATTATGCCAGAGTACCGTTACATGGCTGATGGGACACATTGCCTAAACGACCACCACCGTATGTGTAATCTGGGAGATGATACATGGGATGTAAGGTGTCTGTCCAAAAATATCATAAGATATTTTTGTATAAATGTGTTTTTTTTTTCTTCTTGTTATTGTGCTGGCGTTTTTATCATAACAAAAAAAAAGTCCTGTTTACAGAGGCGAATTGAAGGGTTCCAGCAAGGGCTCGTTTAAAACAAAGTGAATGATGGCGTGCGTCGAATGCGAGAAGAACAGTTGGAGAAACAATCAAGGTAGCGGAGCACGAATTTGAAGTGGTGCAATCCTTTAAATTCCTTGGGTCAATAGTAGCAGCCGATAATAATATAGAAGAAGAAATACGCGGGCGGCTGCTCAATTCCAACAAAGCCTACTTTAGTCTGTCAAAGCTCTTCAAATCCAGAAATCTCACCATAACTTCAAAAGTGCTGCTGTACAGGACCATGGTCCTACCAGTACTCACGTATGGATCCGAGACTTGGGTGCTTAGAAAAAGACAATCCAACCTCTTCCGCCGCGTTCGAGAGCAAAGTCTTAAGGAGTTTGCGCTGGAGAGATGGCGTAGACCAGGACGCCCGAACCCTTGGGATGCGCAACTGGATGGCGTCGGCTCGGGACCGGGATAGGTGGAGAGACTTGTTGAAGGAGGCCAGGTACGGACCCCGGTTGTCGAGATGATGATTCAGGGTTCGTTTGATCTACCCTGTAATCAAACGACTTTTTAAAGGTTTGTGTATGTAACAGAAAAATGAAAAACTGATTTATGATCTTTTTATAGAGCTTCAAAAGTTACGTCGATGAATATCAGATACAAACAATGTTTTTTTTGTAAGAGAAAGATCCGCTTGTTGAAGTTTTGAGATTGTAAGTTGATCTTTTTGTTTTTGAATTCGGCATTTCTTTTCAATGCTTTTGCTGTTGTTAGTTTTGTTGTCGATATGGTTAGTCAATTTTTCGGTATTGAGGGAGTAGGTATGAGGAGAATGTATGAAAGGGTTTGGTTGGATATCTAGAACAAG
The DNA here is from genome assembly GCA_958431115.1 of Syrphus vitripennis. Classification (NCBI taxonomy): domain Eukaryota; kingdom Metazoa; phylum Arthropoda; class Insecta; order Diptera; family Syrphidae; genus Syrphus; species Syrphus vitripennis. The sequence continues at coordinate 109,618,442 of OY288110.1, forward strand.
GTTTTTAGTTGGTCTCACAAAACAATCCTGTATTCTGAATGTTTATATAGCAAAAGTCGAGAACAACTTCTTCAAAAGAAATATTCTCCGAGAGTTGTAGGTATTTACGGTTTTAGAAAGATCGGGGCATTCACAGAGGAAGTAAAATGAGCTCTCTTCCACCTCTTCATCTTGACATCCTCTACAAAGATCGGACCTACTCAAATGAGTTCATATATTGAGTTATGACCCGTTAGCATTTCAATGAGACGGGATAATTGAGACGTGCTTAGCTGTAGCAAGAATTCTGTCATTTTTTCGGAGATTTTTTGGAGATTCCTACAAATGTCAACTCCAAAACATCAGTAGCTTGCGACTTTGGGGAAACTTTGTTGAATTCTTAAGGTCGAACTATAATAGTGTAGACGTGGTAGGAATCTAATGTCAAAACCGAACGAAAATTGGCTTTCCGAACACTCAAATGGAGAAGTCAGCCATATTATGTGCTTCCACCATTTTGATTTTTCTATCTGACCAAGCTCTTTAAAATTTATTTTGATTGTCCAAAAAACGGACATTGGAAAACCGTGTTATGTTGCCCGTGGCTGCCCTTTTTGAATTCCCCATATTTACAATTCACCGGTAAAGATTCAGCTCAGGCGTCCATCATTATTTTATCACTGTAAATCCATCCTTGTATAGTCCTTTCATATTAAAGTTATGTGTATTGTTGTTGGATGATGAGAAGAAAATCAGCTTTGTGTGTTCGGTTCAACAACCAAGCCAAGTCAAGTCGCTATCGCTGTCGTTCGGTCGGTCGGTTGGTCTTCGAATAGAGCTTCACAGAAACATTTAAATAAGTAAACTCTCTTTTTTTTTGTACTCAGGTACTAGGTGCGAGCTTTGCTGTATGAACGAGTTAGCAAGGACAATGCCTGGGGCATGTAAAAGGCACTGTATACTGCAATTTATACACCCTCCCTATACACACACAACACGTGCACTGAAGTGTAGATTGTGTATAGTTGTAGATAAGGTGTAGGGTATAGAAGAGGTGCACTAAAGTGTCATTGCCTCCTTTACTCTTGAAAGCGCTGCTCTGGTCCTTCTGAGCCTCATGCCATGCCTCTCATGGAAATTGTCATTATTGTCATCATTATTATATCTTGCGACCTATACACTCCTCTGAGATAATAATTTCTTTTCTTTTCTTTTCCACCTACGAACAGAAGTCCTTTGTGCTTTGCATGCGCGCTCCTGCTGGAAGCTATATATGTAGTGAAGTGTAGTGTTGCACAGCATGCATAGAGTATATACCTCGATGCGAGTAACAGGATGAAACAACTTGTTTATGCGTTGTTTTGTTGCTTTATGCTCTTGCTCGCGCTCTTCTTGTTCTGCTGGTGCAGACTGAGTCACTGAGTCCTAGCTCTAGCTGCCTGACACGTAAGAGGTGGAAGGTTTCAACCATTATTCCACAAAGGATATGCACTGTATACACAGCTCCTTTCAACGTGAGCATCACCAACAACTTCTATTAAAGCGGTTAAAAAATTTCCCAAGGGGAGCCTTAACTTTAGTTTCATATTTCGGCGAACGTGCCTTGGATCTGGATGTGAAAAGCACTGCGAGGACGACGCGACGTGGCACTGGCACTTGAAAGAATGATAAATTTGTCAAAATGGTCTCGCTGCAAAGCTACCACCAACGCTGGCTGCCCTCTGACCCCCTCAAACGTAAAGGTCAAGTTGCATCACACAAATGCGTCCTGCTTATCGTCCTCATGTCACATCAAGGGGGGGGGGGGGTTAGGAGGAGATGGCGATGGTGTTTGCGTCTCATCGCTCGGTCTTTGTCGGGTATAAGTAGTACCGTTTGTCATTCTGATACAAATTTGCACCGCTTCCGTATCCGCATTGTTCGTGTGATGGTAGGGTTAAATTTGGGGCGCTCAGGAAAAAACTTTCTTCCGATTAATATTTCATCACAAAGTTTCTTGTCAGCCTGCCAGGCGAGGCGGCATCCAAGCAGGCACTAGGCAGGCAGTCAGGCAGGCATGCAGGAGTAACATCCGAAGCTACATAGAAAATTCAATTTGAATCATACAACATGTGGGAGTGGGAATGAGGGATATGGAACATGAAAGAGGTCCTCAAAAACCAAAACCATCTGCGGAGCGAACCACCTATACCAACGAACAACGAATGCAGTAGATATCCACTCCTCCTATCTTGAAGTTTCTTTGGTGTTCCAACCAAAATTAGGTGCGGTGCAGACCGCAAAAAGTTGTGGACTGCTGTAGTAGCTAGCGCACTGACGTAGACGTTTGTTCGAGAGTGCAACATTAAAAAAAAAAAAAAAACTTTATTTATATTTCAAATGTGGCAGAGTAGTACTACCAATTCACTGAGCCGGACAGCATCTACTAGCTACTCGAAAAAAAGTATTCCCACTTTTCGGATTTAAATTTTAACTTTTTTTTTTTTATTTCAAACACCATTGGAAATTATTTCTATGCTATCGTATTGATAACCGTGATTTTAATACTGACATAAATTGACATAAGCGATCATTGGACAACTGGGATTGTCAGGAATTATGCCAGCGTCATAATTTAAAAAACCTAAAATATATAGTTTTATATGGCGCCCCTACTTAAATGTTCGCCAAGAGATTCTTTGCTTAGCTAAACATTTTTTACTAAAGCAGGCCCTGAGACATAATCTCAAATTATAATCGAACCTCTTTCGGATTTCCAAAATTTTATAGAATGGCAACACTGACCCTGGTGAAGAACGATTTTTTTGTGGTCTTGTTGCAGCAGAAGCAGAGTATTCGTGTCCTGCTAACAAAAAAAATTAGTTCTATAAGCCGACGACAACGATGGACAGATAGAAAAATTCACTTCTACCTTCTTCAGCATCCTCCCCACTCCTTCCGACGACATTGATGCACAAGGACGAAGGACATTATTCTTCAAATCCGAAACTATCTGTAGAGCAAAGTGTAAGCACCGTATACACTTATCCCAGTTTGATGGCGCCAAATTGAAATAAATCCACTTTGGTCAGAACTTCAGCTTTAGCTTTCGTTGTTCGGCTGATGAAATCTTTTATTAACGTGCGGCCAACATTAAGTTCTTTTTCCTGAATTATTGATAGGATAGGAAAAAAAAAACGAAAAAACTTCACACAATCTCAGCTACTTTACATTCTTTACATTGGAGATTGCCTTGAAATGTTAATGGGCATTGCCAGCCGAATTAAAACCTCCTGTATATAGTGCACATAATAATTAACAAGAAGAAGCAGCAGCCATTCCTCACTCATCATCATCATCATCATCCAGATTCAGATCCAGCATCAACCATCCATCCGTTCGGCATCCATTCATCCATCCATCGCATCGCATCATTCCATTGTGTTATACAGAAGTGGGGGGGGGGGGGGAAGAATCTTTTCAATCGACAGTAAAGAATTATTAATGGCCAAACAAATTCATTATTACGCCAGCAGGGCCCGCCAGAGATCCTTTTGTTTTATTATTAAATCGTTTATATTTATTCACTATTTGCCGCACAAAGAGCTGTAAGAGCTGTAAGAGCTGTGCTGCATGAAAAGGGGCCTGCCAATGATGGGGTTTGGTTGGAATTGGAATATGGGTAACCTGGACACGGGCGCCCGCTTTAATGCGTGTGTTCTCCTGTGAAATAATTTTCCGCAGTATGAAATTAATAATTTTTCCTTTTCACTGATAACTTTTTTGTGTAATATTATTTATTTCATTTTTATGTACCTACTCCTACTCGTATTTTTATTACAAGCAAGCGGCAAATAAAAATGCATTTGATTCGCGGATTCAAAATGAATGTCATGGAGAATAATAAATTAATTCGGTTTTAATTAAAGCCAAACAGATTTAAATAAAATTTAATTAAAATTAAATACCAGCAAATTCATTGGCGTGAGTTTCTCTATATGTAGGTACAATTGTACATATTTGAGAGTTAACGTAATAGTTTATCCTTTTCATGGATTTTTCTTCTGTGCATAAATACCATGAAATTTTTGTTTTGTTAATACATAATTTGTTTTTTCTTCTTCTGTTTTTTTTTTATTATTTTTTTAAACGAAATTAAAGTGTTAATAATGACAAGTTAGGAGCATGTACAAGGGAGAATGCGGAAAATGAATTAAAAAAATAAAACGATGGTGATGCATTATACTCGACGCGGGAGGGTTTGTGACAGGAAGGATTAAAAATAATAATCGATATGTTGTGTATGTATGTATATCCCGTGGATTTGCATATTAATTCTTTCGTAATCTGGCAGCAATTATTTTTTGTTTAGGGATTGGTTTTATGAAGGTATACGAATGATTGGTTGTTGGAAGGGGGGTGTTTATCCCATTTTTTTGCTTCGACAAAGTATCTAATTAAGAAGGTGTTTGTTAAAATTAGATTAAAAAATATTAACTGGTAATAATTGTTCCCTTATTAAATAAAACAAAGTGTCATTTTTAATTATTTTGTATATTTTTTCTAGTGTCAAATAACTCTAAAAAATGTGGGGTTTGTTCTTTGTTAAAAAAATTTAAGAAGACAGAGGACTATTTAAAATTTTTTGAAATAATTTTAAAATGATTAAAATTTTCTATCTCATTTACACACTGCACCAGAGCCAACGACGCTATCGAGGCAGTGTACTAACATTAAAGTTCGGAAAAAATTATTAGGACCACCCCAGTTGGCATTCTTCTATTTAGGGTTTTTTCTTTAACTTTTTGGTACGATACATTTGCAGGTACAGTATTCCCCGCTTAATTGCACTGACCATTTTGTCAGATTTTTCGGTCAATTATCCGGGTGGTTCAATTAACGAAATCCCGCTTAATTGACTGACCTCTTCCCGTATAATTGCACGAGTCGGTCAACTAAAAGATAAAATATCGGACATCGGCTCCTGTTTTTGTTAGAGTTGATGTTGGCTTTATAGAAGAGGCCTGACTAATCGGCGTTGAAAATATCACTGGGAGAATAGAATTTAAAAAATCGGCAGCACCTTCAAAATCTGCAGATTCAGCGTGCTGAGGGAACATTTGTATTTGGCACACAATTCAGTCTTATTTTTTTCTCTCGATTCATTTATAATTTTTAGTTTTTATGTACTATTTTCTTCTCATTTTTATTTATTTATGTGTATTTTTGTCAAAACTAACGCGCCGCCGGCAGCCAACATTGAAATTTCGTATCACAAAAAAAAAAAACAAAAACAAACAAACAATAGCTAGCTGTCATTTTTTATTCAGCGAGCACTGCTGCCAATTTAAGTGCTTCCAATAACTGAATTTCATTTTTAGGTTTGTTTCATTATAATTTTTTTGTGCGTCCAATTATCCGAAAAATTTCCATATATTTAGTTTTTCATCTGCATATTTTAATGATCAATTAAGCGAGTAATTCAATAAAGCGGGGTTCAATTAACCATCTAAAAAGCTATGCTTCACATGGGATGTTCAATTAAGCGAGGTGCAACTAAGCGGGGATTACTGTATACCACCACAGTCTGATGCACATCAGTTTACTCGAAGTTTCAAGCCATAATCTTAGGCTAACTAACCCATGCATTAATTTTTTTAACCTCAACCAACTTAGCGTGCCAAAATGAAGAGAGCTAGCTAGAGACCGAGCTGGCTCGAGCCCGCAAATCATAAATTCAGTCTGGCACCGGCAAAACTCAACTTTCAATCGGTCTCAACTTTTTTTTTGTGGCAAAAATGAAAAAAATTGCACCTAAAAGCTGCCTATCGAAATATTCGAATTTATGTTTTAAAAACACATATTTTCTTTGCTGAAAAGACAACCGAGTCTCTCGGTCCGAGAATTACTTTCTTGTCTCGATTCAGCCTTCGTTAGGGTTTCCACAAGAACTCTATATGAGACTGGACAAGTACGAACCAGGATAAAAACAGAAGAGAGGGAGTTAAGACGGAATCGAGGCCAATGCAGGACTAATCCTAAACAGGATATTGTCCTTTCAACTGAAAGCTAAGATTTTTTGGCAGTAAAGAAAAACAGGACTTAGGACTACACCAAAGATTTTCAACTCAGTTCCAAATAGGAAAATAAATTTGTTTAGTCTTAATGAGACCAAGAGGAGACTCACAAAAGTCTTGCAGTCTCAGTTTCTAACCCTAGACTGACTTTTTTGTTAACTTAACAGTAAACAAAAAGACAATCAAATCACTATCTGAGCATGTCTAATTTATTTAATATAAGTTCTTACAACTATTTCAGTTTTCGTTGATTGATGGAATGATATCCTCTCCTTTGCCCTGAAAAACCTTGGTTCGGGATGTCGTTGTCGAGCAGTCATCCTAAGATTCCAGGGAAAGAATCTTGGCTTGAGAGTATAGCTCGTTTTTGAAGTGTTTAAGCTGCTGATGATCGAAATAAACCTCCTCTCAAGATTTTCCTCCCAAATATTTGCAGTTCCTTCGTAGCTGTTTTTGAGGTGTTGAACCAAATACGGAAACTATAGTTGATGGCTGTTTTTAGCAGTTACTTGTAGATTAAAACTTGTGTGATGACTTATGGAAGGCAAAATTTGCTTTTTAATGAACAGTCGTGACTATTCGAATCTCAGCGTTTGGCTGAAGTTGATGCTTGTATTCTTGCTACTGCGTTAGGCAGACATTATATTGGGCAGTGTTAGACTGTTATTTCTGCAAGTTCCATTTGAGTGATCACGAGAACGAGAGCATCTAACTCTTGAACCTAACATGAACCTGTAGAGGTATCTAAAACTTAGGTAGCATCTTGACAATTATATCAAAATTGAAACGATTTTAAACATCTGCCAAGAAATTATATTGTTGCTGATGTAGAAGATATCATTCAAAAATGCTATCTATTAGTCAATAGAAAAATTTTCAGGAACGTCGAACCTGCAGTTTCTACCCTACTGAGAGAGGCCGACTATATATTTAAGAAGTGCTAGAAGAATAGTGTAAGAATCTTTAACTTCATAATAGTCCTTAATTCTGACTTAATCGCCATACAAATACCGTGCTTTATCATTTATTTATGCAAATCTACGATACGCTTTCGTATTTATAAAGCTGTACCAACAACAACAAACAAAACTTCTTCATACTCTCACAACAACTAAATCGTTCACATTTCAAAAACCTACTTCCATAATTAATTTATTAAACAAATTGGTTTGCATATACACCTCTACCTTCCTACCTCCACCTTCCTATTCAACATGAACCCTTCTTACATTCACCTCGTTTAAGCTCACGGAAAATTAAATCTGAAGGCACTTAAGCTAAATTTTCATATTGAAACATATATCCCCTCTCTTTTATGTCTATAGAAGTTATATACGCAGTTATGTGCAAAAAAAAAAAAAATAACTCCATATTCTTTGTCATTGTGTTGCTATTTTTCCAAACAACAACCCAGGCAGAGGCAGGTGGCGTGGCGTAAGTGTAAGCAGAGCATAGCGCATAGGTTATCATTATACAACACAAAAGTATACAAGAGCTCATTTATACCTTCTATCTACATACATTCTAGAACACTGTGTAAAATGAAAGGACGAAAAGCGGAAGAAGTGTATAATAGACAGCATCAACATGAAAATCAAAAACGCAAAGACAACTGGTGGATCGTATGGCGTGTATTCCGTATGCCGAAGTTTCAAGTCATCTCTGAGTAGACACACCATAGCTATAGCAGTAAAACAACAGCTCGCCGTCATCACACCCCAACCCAGCCCAGCCCAGTATGTATGGTGTATACTGCTTGCCCTTAGGCGTCAGTCCTGTGTGAAGCACAAAATCATAACTGTTGTCGGGTTGACGCTGATGTAGGACTAGGTGAGTACATTTTCAGCTCTACCAGACAATCCGGTTTGTGGCTGGAGTTCATTTCCGTCTCCTTAGATGGAACTTGAGTTTCCCAGCTAAACATGTCGCATAAAAGGGACTGTTTCTGCTGCCCCATCCCTAATTCCCATCAAAATTTCTACACACCCGCATTTGCAGTCGTAAAAAGTAAAAATGAAGCCATTCGCCAGTTCCTTATACTGTCACCCTGTATGATGTATAGTTAGATATAAAAAGTTTTTTTTTTTTTTTTTATTATTATGTGCTTCATGTTCTTGGGGTGTATTTTTCTTTGTTTTCGTCTCCTCATTATGTGTGCGATAAGAGCGGAGCAAAGCAGGAGACAGACGACGAAATAACATCTCTGCTTTACTACTTTTAAAAAATTGCTCATTAGTAACCTTAGAGTTTGTCATGATGGCGGCAACGGCGCGGCGCGGCGTGGCGGTGACAGAGCTGATGGTGGTGGTGGTGGAGGTTTTTGGTGGATTTTCAACTGTCACCATCAGCGTGTTAAGACTGAGCCGACAGACACATAGCCAAATAATAATGGCAGAAGAAAAGTGAAATGAAAAATTTACGCACTCGCTGATGTTTTTTTTTATTTGGTATTTCACTCGTAAATTGTTTCCGCCAATTACTGGGAGCGATATTTTAGCTATGTCAGTTCTTTTTGCTTTTGCTATAGATTTGTTATGATGAGAATAAGTCAACAGCAGTGGTAATAAAAAGCATTGAGTCAACAAACACGTCGCATAGATTTAGGTCTTGCTTTTATTTTATTTTGTTCGGAAAGAAATTGTAACAATTGAATCTGACATTAATATTATTGTATACAAAAAATGTAAAATAAATTAAGAAGTTTATGTTAGAAATTAATTTTCTTTTCGTCATAAATGGCGCCCGTGAAGGGATTTGTATTTTGGGGAAATCGAAGTCACTATACGTATGCACTTCCAAAGCTTTCGAATTTAATTTGTCTGTTGTTTGGGATCGAGGAGGTCTTGGAGAAAACATTGAACACAAGAAAAGGATACGAAAGAATGAAATTAGACATTCAAAATGGCGCGCTACATGCTGACATTTTTTTCAACAATCCTGCGAAAATAATATATTCTAATTGTTGAAGGATTTGGAGCACAAATTACTAAAATGGGTATATGGCACTTAACAGGTGTTAATGCCACTTTTCTTTTTCTTATTTCCGAACGATGTTCAAAAGCCTATAATCGAGCTAACTAGCATATGCCCCCCGCATACAAACATCAAACATCTTTTATCGCGGCTTGCGCCATATCAAACCCTAATACAATTGCCTCAGGAAAATTAGAAAGCAGGGTCCACCGAGGGTACCTTTACTATTCGACCAGAATTATTTATTTTTTATTTATTTATTATTTAATTTATTTATTATTTCTATTATCTTGCTCATTTACAAGGATCAAAGGGCATCTTTTGCTTTGAACTTTTGGAAATGGCGCCCGGGTAAGACACTTTTATTTTTTAATCATGACTTGAATCGAAAAAAAACTTAACAAAAAAAAAACCAGAGACGTGTGATATTAGCCTTGGGTGGCCACAAGACAATACTTCTGAAGTCTCGTCTCGTCTGGGTCTTGAGAACTTCTCGTAACGTCTTATTTCATACTTATTTCATACGTCTAGAACTTAGGCAGCATCATGCAACTACCAGAAACTAATTTCGACCAATTCTTTTTGTGATTGCCGTAAAATTTATTTTTTAAATAACATCCAAGATTTAAGGTATTTTCTCTTTTCCTTTGAAGTCCTAATCCAAAATTATATTAAATTACAACATTTAAATAGGCCATTTAAAAAGGAATGCGTATGTACATTTCCTAAAAAATAACATTCTATATTTATTTAAATACTTGCAACTTCCACAAAATTACAGTTTGAGTTTGAAGCTACATCAAAAACTTTATCCACTGGATGACATAATGACACATAAAATAAATCGTCACAACAAATCAACTCGAAAAGAAATTCCTTAAACTCATAAAAAAAAAGTTCACTCGGAACTGCGAATCATATTTCATGTAATTTTTCTTTATGCTTTTCACAAAACAATACATTTCTTTCTTACCACCAAAAAAGGCAAGTCAACAATATACTAAGCACTCCCAAAATTTTTATTAAAGGACAAAAAGTGGAAACACAAAGGACACACAAAATTAAGATAAATGATTCGAATTAACTTTGTACTACGTGCCATATAGACGCAGCCTTTACTTTCATTTCCGTCAACCGGCGGCGGCGCTTCGGCGAGCCTATTGTAATACGAATCTGAATCCAAATCCAAATAAAACTCCAACCCTCGACCTCTCCCAACACTAATATGGGTAGGTACCTACAACCACAGTCACATATTGAAACCATCAAAACCATCAGCAACAGTTGTTGGGTATATATTTTCCATTCATATGTCAGACGGAAGAGAGAAGACAGAAGATAATCCACACTCACACATGATGGCACTGGTGACACACTAGTGGCAGATGGCAGTTGTAGCACATATACACACAGTGTGACGTTCCGTTACAACACGGGAGCGCAGACAGACAGCAACCCCCAAATGAGATCCGAAGATAAGCCAACTCACGATGATTAGAATTAATGAGACAAGCAATTGTCAAGGAAGCGCTCTTGCGGCTAATTGCTAAGAAATCGCGGCATCACCCTTATGTCCCACAAACCCCCATCCCCAACCCTGCCATATTACCATTTTGCATTCAATCCCGATTGCGATATATCCATAGAGCACGGATGAATGTAGATGTGAATGTAGAAGTGAAATTAATTAAAGGATGTCCTCGGGCAGTGAGACACGGCCGGGCCGGGCCGGGGCAGGGCAGGGAGGCAACGTCAAGTGATAATACGAACGTTACATAAATTTGGTCCTTCGAACCGGTGATCAATTGCAGACGTCCCAAAACAGATGGAGCGCACGATACGAAGTAAGATTTATTTAATTTTTCCTGTGCGCACCCCAGCCTTAGTCAGCCTCATGTCCCTTTCTACATATATTAACGGTTGCCAATAGCAAAAAAGTACCTCCTTATTTTTTATTGATTAACAAAAACTAGAAATTGTTAAGAAAAATTATTTAAGGCCAGCTTGCACACAGAAGGGTATGTTTAGTCCATTATTATTTCAACTTCTCCCGTTTGGTGTCTTATGAGGTACAACATTCAATTTGATTGTTCATTGATTAATGATTAATATAAGAATGTTGTACCTTAAACGACTTACTGAAAGACTGTTCAGTAATATTTTATTATGTAGTTTTTAAACATGCGCAAAGAAAGGTCATAGGTCATTTTTGATGGCTTGTCGTTGGAAAGAATCTTTCTAAAAATACACCATTTTTGAATATTGAATAAATAGGTTAAAAGATTGATGAAACAAGCAAACGAAATATTTTTTTTCGAAAACTTTTCTATGAAAAAAAGATATGATTATCATTTCCGATTTCAGTGGCCTCCCTGTTTTTTGTGGTTGAGCCGAAAATGGGTTAGTACTGAAAATGCACCTTGAGTAGATCACAAAATATTTCCGTCATAGCTGTCACAACAGAACACTGCTAAAATAAATACGCCACAAGACTTGGTGTATTCTCTAGCAACTTCTATAGAAACTACATCTCCTCTGAACACACCCTTCTCTTTCACAAAGCTGCAGACTCCACTAAGGAGACTGCCTTTTTAACGACTTAATAAATATAAATGTAACATGAAATTTCCAAAATGATAAAATCTAAAAAATGAATCAATTTCATACTTAATTCAATTTTAATCAACTTTGGATTCAAAAATAAAAAAATGCAAACAACTTGTGTTTTTTTTTTCAATATAATCCAATAGTGGTAACCATGCCCTTTACCAACAGAGGCCAACACCAACATCCCACTTGTAAATTAAAGGTGGCTCATTGTTCCGCCGCCACCACCACGGTTCGTTTGCCTTTGTTCAACGAATGTCATCCCTTGTATATGTCTTTGTTGTTGTTGTACACAATCAATGATACATTTGTTTAATTGATGTTTTCCCAAAGAATCGAGATGAGTAGATGTTGATGTTGTTTTGTATTTTTGCAAAGATAAATGGAATATTGATCCAACCCTCATCCGCATGGATCTTAAATATACGATTCAAGCCAGAAGGTGATGGAGCGTAAATTCTCAGAAATTATTTTTTTTTTTATTTATATTTTATCAATAATCAGGTTTAAGGATTTGGATTTTGGTAAATAATCCTTGCCAGTTGAGTAGATTAAAGCCGTTCAATCAAACTTTATGGCTACCATGTTGATAACAATTATTATTATTAGTGCTCTAGGTTTATGTTTGTAGAATTATTTATAGTAGAAAGTGGAGAGATAGTGGTGTGGCTGTCCTTAGGCAGAGAAATTGCAATTTCCTGTTTATCGATTGAATTTCGAGAGATTTGTCGTACATAACTCAAAATGTCGTTGATGATAGTGAACGAGAATGTGAAGAGATATGGAGTTATTGCTTTGAACAAGGAAATAAGGTTTTTAATGAAATTAATTTCCCTGGAACTTCTTATCGAGAAATTAACATTTTTACAAATTTGCGTTCTATATAGTTTAACAATCGAAACTATTAATAGTTTTAATTTTTACACCATCAGTTCTTTTTTTCTTCAATTTTTTTGTTCACCTTTAGATACTGGCATAAACAAACTTTTCACAGTCATCAGTAAGATTGGTGTTTAGCAGACATTAACAATTGATTAATTTTAAAACCTATTTTAAAATATGCAGTCACGGCTCTAGTTAGGGAATAACAGTACCTACTTAAAAAATCGCTTCAAAGCAGGGTTTCTGTGTGAACCGAAATTTGTCTTTATTCTAGTGTCGCTTATCTTCAGACAATGGCCCCTGTTTACAAAATAAATCGGTTGATTGCAGCCAGAAGCAGTCAGAGAAACCAGAAGTATGTGTAGACATAAAAAATAAAACCAAAGAAGCATCGTTTTAATGTTTGTATGGTGCTAAAAAAATAAATAAAGGGAATCAACTAATACCTAAAATTAAAAGTTTTAAGAAAATCGGTTGAGTGGCTAAGCTGTAGATTGATGCACATACAGACCGACATACTAATGATGGCGGGACACATTTTTTTGCATGCTCGCTTGGATATTTTTTTATGTTTTAAAAAGTACTTAATCAACTTTTTACTATAAATTACTTAATATAGAAACACTCAGCAAAAAAAACCTTAAGTAATATTTCAAACAAAGTCATATTAGAATTTTACCTGATTTTCATAGCTCAATTCATTGTTACATTAACATGATATCTGATGGACTTTGCTAGTTTTTGAAATAACTCTATCTAAACAACTTTACTCTAAATCCAAATTTTCAATAAAAAAATATTATCTTTTATTAGCTTTTTGTTAAAAAAAAAACATTTAAGACAAACAAAATTTAACGCTGTTCCTGTCCATTTGATCATAAGACCATAAAACCATATGCTTTGTTTAAAATTCAACTCGTCAGTCTATACCAACTGGTCTTTTTCTTAGTGTACAAATATCATATATCCTCGCCGTAAATCACAAAATCATTTCTATTTATTTTTTCAATACCCACCTATCTTTTTCATCACAATAAATGAAAATTCAATTTAAAAATAATTTAAAACGATCACAAAAAAACGTGCTAAATTCAATTGAAACTTCTTTACAAAGTGTATAAAAACCGCTCTATAGAATATTGTCAATACCAGCACAGCACAGCACAGCGAAAAAAAAAACGCATAAATTAATCTGCATTTCTCAATTGAAGATAACTTCAGCGCGTCCGTTTTTTATTTACCTACCCACAGTTGATTCATTGCATAAAAGGCGTTTGAGTGTTTTGAAGCCCGCGGACGCCCTTTGAGTGGCTATTTGCAAATTCAAAACTTCTTGATGTAATAGTATATTTTGAATTCATTTTGATGACTAAAACAGCGCCACTTCCATCGTAGTCGGCACTCGATCTCGGGCTCGGGAATCGCGCGGCAAGTTGACGACTCCACTCTACTCTACTTGCCAATGAAAATTAATAATGCCCAGGTCATGGCGACCCTTTCAGACTTCAATTTGCTTTTAAGGGTCACCATTACAATTTACTCCCCTATATTTTATGGCATTCTGTGTCGTATACGTTCGTGTAATATTTTTTTTTTTTTTTTAAACTCAAAATACCCACAGAGCAGTAAACGAGACCAGCAACGACCATAACAAAACAGCAAACAAAAAAAAAATAAAGTAAAAAAGTGAAAATTCCATCCTTCCACCTTCAATTTATTTGACAAGGAGCTTTGTCGTCATAAAAAACGTCGTCATATTCGTGGGGGTAGGTATATGAGCTTTACTTTAATTCACCTGCTAGCTATGTATTGATATAGAAGAGTCGTTATTTTATGATGCACTGTTACCCCGATGTATAGGATATATTCATATAACGCAGGGATATAATAATTTGAATGATCTCTGTTGGCGAAATGAACCATATTGAAATTATATGTGACCATAATATTTTAAGGACCTTCCGAGATCCATAACGTGATGAGGGCATTAAAATAGGGACAAGCTTTTGCAATATTATAATGAACCTCAGAGTCCTGCTCTCGTTCTTGGATGCAGTAAAACTTCTGCAATAAATTGTGATGTTTTGTTTTTTTTTTTGTGTGTGTTGCGTTGGTAACTTGAATGCATTATTCAGTCTCGAGGCTCCAAGAGGACTAAGCCATCTAGTTTATTTGAATTTACGTAAGCAAATTTCATGATTACTTTTCAAATGTTGTATTATGGTTTAGTTATGCAGGAGGAACTTGATAACTCGTATGTATACAATTTTGTTCTTCGAAATGTCTTTTAAGAAATTATTTTTTATAGATACAGTCGAGCCCGATCAACTTATGTATGGTCATAAGAGGGGGCTTTTGAGATTTTTATAAGAGTCGAAAACGAAACATTCTGTATCTTATAATCTTAGGCGTTTTTGGGATTTTAAAGAAAGGAACTTTGTCAATTTTTTGCAATTTTTTACTAAATATGTACATTTATATTTACACCCTTTATACAAAATAAATAAAATTTTAAAAATTAATTTTAAACAAGAATTGCCCACCAGTCTTATGCACACGAGATATGGCAGCATATATTTGTATGAAAGTAATGACAAAAATAAATGCCCTTTTTTCTTCAATTTCGACTGTCTTTATACAAATTAAACAAAAAAAAAAACTGAAAAAAATCACCAACTTTAAAAAAAAAAATAATTTCTAAAATTGCAACGTTGGAGGATACAATCTTCAATATTAAGGTATACATACATGCATGCTTATTATTCTGGCATAGTTATGGGGGTTTCCTTTGTTAATAAAGATTTCTAAATAAAAATTGATTTTTTTTCATGACAAATGGAACACAATTAATAATTAATTTTTTGTCACTGTATTGGTATTATTGCTTGTTGGTGTAGCTGTCAAATCTGCATTCAAATTTGTTTTCATTTGAAAAGTGTTTAACAACAATTTAAAGCAGAATAAAAATGAATGAACAAGTAAATTTAGACGTTTCAGAGTACATAATTATTTATTACATTCTAGACGAAATCTTTTACACAGTGTTTTTTGTTCCTTGTGGAATAGGAGCCTCATCATTTCAAAAAATTTGAATAAACAAATAACAAACCACTTTAATCAAACTGACAGATACAAATTGTGTTAGTGTTAGTACATGCAGGGGTAAAAATTTAGATCTGCAAAATTGATTTTAATCAAAAAAATAATCAATTTTTTCTGCCCAATGAAACGCTATATAGTTGTCAAAATCAGATTTTGACAGATTAAAATAAAATAATAATAATTGATTATTTTTACCCATTACCTACTATTTCGTCGTTTGGCTTCTTTGAAATTATTTTTCGGAAATTTTTTGCACAAATTTTTATTTTTGTTGTTGATAAAATTAAACACAAAATCTTTAATATCTGTGTGATAAACAAAAAATTGCGATTATATAAAACACTTCGTCTTAAAAACCATTCAAATAAAAACTCTCGAACTCGACTACAAATGCATTAAAACATGTTCCGCCATTTTGAGACAAACCTTAACCTCAACCCGGTTGTAGCGATAAGACTGTATATTTTCTTATAGACCAAGCATGCATACATACATACATGTGACGTGTATATAACTTCAATAAACTGCAGAAATTTATACTGCAGTATTGTTGTTTTAAAACAAAGCCAAAAAAAAAGAAATATAACACAACAAAAACGAATTAATGTGACTCTGGGTATCTGTATTCTATTGTGCAGCAATATAACCGCAAAACATAACCAGAACCACCCAGACGCACTATACTATAATACTCTGCATCTTGCACAGAGAAACAACCTCAATCAAGTGTTGGCATGAAATCACCTAATTCCTGGCGTACTCCACCAAACACCCAAGGACCCTTGAACCAAAGTCTAGCTATAGGTGGAAGGTGTGCGCAGAATGTATGCTCTTCGTCGTTCTTTCTCTTCCCCGCATAGGGGATTTTTTTCTTGTATACAGGATAACAAGCTTCGACTCAAGTTCCATACAACAACAACAAAAAATAAATACAAAAAATTAGAAAAAAAAAATATAAATAAAAAGGAAAAGAAGTTTACGGACCACGGTGATAATGGGGAGAGGGAGAGGGGGGGGGGGTTGAGGGAGTAAGGAGGTATAGGTGGCTTGTATGAGGCGGATTCATCGAGTGCAGGGGAATGCATAATAGCGAAAAAGTTTTTCAACCCACTTATCACGTAAACCAAGAAGTCATTCAAAAGTCAACAAACTTTCTTGGATTTGTGCAGGCAGCCAGCTCTCTCCCCGGATGGCTGCTTATCTTCCCGAACACTGGCAGCGGGAAAGACACTTCAACATGCAACAAAACTCTGGATAAAGCGGCTTCTATGAAGAGAGGCTCCTCTCAAACCTGAACCAACAGGGCACTCTCAGCTCCCCCAAACCCATGTCTTTCTTATTCGTCGTCGTCGAGTCTCCAACAACGAACGGTTTGAAGTTTAGTAGCAGAGTCACAGAATAAGTTTATATGCATAAAGCAAGCAGGTGGGCACTGGATGCTATAAATATTTCTTGGAGTCACACGACCAGGACGTTGGACACGAGTGCCAGAAAGAAATGGCGATAGGAATCAGTGATACCTTTGCAGTTTGCTTCTTTGAATTTGGATTGGAATCCGATTCGCTATCGGAATTTGAGGATCAAGACAGAAGATTATGATGTGCAAAAGAGTCTTATATTATTGACAGTGGCAACTGAAGACGTGACACAATAGTTGTGTGCATCAGTTGTTTAATGGCATTTTCAAGTCAAATTGATTTGAAAGTTTTCGTTCTTAAAGCACCCTAAACCGAAGAACACTTCCTCTGTCCAAGAACGGAACCTTCTTCTATATTTTTCATCTGATGCCCTCTTCTATAATCATGTTGGCTGATGGTTGAATCGTCCAACACCAGATATACATATAATGACGGAAATGTGGGTGGTCCCGAATAATTCCCCAAACGTGCACAAGTAATCAAAACCATTTATGACTTTTCTCCTTTTTTTCCGGAAATTCTTTTCCGGAGCCTCGCGTTATATATGTATAGTATATCCTTGCTCTGGTTTGATAGCATCGTGATGTTGATCCACCATGTCCGTCGCCATCGTCGTCGTCATCCTGATGCGGTAGCCTGATTCTGATGGTCGTTATGGGAAGTATTTTAGATGCGATGATACTCTGCGAGACCATCATACCAGCTAGAGCACTAGAACTCACATCACAGTGCTTAGAGCTCTAAGTCTCTCTAGGCTATAGAGGATAAATAATGATGTCCTGATAACGCATATACACATACCCAAAGACACACATTTATACAATATAAAATGACATAGAAATGTGTGTGCGATAGTTGTCATATCTTTGTCTTTATGCTTTGCAAAAAATCGATCTCCATTGGTGACAAAATGTAGAAATTTATAGAAACAACTCGCTCCATCACTTTGTTCTAGAGCAGTGATGTTATAGTATGAGAAGTAGCTGTCTTCATAGCTTATATTGTACAAGTAAATTTCTAAGTCATAAACTTTGTTGCATAAGAATTTGCTGCCCCTTATCCACGGAGTTTTTCGCCAACTTGGATAAAACTAGGAAAACAAAAAAAAAAAGACTAAAAGCAACTAAGAAAATGAGATTCAAATAGCATAGGTAAAACATATAGAAAAAAGGTACGAGTAATTCATAAAGTAATTAATTTTTGAATACAATAAGTATCTGTCTTTTCGCTACTTTGAAAGTAAGTAGAAAAAAACATAAAAAGCAATAGCAGCAAACGAGTTCAAAATTAATGCTATCTAGCTTTTAAGTCAGCCGATGGAATATTCAATACCTAAATTTCATGAAAAATGTCTCATGAAATTAGTAAATGTTGTAAATCCACTTTAAAAACAGAATCCTCGCATTGTCCATAAAATTCAATGATGTACGACTGTCTAGTTGTTGTTAGTAACCAGACAATTCCACTTTTTTGAATCTTTTTGTTTTCGATACAGATCTTTTTAAGACAAACATTAACCATTATTCAGTTTTATCAGTTTCCTAGACTTTAAGAAATTTTGAGCATATTGTTCCGGGATATTGTTCCAATTGGTCAGGTGGGGGTATGCAAAAATCGGCACGACACGCGTTGGCTCCAGAAATAAGTCTGAAACAATTGAACAAATTTCCTACAAAAAGAACCTATCAGTTCTGTTACACCCGAAGAATTGTTGTTTTACCCAAGCGGGCATAGTTCCCCAAACAATAGTGGGAACACATTATCTAGAGTGAAAATAAAACTTAATTTTTTAAATGAGTTTTTTTTTATAACATCACTGATGTGCCCCAAACTACAAGGAGCGACAGACCTTAAGTTGTCAACTCAAACCATTTTTGAACCCTAAGAATGTTTCGACTTCTTATGATAGTACAAGCACCAAAGATATACACCAGCACGAAGCACACTCTGCCTCTCTCTCATCTTGACAAGAGGCAGTGTGTGCAAGTAATGAGGAAGCACAAAATTCTTGAATTAGATTTTTGTGGGAACTCCTCCAATGCCATGCGAAAGGAGTGAGAGAGGTGAGCCTGCGAATAATAGTCCAAGATAACGTAGTCTCCCGGGCAATTTGGGTTGTCATGGCTATGGTTAACCCTTGCCTCTTATAGCCAGAGAAATTCCAAGTGCCAAACCAAAAGGCATTCTAAAACTATGCACATGAATTGGACGAAAGTTCCGGTAAATCGCGAACATTCCCAGTGTTGCGGCAGATCTGGCAATGCCTTTGCCGAACTTCCAAACGCAACCCAATCCTCTTGTCAATCAATATTTGACAACTAATAAAACTCACGAGGCCAACTAACCTTAATTAAAATTTGGCGCCAGCGGCAGAACCCAGACCAAGGAATGCGAAAGTAATAAAAAAAATAATTTTACTTTAATATTAAATTTTAAATTATAATTATTTCATTTAGGATTTTTTTAATAAACAATATTGAACTAAAATCGATATCTTTTCCTTGACAACATTTTAAAAAAATCTTTCTGGTGATATGCCGCCGAAGGCCCCCAAAAATACTGGACTTAAAGAGAAGACATATAGCTGCCTCTTGTGCAACAAAGTGGATAATCTCCGAATGGTTCGCTGTGATAATTGCGATGGCTGGTATCACTATATATGTGTTGGAGTGACTTCTTCAGTAGCCTATCGTGATTGGCGATGTTCCCATTGTTCCAGGCTGCTTTCAAGTGGATTACTAGCATCACAGCAAACACCATGTAATCCTAAAAAGGCATTAGATATATCCAAGAGTGAAGGGAAATTGGATAAAGTACATAAGGAACGCCGTATGTCTCTTAACGATGGAGATTCACGTCCTTTCGTCGGCGATCCTGTTCCTCGTACCTCTTCATTCTCTTTATCTGTTACAGAAAACTTATCAAATCCATTAAGCGTGGTCACTTATCGGCCACTTCCTGAGGCTCATTCTTCTCAACATAATTCAACTAATGATAATCTAGAGGTAGCACGGGATATCGTCAATTCTCATTCAGTTTTGCCGACATCTGGAAGTGGTGAAATCATTAATGACATAGACGTAACTCGCCAACATTTAGGTAGTCATGAGATCTCTGTCCAAGCAAAAGATAACAATCAAAAAGTCGATGGGATATCTGCATCCAAGAAATTCAATAAGCGTGCGCGTTCCCAGATATCGAAGGCTTCTTCCTCTAATGTTAGGCGGATAAATGCTGAATTGCTGCTACTGCAAGAGCAACAATTAATTTTGAAACAAAGGGAGGAAATACTTACCAAGCAAAGAAATTTAACCGCCCAACTAGCAGAAGAAGAGGACCAAATTTCATCATCGGACGAGGAAAGTGAGATTTCAAAAGTTGAAAGCTGGCTAAGGGCATCACATCCGATTCAGTCAACGTCTAAGGGTGCACCTGCTGCGGAAAGCACTTATGCAACACTGCTTCAGCCACCCACTGTTCCTCTAGTTAATGTTGGTACTGGAAGGTCTCACCCAGACCCACTGCTACAGCAGATCTTAGAAAAATTACTTGCTTTAGAGATCAAAACGTCTACCCAAACGTTTAATGCGAATACAACTGATTGGGTTCCACCCGGAATGCTAACAATAAGCGCAACAAACACAGTGCCGGAAAAAGAAAATGCGTCCAAATCAAAACCTGATTCAAATGATGTACGACTTATTACACGTGAACAGCTCGCGGCTCGCAAGGGCATTTCAAAAGAACTTCCTAAATTTGATGGTGACCCAGAAGAATGGCCCTTATTTGTGGCCACATTCGAGCAAACAACTAAGCTATGTGGATTTTCGGATCCGGAAAACCTTCTTCGTCTTCGACAAGCTTTGGAAGGGAAAGCACGAAAATCAGTTAGAAACTTATTGCTGCATGAATCTTGTGTGACGCAAATAATATCAACATTACGGATGAAGTTTGGCAGACCGGAACTAATAATAGATGTCCTGTTGTCGCAAATCAAAGAAATGACGACACCTAAAGAAAATCGTCCAGAAACAATAGTTGACTTTGCACTAGAGGTACAAAATATATGTGCCACCATGAAAGCCTCTGGTTTGGTGAATCATCTGTGTAACCCGGAACTTCAACAAGAATTGGCCTCTAAGTTACCTGGACTTTTAGGACCTTTTTGGGGAATGCACAAACTAACATTGAAAAACTGCACATTGGACGATTTTAGTAAGTGGCTGCTTCAACTTGCAGAAGGTGCAAACGTCATAATGATTCCAAGCACTTTGAACAAAGGTCGTCGACGAGGGGCTCTTAATACTCACACTGTACAAAATGATCCTGTTGAAATTGAATCTTGTGCTATTTGTAAAGGTGATTGCCAAGGTGTTGAAAAGTGTAGCAAATATTTACAAATGAAAAGAGCGGATAAATGGAATGCACTAAGAAACAAACAACTTTGTAGAAGATGTCTCAGGGCCCACTTTCCAGAGGCTTGTACATCAAGTGCAGTATGTGGTGTAAATGGATGTCGCTCTTTTCATCATTCTAGCCTTCACAAGGAATCTTCAGTGAAAATAGTTTCGGTGTCCTCACGTATGAACACACATCATAACAAGGAAACACGTATTCTTTTCCGAGTATTACCAATTACTCTACATGGAAAAGGAGTTCAAATATCTACATTCGCCTTTTTTGATGAAGGGTCATCATTGACATTAATAGATGAGAGTTTGATGAAGAACTTGAACCTTAAGGGTGTCCCTCAACCATTATGTCTTCGATGGACCTCAAATACTCATCGCTATGAAGATGATTCCGTGATGTTTGACCTTGAAATATCCAAAACGAATAATTCAATCAAATTCCCACTCAAAGATGTACACACTGTGAAAAATCTGAATTTACCACTGCAGTCACTTGATGTCAATTTGTTGCAGACCCACTATAAGCACTTGAGAGGTCTTCCTATAAAGTCGTATACAAATGCTGAACCAAAACTTCTAATTGGACTTAACAACTGCCAACTTGGAGTAAGTCTTAAGTCTAAAGAAGGTGGAAGCCATGAACCAGTAGCAGAGAAAACACGTTTGGGCTGGACATTAAAAGGTCAATCAGGAAATAATCCATCTTCTGAAAGTATCATGACCCACCACGTGTTTCAAATGTGCGACTGTGAAATTTCAGAAAATAGTGAGCTGCTCGAGATTGTTAAAAACTACATTTGCTTGGATAACTTAGATGTTGATTGCAATAAGGATTTGCTTGTGTCAAGAGAGGACAAATACGCTTACGACCAACTGCAGAAGGTTACTCAAAGAATAGAAAACCGATTCCAGACTGGTTTACTCTGGAAACATGCAAACATACCTCACCCAGATAGCTTCCCAATGGCGCTAAGACGAGCCAAGTGCTTACAATCAAAAATGTTAAGAGATCCAGATTTAGGTTGCACGCTGCAATCTAAAATCGAAGATTACGTAGCCAAGGGATATGCAAGAAAATTGAACCCGTGTGAAATTGAAAATAAAAAATGTTGGTACTTACCCATATTTCCAGTGATTAATCTAAATAAACCGGGAAAAATAAGACTTGTATGGGATGCTGCAGCTAAAGTTGATGGTGTATCTTTAAATAGTATGCTTTTGAAAGGTCCGGACCAGCTAACACCTATGGTATCTGCTATTCGAAAATTTCGTCAAAGGAGAGTCGCAATTGGAGGAGATATAGCTGAGATGTACCACCAGGTAAGAATTCGCACAGAAGACCAAAACTATCAACGTTTTCTTTGGTTTGAGCCAGGTGCTCTTAATCCGTCAGTTTATGTTATGTTGGTAATGACTTTTGGGTCAACTTGTTCGCCAAGCTGTGCTGAATACATTAAAAACCTTAATGCTAGAGAGTTCCAAGATCGTTTTCCTAGAGCAGTTCAAAGTATTTTGCATAACCATTATGTAGATGACATGTTGGATAGCGTTGATAGTGAAGAGGAAGCAATTCAACTCGCACGTGATGTCCACTACGTTCACTCTCAAGGTGGATTTCAAATCCGGAACTGGGTATCAAATTCTAAGACGGTCTTAAGTGCACTCAATACAAAATCTGTCGATACAATTAACTTAAGTTCTGAAAGAGAACTTGCCACAGAAAAGGTGCTTGGGATGTGGTGGTCAACATCTGATGACAGTTTCGTTTTTAAAATTTCAAATCGATATAAAAACGAGGACGTGCTTCGAGGCAAAAAAAGGCCTACTAAAAGAGAGGTTCTCAGTTTGTTAATGACAATTTTTGATCCCTTAGGTCTCCTTGCGTTCTATGTTATGTACGCCAAAATAATTTTTCAAGAAATATGGCGTTCTGGATGTGCATGGGACGAGTTCATTCACGATAAAGAGTATTCAAAGTGGCTACACTGGATTCGATTGCTTCCTGAGGTGACAGCTATGAAAATACCAAGATGTTACGTCAGAGCTGATTTCAAACATTTTCCAAAGTTTGAGATTCACACGTTTGTGGACGCTAGTGAAGATGGATATGCGGCTGTAAGTTACCTAAGAAGTACCGATGGAGATCTGGTCGACTGTGTTTTGTTAGGATGTAAAACTCGAGTAGCTCCCTTGAAATTGATGTCAATTCCTCGATTAGAGCTTCAAGCTGCCGTCATCGGAGCTCGATTGGCCAAAAGCCTTCTAGCTACCCATTCCATTCAAATTTCTAAATTAACATTCTGGTCAGATTCGCGCACTGTACTATCTTGGCTTCGTTCGGATCACCGTCGTTACAAGCAGTTTGTCGCCTTTCGCATCAGTGAGATACTTGAGTTGACGGAACTATCTGACTGGCGATGGATTCCAACGTCAGAAAACGTAGCTGACGAAGCAACGAAGTGGCAGCGGATTCCTGATTTTTCAAACGACAGTCGATGGTTAAATGGACCATCTTTCCTAAAACTTAATTTGAGTGACTGGCCAAAAGAAGATTACAAAAGTAAAACAACAGATGAGGAACTTCGCGCCCAATATGTAGGATATCATGGTAAAGACAGTCTAGCTGATGAGTGTTCTATTGCTATTGAACCCGAACGCTTCTCTTCCTGGAAAGGATTGCTAAAAGTCATGTCAAAAGTCATTAATTATGCTCGATTTTGGAAAGAAAAGGTCATTAAAGAAAAATTGAAATCAAAACATAATTCGAACCTTCAAGTTGAGGTCGTTAAACATAGACCTGTCTCGCAAAACGAAATTCAATATGCTGAGATAATTTTGTGCAAAAAAGCACAATGTGATGAATTCATGGATGAAATCTTGCTGCTATCCAAAGGAAATCCCATTAAGAAATTAAGCCCCATCTATAAGCTTTCACCCTTCTTGGATTATAATGGCTTACTTCGACTTGGTGGAAGAGTGGCCCTCGAGAACAGAGATGATCCTATCATTCTGCCTAAGTATCACTATATAACACGACTAATTCTTCTCGATTATCATTTAAGGTACCATCACTGTAATAACGAAACAGTTGTGAATGAAGTACGGCAAAAATATTGGATTCCACGTCTCAGAGTTATTCTCCACAAAACTCGACGAGATCATTGTCAATACTGCAAGAATCAAAGAGCTCGGCCATTCCCTCCAAGAATGTCATGTCTCCCACAGACACGCCTTGCTTCATATTGCCGCCCTTTTACATATGCTGGTGTAGACTACTTTGGCCCTTTACTTGTCTCTGTACGACGCAGCAGTGAAAAAAGGTATGGAGTGTTAATAACGTGTTTGACAACAAGGGCAATTCACATCGAGGTTGCCTATTCGTTATCGACAGACTCCTGCGTAATGGCCATTCGCAACTTCATGGCCAGACGTGGCTCTCCCATTGAACTATGGAGCGACAATGGCACAAACTTCAAAGGTGCGGAGCGTGAATTGAGAGAAGCTTTTGAACTGGTTGATAAAAACAAAATGACGAGTGCGTTTACGAGCTCCTCCATGAAATGGCGTTTTATACCACCCAGCTCACCACATATGGGAGGAGCCTGGGAGCGTTTGGTGCGTTCCGTTAAGGATGTATTATATAAAATTTTACCATCACGCAATCCTAATGATGAGCTCTTACGTAGTTCTTTAATGGAAGTGGAGATGATTGTGAATTCTAGACCACTTACATACATTCCAATTGATCACGAAGAAGAGGAATCCCTGACACCTAACCACTTTTTGCTTGGCAGTTCTAGTGGTATTAAGCCATTAATCGAAGGTGTAAGCGAAGGCGTGCAACTCCGAAGAAATTGGCAAACCGCTCAACAACTTGCAAATGCATTTTGGAAAAGATGGATACGTGAATATCTACCCGTTATAACTCGACGTTGCAAATGGTTCGACGAAGTAAAGCCAATCGAAGTAGATGACATCGTACTCATTGCTGATCCCGATAGTCCTAGATTCTGTTGGCCAAAAGGAAGAATCATTGCTACTAAAGTCAGCGCTGATGGTAGAGTGAGAAGTGCGTTGGTTAAAACTGTTGCTGGTATGTACGAGAGGCCAGCTACAAAAATAGCGGTACTTGATGTTCGTCGGCACAAAGGACAAGACACAGTAGGACCTCAAGAGGACATACTGGGGGGGAGTGTTGCGGCAGATCTGGCAATGCCTTTGCCGAACTTCCAAACGCAACCCAATCCTCTTGTCAATCAATATTTGACAACTAATAAAACTCACGAGGCCAACTAACCTTAATTAAAATTTGGCGCCAGCGGCAGAACCCAGACCAAGGAATGCGAAAGTAATAAAAAAAATAATTTTACTTTAATATTAAATTTTAAATTATAATTATTTCATTTAGGATTTTTTTAATAAACAATATTGAACTAAAATCGATATCTTTTCCTTGACAACACCCAGCATGCACTGAATACTTAGATACACACAGTGAAAACACAACCTGGTGCTAAAGAGTATCCTGGAGCTTTAGAGAACGTCAACGTTTTACCCATGATTGAGCAGGAAGAAAAAGGGAGAACATCCTCGAAACAATAGAAAGACAGGATGAACGTATACAGAAAAAAAAGGATGAAAAAAAAAGGAATCAGTTCCGTGATGCTTGCTTCCGGTCGCTTGAACCACACAGATTCAGATTGTGTTGCGGAAAATTGAAAACAAATTCGAAGCCAATTCGATCATGCATACGTTAATAGAATTTGTGCCTTCGGTTTGCTTTGGTCACCAGCGAGAAAAAGAGATGGAAAATCAGAGATGGTGGCGGCGAAAACAAGGTCCATAGAAATAGAACATCGCCCAACAGTATGTTCTTCCTTTGGGAATATGCTGAAGCTCAAAAGAGGAGCAAGGATTTTGTAAGAGTTAGGTACGAAACGCAATACCAGCCAATCGATTTGTAGTGCAAGGCTTGTCGCAGGAATGAAAAGATTGGAATGCAAACAAACATACCATACCATCAGATGCGAATGGGGGCTTTGATTATTTCAAATGTTTACATTTTCTCTGAACAAAGAGAAATTTTTGAAAGGAATTTTTTTGTTAAAGCAAAGATGTTCTTTAAAGTCATCTGTGGACTTACTCAAAATCGCAAAGCCAATTAACATAATGTAAACACTTACTCACTAAGAATATTTTTTTCTGCATAAATAGTGAAAATAGGCCACTTTTTATAATATGAAGTCACGGTTGCGATTTATCCTTTTTTTTTTTCAAAAGTACTTTTACAAAATACTAAGACGTAGGACCATACAGTTATCAGTGTTTGGCTTTAAAAACATAGAAAAGAGTATTGAATATTGGAAAAAAGTTGCACTTAATAGAAAAAAATACTTTTTTTAGTTTTGGGTTTTAAAATTAATTTTTCAAAAACTGAAAAATGTAGGTGTTGTCCTTGCTTTTGAATATTATATTTTTTCTAAAATAACCCCTCCCACCTAAACAGCAGCAACTATACGCCCCCCCCAATACAATTTTTCTCCTTACTGATGAGGGAAATCTATAATTGCAGGTACCTGTTCCCCTCTCAGAATATTTTTAGAACTCAATGGATCCATTGCGTTGCCCACGATGTATGTGGAAGTATATCGATAATAATATATGATGCTTAAGCTTTGGGGAAGGGAGACTTCTGAACCATTTTGGGTGAATTTCATGATATGATCTGCAGCGTAGCAGTATGAGCTAATGTAGCATTAAGCGGCAACTAAACTTCATACAATTTCATTCGATTCCCAAAGTAGCGCTTGGGACAGTTTTTATTTTATTATTTACAAACAATAAAGCTTAAAATCTTTGGCTTGAAAATTGTCTTGAGAAAGAAATCTTAAGAACCAATGGGTTCCTGACCTGTAGTCGTATGAAGTTCATCATTAGAAACGGTTGACGCAAAATCCTCAAGTTGTTTTGCAGACATCTATTTACGAACGTTTTTAGCTCTCTTTTGACAGCGGATGTGACTTGCCAAATGTCTTATCTACGTATAGAGAAGCACGATTTAAACATTCGAAAGGAACAGTCGTAGCTTGATATTTTTGACAGGAGCCATTGCTCCTGAAGGTTCATGACGGTTCCGTCATGAGTCTCTACTTAGTACAGTAGGTACTTCCAAGATATTGAAATATTTTACGATTTTATCTGGGTTATCCATAACGATGAACTTTTTGTTTTTGCCGTTATGTTCTTTAGCACAACCGTTTCTGTTTCTCTCTCCACCCTTGTTTCCATTTTATGAAGATCCATGATAATTATGACAGAATTAGCATACGTTTGAGTTTACTGTCGACAAAGCTGCATGCAGTAAATAACTAATCACCAGGGTTTTGAAGATGGCAACACCAAAAAATTGTTTAAGGTTGATGATAAAAAATTTCTGCTCATCAAATCTATATGTTTGACTGAAGATCATAATTATATTTTCTTTTGCTTGATTCAAATGAGGACTAATTGTATTGATATATTTATTGTGATCGAATTTAGTTTTTTTTTGGTTTATTATTCCTTACAGTCTTTATAATAAAAGAGGGTGTTTCATTCTTTTAGAATTTAATGTGCTCATTTAATCTTTTATTTTCTATTTACTTCACTGAAAAATATGTCTGGTTCTCATAAATGTTTCTACATTTTGTTGATAAAGGTACCTGTTGTTATTAGAAATTGCCCAAGAGTATTTATTGTTTGGCTTCCATCACATGAACTCTTAAATATTGGTTGCATGGGTGCACTGTAGATTTTCTCCGAATACTATTGAAGGGATTATTTTTTATGTATTTCTTTTCTATTTATTAGAGTTCATGGTATTTCGCATAGTTACATATATAAAAAATTATTTCATCAAACTCAATCATTTTTGTATAGATTTCATTTTATTCACCAACTTGGAAATGAAATTGCAGTGAATTGAACTTCATTTTCCTTTTCCTTTTTCTTTTCTTTTCTTGGAATTCGTTTTCCTTTCATCTGTGTTACGCACACATTTTCAATTTTATTCTCAAATAATTCATATTTTTAGAAACTAATTCGAAATAAACTCCAAAGTAAAAAGTTTTATGTCCAACATTTCTACTCACTTCAAAATTAAAACCAACAATTTTATATCAGAAAACAGTTGGTTTGCATTAATAAAGATTCCAAATAATCTTTTTCTGTGTGCACATCATGAAAGATAAATAAATACCCTTTCCAGATAACAGTGCGAGAAACCAATCGACAAAACAATTTCCTGTTTCTAAAATTCGCACTTCCTTCCACAGAATTAATCAAAACACAACAAAAAACACCACCATCCAGTAACAGAAAATATAAATAACAATTCTTTGAATTTTTTTCCCCATGCAAATAGAATATTTTGAAATTTAAATGAGCAAACATATTCAAATGAAGCGTCCAATTTGGTCATTCAACGAAATAACTCAACACAAATACCATTTATAGAGTGTGGCAGTGCGATTGTGTGTGTGTATATGTGCAAAAAAGGTCATCAGTTTAGATCCTTTTATTCCTTTTAAAATCGTTGTCGCCGCACTTGGTCGGGCGGGCGTCGGATCGGACGCCTTCCCCAAATCATATATGTAACGAAATGGACAGTGTAACTTGTGATTTTAGAACGACCCGAAAATCCTTCGTATAAACTGTCAACAAAACCAAAACCTACTAAAAGCTGCCTTGGTCAACAGGACGTTTTGGTTCCTTTTTTTTTTAAAGTGATTTCGATTCTGAATTTACATAATATTTCACTCATGGAGCTCGGACTGTGGCTCCCCTTAAAAAAAGGTCAAACAACATGAAGTCCTAAAATCACTAAAAGGATTTCTTCCTTGTGGAATCAACAAGTAAGACTTGAGTCCAAAAGAGTTCGTTTGCCGGAATGGTCAATCGGACAAAGATAGTGAAGAAAATGTTCACACTGAATGTTGTGTGTAGTGTTGATGGAAAGGGAAACTGTGCGTGAACGGGAGCACGTATGACCGAAAGACCGCCAATACTCCCACATCCATACCTCATTCCCTTAGCTCCTTCGCATTTTTTTTTTTTTTTTTTGCAAAAGAAAACACATTTTTGTGCCACAAGATAAGGAAAAAAAGAAACACAAGAAAAGTAGACCTCTAAACCCTACCTCCTGTCGTTTTTATTTTTTTTCTGTGCTTGTTTTTTTTTTTGAGAAGAAAAAATCAGGAAGCCACCTTAGTATCTTGATCCTTTATCTCTGGCAGGAGGACATACGACAACGAAGTCGACGACGACAACGACAACGACAGCGACAATAATGCTAGGTAGGTAGATAGGTAGACATAGAGTATAGCGTTTCTACCACTTTATACATCAGCAAACAAAAGCTTCTCATAAAAATAATAATGCGGGGGCCTTACCGAAGGCGGAGTATAAGCAAAAGGGCAAGCTCTACAAAAGAATATTATAACGTAGGAAAAATCATATCATTTTTATATGTATTGTGCTCTGTCCCCGTTCATAGCAGAAGACCTTTTAAAGGATTATACTATAGTCCTCGGCGAAAGATATAGGTATAAAAATATATTTTATCTATGTGTATCGTAGGTACATATATATAATATCCTAGCTATAACGCACATTGGGGCAATAGAGTCCAAAAGTTGTACAAATATGTACGCAATAATTAAAAATCTGGGATCCATGTTTTCGGTTACCTAATTTTTTTATGAAAGGTTATGCCTTATCCGACTAAGTGTATTTTTAAGAAAAAATTTAGTATGAAAAATTCAAGTGTTAATATTAATATAAAGTTAAAAATATTAAATTTTCAAAATAAAAATAATATGTATGTTTAATGAAACTTCCACTACACAAAAATTTTATCCGTTTTCTATGAATTCGAGATTTTCGAGAACGGTTTTTTTTAACATTTGTATGGTAGGTAGCGTTGATAGTGTCTTAATTACAATTTTGGTATTGTTTTATAATGGGCCGTACTAATTCTAATAAGCATATAATTTTTTTTTAAATTTTCGTTGTCGTTTTCTGTTAAAATTTTAGAAAATGGCTTTTAACATAATTGGAGGTACATACTGTTATTTTTTAAACTAAAATTGAGTATTGTTCAAATTATAAAAGAAAATGCCAAAAAAACGTTTTGAGCATTTAAGTTTCAAAAAAATTATTTTTATTTTTTTTCTCAAAACTTAAGTATTAAATACTTTAATATATGCTTTCCATGAACATCTGGTTTAACAATTAAGACATATACTAAGCCATGCCTACATATTTCATTTCCCTATTTGATGGTTTCAAGACGTTTTACAGCCAGTTGATACGCAGGTTTGTACGGAACTAGCTATGTGTTCATTATAGTTTAAAACAATTATTTTAATTCCAATCATAAGTTTACCTGACCCACTGTGTACGATAGTAATGATAGTTGAAAGAAAGGCACAAAAGGGCAGGAAAGAAGAAAACACTACTATCTAAATTGTTGTTGCAGAGGCTTACGGTGATGATAATAGCCAGGAAATACAAAAGAATGAAAGACAACAAAAAATAATAATAATAAAAAAAAAGTAAAAAAACTTAAAATGATGTGTCAGTATTAAGCGAAAGGAAGCTATCGAGCAAATGAATTGATTGTAGAGTGCCAATCAGGGGAAATGCTTTGGCCCATAACGATGTGCTGCGTTTACCTCTTTCCTCCGTCACCTTTCTCACCCCTCCACGTCCACACATCCGTTACCAACAATTTTTTTTCTGAGCATAAGAATGCCAAACTTAATTATACTGAGAATATGGATTAAAGCTGCCAAACAGATTGTGTCATATCCGGAACTGCCAACAGCGACGATAACTATACCTACATTATATAGGTAGACAAAACCATCAAACCCTGCCATATTACTGCTCGGTCGGAGGCGGGGTTCTATCTCTTCCTTTCATTCTTTTTCCAACAATGTTTTGAAATCCAATTAATTTCTTTCATGACACCTCATTTATGGCGGGCTGATGATGACGCCGATAATAGTACAAGAGTATCCTTCATATTACCATATTCTATTAGCGCGATTTATAGTAGTTGGCTTTAGGGTGTGTGGGGCCGCGCAGCGCCGGGGATGCACAAACTCTCTGGAACTGAATGGGCATCTTCTTTACAATTCACTACTTGTTGGTGTGAAGACGAACCACTATAGAGTTCTTGAGAACTTTTCCATCATTATATCCGGGTGGTTTTCTTTTTAGTTTTTTTTTTTTTTTGTGTTCCTTTCTTATTTTTCATTTCTTTGTTGACTGGCTGGATTTAAGTACAAACCTTGACTATAGGTACTTTACCTTTCGTTCCTTTTCTTTTTTTGGCAATACCTTCTCCTTGTTATATGGAGAAGGAAGTTCCGCTTTTACGGGGACCCTTTTCTCATTACCCAGGTGAAGTATTTTCTTTGGTACTTTCCGTAAGGAAAATACAAATAATTTGCCCAGGTAAATTGAGGTGACCAGCATAGTAAAGAATATATCAGATTACTAAAGGTATCTTCATCTACATCGAACCACATTTTTTCTTAATGAAATTGAATTTAGAGTAGCGGATGAAAAGGAAAATTTTATGACTTAATGATTGAGGATTTTTTGTGTTAAGGGTCTCATAAACTTATGAACGTTCGGTGAATACAGAATTCGTATTTATCTTCATACTATTGATTTATTTACTTATTGAAGTAAATGTAGCAAATCTTTATATTATGGCTAAGATATGAATCAAGATTAAATAACTGGAGTTTAAACTATTCAAACGTTGATTATATTCGGATTAAGATTTATACATATTAATTTCGATGGATAATCTAAGGTTCAGTCGGAGTTCAAGACTTTGCGTTCAAATTGTATCTACCAAGATAGATCTAGATATAAACAGGGTTTAAGAACTGTATGTTATTATATTTATACTCACCTATTTGGAGGGTTTAACTGAAGTGCCATCATTGTTTAAACATTTGGTTTCCTGTTAAGTAATACTCTTTTTTTTCACTAAACCGAGATAAAATTGGATTCTGAAATTAGAAACTTTTTATGTAAAATTTCTTATATTAAATTACTGTTCTTAACGAATTTTGAAATATTTTGATCTGAAGATTAACCTTCTTTAAATAACCGGGCATTATTCTTTTTATATCTTGTTTTATATAAGGTAGATTGGTTTAAGTCAAATCATGGTTTAAGTATTGTAATGGCAATTAAAAAATGTTTTTGTAAAAAATGTTCTTAGCTTAAAAATTTCCCTTGACTATACGAAGTTAAAATAACTTTAATCTAAGAATCAACCTAAGTTTGGGTAAGTATTGTGAATTTTTATTGGAGCTTAAATTTTCCTCTATATTTATTTTACGAATATGGTCACTCTAAAATAGATACATTCAACCAAAATGCCTGCCAACCGGAAGAAGATCTGGCTGGCTAGCTGAAAGATGCTTGAAGTTGGGTGGATATACTGGATATACCTACATACCAACCAAACTCAGAATAAAGGATTTCTTTCATTCTTTCTTAATATTTTTTTTGGCCGAGGTTTACTTCCAACGAACGGGGCCTGAGTATACAAGATATCCTTTTTTATCCTCTTTCATAAGCAATGTAATTCATTCATCCTTTCTCCACCCCGCCCGCGCCGGCTACCCTAATACAAAACCCGCGTGCTGTAAAGACTTGTATAATAATTTAAAGGAAAGTTTCTCTTCCTTTAAAAGGAAAAATCATCACACTCTTCCCAAACTTCCCATCACACACCTTCCATAGTCTTTTCTTAGTGCGTTTGGTTCTTAAGTTGTTGCCGTTCGTTGCCGTTGGTTCGTTCGTTTGGTTATTTCGATTGAATCATTTGCTCAAATTTCGATGTAATAAAGAAAATTTCCACACTTTTCCCAAAGGATAGGTAAGGGTAGGTGGCTGAGATGGCCGTATAAAAGTTTTTCTTTTGTACTAACGGTATCTATGCAAATTGGGGCACTGCCAAGTTATTGATGATGGTCTCACATACGGGAATTGGGAATATATAATATATAAAGGCTCTTTGTCTTGAGATGGCCCAATGCTATGATTCTCCGCAAAGTTTAATCTCTATAAGCGTGGCTATAGGTGATTATGATTTTGATTCGAGTGAGATCTTCGACCCTTGTGTGATGATACTTTTATTGGTTTTTTTTTTTTTTTTTAAGTTCATCGAAGAAACTGTGCAGCAACAATTGTTCGTTTTTTATTGGGTTTTCGATCAAAGTTTCCATTTTCCTGGATGAAAATGAAATTGTGTTGGTTCCTATAGCAATAGGTCTTGGTTTTGGTTTGATCCTAATGCTGATGCCTCAACGAAAGTGTAAAAGGATTACGAACACAAATAATATCGAGGGAAATGTAAATTGCTGATTGTTAAGTCTTTGAATAGGATTAGGTGGCGCACAAAGAAGATCTGCGTTTGGTATTCCGAGGATAATTTCTGATTTTCACGGTTATTTGGGGTTGATTTTTTTTTTTTTTTTTCTTTGAATATTTTTGAATGCGGGGTTGGTTCTTATATGGAGGAAGATAAATTTGAGGTGGGTTTACATATATTATATAAAACGTTACACTTTAATGGCGTTTTTTGGTTTAGGTGAGCTGATTAGGTACAGATTGTGAGGTTTCAGGTAGTTAACTTTTGATGAAGCCAGAGTAAGATATTCCCTGTGGAAGCTTAGTTGTTAAGATATTAATGTGCGATACAGAATGATTGATGAATGGTACATACATATATGAAGGCAAATGCTCGCATTAAAACTTACTTCATCAATACAATTTTTAGCAAAAGCAATATTAAGTCAAGGTTAAGAATGCAAATATTTCCGAGGCTTTTAACAGAAACCTCAAGAGAAATCGAGTAAATTTTATTTTTAATATTGCTTTTGATTATTCCATCTCGCAGCACATTTCACGAAACACAGATACATTTTATTGTCAAGAAAGCCAGCTAAATGCTGATTAATTAGACTTTGGGCAAAGGAATTTAATGATCCGTATGTGTTAGTTATACGCTTCACAAATTTAGGCCACCTTTTACCTTTATTCGTTTCACCCTTAGGAGCTTCTTTATGAAGATCGTTTCAATCTACCGCAAATCCAAAATGTATATCAAATGCGTGTCAATAGTCAATTGGTCATTGACTATTTTTAGATTTAGATTTAAACGTTTACGAAAAAAAATTTATGAAAGATTTCCTATCATACATAGATATATAATAATACTGAACTTTAAAATTTTTAAAAAAATTCAATATTTTGAAATTTGGTATTTAAGTATAATTTATTTTTTATAATATATTTTTTTTTTTTAATTTTAAATGAAAAATATTTTTTTAAATATCCATTTCAACAACTCGAAAATAAATTTCAACTATGACAATAAGGCGAATACAATGTCTACAATAATACATTTAATTAATAGCATTATGTGAAGAAAAAGCATATGCCATATTTTATAACATTTTTGTATTTTATTAGTAAATTAAAAATAACAAATATTATTTAAAAAATTATATTATCTATTACAAGTAATACAATAATGAATTTTTATGCAAAGTTAAAAAACTCTTATGTTGTTTATTTTAGAAAATATTGGTTTAACAAAAAACAGTGTTCCATTTATTTAAAAAAATGATTTACCAAAACTCAAAAAATAAAAATAAACATTTAAAAATAATTAAGTTAACAATATACACAAAATTTAACTCTACAACGCAAAGCCCCTCATAGAGAATAAATGATTGTTATTATAAAATAGCAAAACAAAATATATAATTTAATCCAAGAGACGCATGAGAATCCAAGCAAAGGAGAGATGTAATATAATAAGGAATACCAGCAAAAAAAAAAAAAAAAGATTATCATCAACGAGACACGTTCAGGCACAAAGCCAATGCAATTTGCTTTATTCCACGACAAGCACTAAATTCCTGAAGAACCTTTTGTTTCAACATCCTTCGTGGCAAGTCAAAAGGATGGCCCCCACTATACAACTTTACCCGATACTATGAGCCTGAGTCCACCTCCATCTCTCCAAAACGAAAAAAAAAACTACGCAGCAATGACAAATGGCAACTTTTATAAACTTAAAATTAAACTGAGCACACTTGGGTGTTCCTTGTTTTATTTTATTTTATTTTTTTCTTGTATTCTGTTGGTTTTCGAGAGAAAAAGGATTAACGAACAATCTTAGTATTTGCTTTCCGAATAAGAGTATTAAACAATTAAACTTGGAAACGTACCTACCTATGTATTTAATGATAATAATTAAGGGAGCTCTTTGTGCGAGCAGAGCCCTAAGGAATTTTTTGTTTTGCTGTTTTAGTGTCTTGACGTTGCGTATACATACATATATATCCCTTGCGTGACCTCCTTACTTAATCGACAGTTAATGTTGACAGCAGAATTAACTGACGTAATTTTTATATAATTTTTTTTTTGCTTCTAAAAATGTTGTTTTTTTTGTCCTTTTTTTTGTGTATGTGTATGTCGTTGTTTTTATATATTATTGCCCATGCACAGCACAGCACACTCATCAGAGGACCTACAGGACATATAAAAATAATTGAATTAAATTTCAGGGCTGAATAATATTGTATGCGGATAATTTTTGTTAAAGTGTCAAACTATATATTTGTGTGTGGTGTATCTGTGTGTGTGTGTATGAATCCCTTTCTTTTGAAAGTATATGAATATAGAACGTGATAAAACGACAAAATGCTTGGGACATGAACATGAACATAGCATTATAGAATAGAATCGAAAAAATTGTTGCTATATTCTGGTCTGATGGCCTTATGTGTGTTTCGTTTGTGTATGTTTAATGTAATTGCTTCCTCTGGCAAAATGTAAGTCTAGACACGTTTAGATCCTTGGGATGTTTAAGTTAGAGTTCATCTTAAATAAATTTAAAGAGAAAAACGCACAGAATTCACGAGAACTCAACTAACCTGGACTTATACTGTTGATCTCTGAAATGCGTACCTAGAAATTAAGTTTGAATTTATTTTATTGGTATGTACCTTATAGCTAACCCAAAACCCACATCTTAAAGAAATTTGGTTAGTAAGAACGAATTGTTATTTTGGTCCAAAATAATAGAAGTGTACCTATACCATAGGATGTTACATACATATAATATTTATGAAAAAAGAATAGTCACTAAGGCTAAGAAGTACTCACATATTTTATGTACATATCATGGGATAAAATCATAAATTGAATTATAGTATGAGTGTCTTTATGGTTATTTATTTATACGATTTACAAAATTTAAGACTTATTGTTTTTAAATAAACTTAGTATTTCATTGAAAATGTTATAATATTAAATGAATAAATAAAAGAATTTTAGTTTTTTTGTTAACTTATACATTTTTTTTTTACATTGGAATTAAGATCATAAGCATTATCTTGATATGCATATTTTAAATACAAGTAAAAAACTTAATAATTTTAACCTAATTTGTAAGTTCATTTATTAAATGTTTAACACATCCAGTTGTTTTTACATAGTTGTATGAATAAGCTAAAATGAAAAACGAACAACTTTTGGAAAATTTAATTAAATTGAAAAGTGCGTATACGCCACTGTGAACTTAATGTTTAATCATATTTACTTATTCGTTCTTTTACAAATTTATAGTCTTACAGGTAGAAACACTTTAGGTTATAAAGGGTATCGAAACAAGAACGCAAGATTGAAATTTTAAATGAAACGCAGATATTTAAAAAAAAAATTGCGAATTCTTTATTATATCGTAAAGAAGACAGGATGAGGTTATGTATGGAACAACACAACGGGCAGATGGCCGCCGCGGCTTCGCTGGCACATACGCGATCTTTTAATGAATTTTTCAATGACCGTTTTGCATAACTGCTGCGGTATTTCATTAATGCAGCGTGCAATTTCCTCTTTTAAGGCTTGAGTTGTCGTCGTCTCATTCGCATAAACCATTGACTTCAAAAAACCCCAAAGAAAAAAGTCCAATGGTGTTAAATAGCACGATCTAGGCGGCTAATTCTGGTCTCCAAAATGCGAAATAACACGACCGGGAAATAACTGATGCAGCAATTGAATTGTTTCTCTGGCTGTATGAGATGTGGCGCCGTCTTGTTGAAACCACATCCCCTCCACATTCATTTCTTCAATTATTTCGTCAAAATTCACTGCATAGTGAATTTGGAAACACCAATAGATGGTGATGGTAGTGACAGACCCAGTTTCAGCAAATTTTTCCATTAATCGCTTTACAGTTGACTCTTTTGGAGCATTAGTGTAACCCCAAATTGATCGCAATTTGCGAACTGTAGCCGCAAAACTTTCACCATTTTGGTAAAACAATTTCACAATGAGAATGCGTTGTTCATTCGTGTAGCGCTCCATTTTTATTAACCTTATACCTTCTACTAACAAACAATAATAATTGTTCAAATGTCAAACAATGATACTTCGAATGGCCCCAAATTTAAATCTTGCGTTCTTGTTGGTACACCCTTTATGTACACATGTATATACATATTATTAATTATTATTCTATTTCATCTTTATTTTACAATTATTGACAGCAAAACAATTATCTGCACGCCTAAAAACACCTCTGAATAATTAAAAAAAAAAAAATTATGGAAAAGCTCCAAAAACGCTTTCGAATAATTTAAAAACTGCAAAATTTTTTACAAACTTCATGCCAGAATTTTTCTACAACTAATAATAACGAAGCTATGGAGCCCCAAAAATAGCTCAAAGTTCGTTTTTCTCTATGAGTTCAGAGTAGAGCTCTGAACAGAATCTAAAAACTCTGACATTTTCTGAACTGAGTGTGCTCTGTTTTGAGTATTCCGGTTTATTTTTGAAACAGAATTTATGAGCTATCATCTTTGAAATTTGTCATTTCACAGCTGTCATTTTCGTGGCCAGCTTCTTATCTATCTTTTATTCTCAGCTCAAATAGAGTGCTCTCAGCATGTTCTGAACATGATCCAAAAGGTTATAGGGTTTCGTTTTTCTTTAACTCTGATAAAAAAAAAAAATACAAGAAAACTTTAGTACCTATTTGACAAGACTAAAAATAATATGTCATTAGAAAAAAGTATGAGAAAGCCTAAATTCTTTATCTGAATTGTTAAAATTAGCTTTGAACTTTGACTCGTTTTTATAACATTGTGTTCTACAAAAAAAAAAATTAGAAAAATTGTAATGATTCTCAAGTAATCGAATATGAGAATATCGAAAACTGACAAGTTGGTCAACTGCCGCCAAACTTACTTAATAAAAAAAAATACTGCTGTTTCCATGTTTCTCTTTGTTTTTGCTGGCTCCTCTGCTTCAGTTAAAATCGCACTTGCCTAAGGTTCTTAAATTATATATTTTATTATTAATGTGCAAATTTTAAACTTAAACCTAATTTAACACAATGCTTCTTCAAATTACATATTTGGTATCAACTTTTAGCTTTAAGTTATTATTGAAAAGCAATGAAGCATCGCTTGAAACACAATGTTAAAAACATCATGAATATAACATTAAATTGGAGCACATCATCTGTAAAGAAAAATAAACGAATTCTATGACTTGGCCAATTATCTTTTTAAATTTTTTATTTAAAACAGATCTTACATACATATATGTACATATAAATAAGTTGAGTTTGATTTGCTTCAACATTGAATAATTTAATTTAAGTACAACTGAAATTTTCATAAACTATATATTTCTTTCTAAATTAAATTTATTTAATCCTCTTATTTTTTTTAAACCCTTTATTTAGTTGGTGAAATTTAATACATTATTATTAAAGTGCAAATTAAATTATTCATATTAAAAAAAAATCTTATATTATTTACTGGAAAAAAAACCTTCTGCAATTAAATTAAACTAAACTTAATTTTTTGTGCTGTCCCATATTAAACACAAAAAAATAATTGAAACTAAATATGTACGTAATTGAAAAAAAAAATAAAATTAAATTAAAGGTTTGTTCATGTATCAAATTTGAACTAACTAATTTCGATATTTTGAAATAAAACTGCATTAACTGGCTGTCAGTTTGTTATTTGTCCATCACATCTCTGATTCAAAACCTAAAACTCAATGAATTTTTTTTTTTTTTTTTTTATATTTTTCACGAAATATCTATAAAAATAAATACATTTATGCATTGCCACATTGCTTTCCGTTAAATTGAAACTTTCAAAATAAAACAAAAAAGATGAAAAAAAAAAACACTCACACAAAATAATTTATCGCTCTGTTAAATATGCAAATTGAGTTTTTGTACCGAGCCGAGTATTAACCAGCTAGCGAGCACAGTGTTCAGGACGAGTTTTTCACCTCTTTTTAAAAATTCGTTTCTAACGAAATAAAACAAAAAAAAACCTATTTTCAAATAACCTTGCTTTCTTAATTGGAGATGATATTCCGAAGCCTAACAATCAATATGCAAAGTTTAAACAAAAACAATAAATAAATAGCGCATAAATTATGCATTCAATTAAAACGCGTTAATACCAGGTGATGGATTGTTGGCCGTATTTTTGTGACCTTTTTATGCCTGGCGGGAGTTCCAAGTCTTTTGTTTTCTAATTCGCTTTGGCTTTGTATACCAGGTAGCAGTTCTCACTACTCACCCTTATTTGAGAAATTGTTTCAATGTGAAAAGGCATATTAAAAGGTTTCAAAGGTTTTTGAGAAGGTGTAGCGATCTAAGTGCTGGAGAATCAAGAAGAAATTGTTAAGTGGTGGATTAGATACTTTAAAGGCCTCGAGCATTATTATTTTTGTGTCCAGGCAATTAATATTGAATATTGTGGGAAAAATTGTGAATTTTTAAAATTAAATTTGGCAATTTGGTTGATGGAAGCAATTTTTAAAGTGGAAGACAAAAATTTGGGAATAAAGTTTACATATATCAATAATAAAATGTCAAAGTAAATTTAAGATTTAACATTAAACTAGTATTGTAAAACTAGAAAACCTCCCTTAGAAATATTTTTTTGATTTTGAATATTTTATCCTCTAAAGCGATTTAAATTATTTTTTTATACATGTATGTATTTTTATGTGAAAATTCCAAATTCAAAAAAGATTTTATTGATTTTTTTAATTCTATTTGTAACAGAACACTATCAATAATTTGGCATACTTTGTTTATATTTCAATTACTATGATAATTTTGTTTTCAATGTTAAAACCCTTAAATTTAAAATCAAATGCTGACCAGGGAACCCAGACCGAGATGATAGAGAATTGGATTTTGGGGTGTGCATTAGGGACATTCAAAATAATTTTGCTTTTAAAAATGAATGCAAATATTTCAAGTTTCTGATAAAAAATTAATTTTACAACCGAATCATTGCACCTCTAACACCCATTCTCCCCTATTTGTGGTTCCAAGTATGTATATAAAAAATATTTCAGAAATGGATTTTTATTGAAATATATGGAAATCTTGCAAAATTATTCAAGATATATTTTTAAGCAA
This sequence comes from Syrphus vitripennis, assembly GCA_958431115.1. Taxonomy (NCBI): domain Eukaryota; kingdom Metazoa; phylum Arthropoda; class Insecta; order Diptera; family Syrphidae; genus Syrphus; species Syrphus vitripennis. Next base: position 109,659,420 of record OY288110.1, read on the forward strand.
TTGTAAAATATGGCGTTCCACAAGGCAGTCATCTAGGTCCTGTTAGTTGTATTATAAAAAAAGCAATTTCGTGTGCGACTATCTTCTTATGCAAATGGCTGACATTATATGTATAATATTTTAGAGAAATTTTGTTCACCTTCTGATTTTAAACCTTAAAGAACAACTTAAATCATTTATTTTTCTAGTGTCAAAAGATTAATTTAGAGCTAAGTGCTTGCACTTACGCTCGCAAAAGTATTGAAGGAAGCCCATTTTTTATTCTACTTAGGTTTCTGGCTAACGCTAGATTTAAGACGATATTTGCATTTCTCTGAATACATATTTAATTCTACTGGCTAAGGTATTCGGGCCTATTATGTCCGTAAGTTTTTCCTCACGGAGCGAAGGGCTTATACTACTCCTACGCGCCATTGTTAACGGTTCCTGAAGATGTCGCATGAAGATGATGTCATCGACGTATTTTGGAGACATCTATTTACGAACGCTTGCAGCTTTCAAGCGACAGACTGATTTTGACTTTTCACGAAGAAGCTGTTGTGCAGAATTTTTTTTTCGAATGAGGAAGAGTGTCATGGCTGTTTTTTTTAATTTTTGCCGAATTATTCTTTATCCCAACGATTTTAACTTATCTCTCTACCTCTGTTGTCATTAAATGGAGATTAATAATCCTATGAGAGAGCAAGCCTATTTATGTCGTCCGCGTTGTCTAGGTGTTTGGGTGTAGTTGCAGAGTCCACTAATTCTTCTATTTCCATTTGACAAATCTGTGTGCAGTACATCACTTTATGGGAATTACCAACCGAAATAATAATGGTGGATTTCAAATTCCTCTGTAAACCTGAACGTCTTATTTGAATCCATCATATGTAGCCTTGATAATAGCAACACAAATTATTGCTCTCTGTACCAAGCAAGCATCTAAAATTCTCTATTGACAGCAGCGAAAGTTGATGAACAAGCATAAATCCATCTGTGTCTTTTACCAGTTGTTGTTTACACATTTTGACACCTGTGAGTTATTTGGTGATCCTGTAGAGGGTAAACGTTCGTACTGCCACGTGTCACATAGATCAAATTTTTCAAAACTTAATTCGAATCCCAACTGCGAATTTCTTTTTCATTTCGGGTTTTGAGATTTTTAGAAAATTTATTGAAAAATGTATTAATATTTTTGAAGAAGTTATTTTTACAACAAGAAGTTAGTAATCTTTCTCTTAAATTTTTTCAATCTTAATTATAATTCTTTTAATATGAAACCGTACTGTTTTTCAAAGGAATAGCGCGACAAAATATTATTCGTATCAAGTTTAATGAGTGGCAACTGAACTTCACCCGATTTCATACATATACTCGTACGTTGAGAAGTTCCGCTTCACTTCAGTGCTATCTTACCTTAACTCTTCCTTTTTTTAAATATATATAAGATTAAATAAGGTGATTTCACGGAGACTTAAGAACACATTGACCGGTTTTTCGTTTATGAAAAATTAGGTTCGTATTTTAAGGACCCACTTAACATTGTGTAGAAAAAAAAATTTTAAATTACGAAAACATTTTTTTTTTAATTTTTTTAGTATACAAACACAATAACTTATTAAAAATAAAATTAATTATGGCTTTATTAATAAATAGGGTATTGAAACAAAATGAAAACAACTGTAATTATTTCAATAAAATATTTTTCTGTGAAAATAAAGGTTCGTAACAACAAAAAAAAATATCCTTAAGCCTTGACTTAACTCTACACGTGTGCGTCTATCTTTCCTATGCGAAGGTATATCAAATCATTTGTTAGTTTCCATTAGCAAAACAATCATTGGGTTAGATAAGCATTTAAACTACTTTGCCTTATTCGTGTGTGCACGAAACGTGCTTTTGACAAATGAGGAATGAACGCAGACACATCGTATTCGTACATACATACATGTCGAAGAAATCTACTTTTAGCCTATACTTAACTATGCCAGCATTATACCTCCTCTTGCTCTAATACTTTATATATGTACATCACAGAGTCAGTCCTTTCTGCTGTAAACATCAAGTCCTTAAAAACTCCTGGATTTCTTTACGTCTCAATAAAACGAAGAAGAGTCCAACAACAACTACATCAACACAAAATATAAAAAGAACTCTTTTGCTGGTTCCCTCTAAAGGCAGAATGAAGTAGAAACACAGCACTGAAGTACTTTGGTGCTTATTTTGTCTGATTCCGTAAACTGAATCACTTAACATTACGAAAAGCATTCAGTCCGTAAAAAAAAGGAATGAAAAAAAAAGAACTTCCAAGCGCAACCTTAATACATTCTTGAAATATATAGGAAATGCGATACTCGTATCTTTTGAAATTTTATACGCTAAGACCTGAATGCACTCATTCCACCGATGCGCCCCCCCCCCAACACCGCCTCCGCGTGACGCCGCCATCGCCATAGTGCCGTTGTGTATGATTCCATGCATGTGTGAATCTATGCTTGGTTCTAGAAAATGGCGAAGTAAGGGAAGAAAGTAAACATAGTATTCCATGATACTGGACAAGAAGTCTTACACGAATTACCGTAAACCTACATCGTGTGAAAATGGAATCTTCATACGGTGCGGTGGCACGGTGGCGCGGCGGCGGTGACGGAGCAGCAGTGGCGATATGGGACGTGAGAGTTTTTGTCGTGACTTTGCAAAAGCCTTAACTCTGAATGGAAGTTCATTGTTGGCATAAAATGCTAGAAAATACATTTTCGCTCAATCTCCTGAGACTTCAAGGCGCATGTACCGGTTCATTCGTAGAATTACTGGAAACTGGAAAAAAATTATGGAGAAGTGCTGAATATAGAGACTTCGACCCAGGAATCTTCAATTTCCAGTGGAATGGAGTGAACGAACTGCTCAAAAGAGCAAACCATTTCCAGCCCCTGAGAGCGGGTTTCGTTTCGGGGGGAGTAACGTACGCATTACGTATTCATTAAGATAGTTTTTTTTTTCGTTTCTTTATTATAATTCCAGGTGAATGTGTACGTGGAATATACTGCAGCGTCAATCTTCACCACCAACCACCGCACCGCATACCACCACCTTCAGGACGACGAAAAATTATCGTGAACTTTTGCCACACTCCAAATTGAAAATATTTCAGTACCCTCTTCCGTTCACCGGCTAATACCGAACGCCGCCGTTGCTTATGCTATGTTGCCTCTCAGGCTTTATTTCGCCACTACCTTTTTCAGACCTCGGTTGTCGCGTCGCAGCCCTCTTTGGACGGCTTTCGATTTCCTTTTTTTTTTTTTTTGTGCAGCATATCAGAAATTGTACACCTGTCCGACAACCAAGAAGAAATCGTTAATTTTTATTGGGGGTACCTATAGGACGACCACGTACATAGTACAGTTGGTAGCAGTGGAAGGAAGGTTGAAAAAGGACGTTGTTACTATACCTATAGTACTGCGGAGGCTATTCGAAGGTAGGCATAATGTGTAGCTGGATTGTTTAGGAAATGAAGTTGAAGTTAACTTAGGTATAATATGGAGAAATTGAAGGAAGCTATTGAAGAAATGGTGGTTTTGGTCGAGTCAAATTGGGGGGGTTAAAGTTCCCACATTGCCACCGACGCCCAAGAATACACTGATAAAAACAAATAGAGTGAAGGTTAACTAAAGTTTTTAAATAATATATTCCCTAAAAACATCGCGTTGAAATCTTAAGCTTTCTCTTTTCCAACTTGTTGCCAGTATTTAGAGAAAATCAATTGTTTTGACATATAGGTTTGATGGTTTTTAATTTTTTTACGGCAGTGAAACTTTTTTACTCTAAAGCCGAGTGTTCAAAGTTGGATTAAGGTTTTGTGGCCGCTAGGTTTAATGGTGAAAGGTGACCTTTTTTTATGCTTTTAACGAACATTGTTAAATATTCTTTGAAAACTTAGTTTTCAAACGCGAAACTTAGAAAATTCAATTTTTTTTTTTGATCAAATTCAGATTTTCGGAAATTTTACGTTATGAACTAGGATTTTCGTTTTCAATATTCAATTCTCCTTTCAATTTTAAAAAATTGTCAAATTTTTAGATTGATAAGAATATTGAAAATTGAAAACAAAAAGTTGAAGTGAAATTGAAAAAGAAATTAGTTTGAACAAAAAAATATTAATTTTTTATCAATCCTCTGAAAGAACTTGATTTAAAAAGTGAATTGACGGACAGACAATTACCTTTAAAAAAAGCAATAGCAAAATATTTTATGCATTTTCGTTGTTTTCAAAGAATTGATTTTCCATTTAAAATCATTTTCTTAGAAAATAGAAAATTGCAAGTGGTACTTGAAAGGGGGGCAATAGAAACCCCCTGGTAGACGTTTTTTTGTATTGGTCCAACCTCCATGCTCTAGTTTTTTGTCACACAATATAAAAATCACACTGTATACAATTTTTAGTAAAATTTCAAAACCATAACTTAAATTCAAATTTAAGTTTTTTTCTATCGGTGTACCCTTATGTTCATTTTGATCGCCAGTTTTTGTAGCTGAAGACACTCGAACCAATTTTACGGAAATAGTTACTAGAGCTGTTGATGGCATAGGGGCGGAGAGGGGAGCCATACCTTGAAAAGAGGCCGAATCTACCATGTATAAGTGAAAGTCTCTTTATATTGCCTCGTTCATAAATTAAAGGAAACTGTTTTGTGGATTTTCTGTAACTCATGTAACATGGATTTGCGACTTACAGATGGGACCTGTAGATACGTTAATTTACTGAATCCACCTGAATTTTGTATAAAAACAAAGTAGGTACACGGAGCAGATGTTGTTTTAGAATTCCTGGCAGCAAAGAAAAAAAAAACACAAAAGCATCAAAAAAAAAAAAAAAACATCTAGATAGAGGATTTATTGCGAGTTTACAATCATGTTTCAGTGATTGAAGGATGCGAGTGTTTTTGCCTTTTTGGAAGAAAATTTTGGTATAATGAGATTCAAATTACAACACATTTCCATTGCGAAGCTTCGTTTGGTACCTAGAAGACATGATGAAGTGATGCTGCAAAATATCTATAAGATACTATAAAAGAAATTAATTTGTATGCAAGTACCTGACTTATCTAAACAACTCAGGTCAACGCAAAAAAAAATTGGCTTCAAATAATAATTTATGCAAACAATTTAAATAATGTACCGGCGCTTTTGTGTGTGCCTGTGTGTGTCAGTGAGTTGTTGGTGAAAGGAGAACGCAAAGTAAGTAGTTTAATTCGATAAAAAAATATTTACATTTTAATATAAGAGATGGCTTTTAAGAGTGTTGATGTATACGGGGAGCAAGAAACTTGGAAGGCAAATGACCTCGGCCGCACGAGAAAAGAATTAATGAAGTTTACCAATTATTTATGGAAAGAAAAGTTTTTTGAAAATAAAACATTTTGTATTCAGTTATGAATTTTCAATCTGATTGTATTTTAAAGTCTTTACGTAAGAAATAATTTAATAAGAAAAGTAGAAGTTATTAAATTGCAATTTAGGAATCGTAAATAAAAGGTCCAGAACAAGGTTGGAAAGGGCCTTTTTTAAAGTTATTTCGTGTTGTGTTATTTCCAAGAGTATTTTTTTGTTAGGAATATATTTGAAAAATGTTTGGGAGTATTAATATAAAAACAATTGTTCAATATTTTAATTTTCAACACCTTTTTTATTTAAAACTATTCATTTAGAAATAAACGGCCGTATTAATTTAAATAAAATTTTAATAATTTTGATTTCAGGCAGCTCCCCGGAAATAGACTCCTCAGCAGAACAATATTTTACCTAAAAAGTAGCCAAATATCATCTCCAAAATTATTATTCATAAATCTATTAATTAATTTTTTTTGAAAGATTTAAAGCCTCTTGCTGACCTGATTGAGAATATCTATTTACTGTGAAGAAATTGGACGAAAAAACAACAACACTCTGGTTATATTTGCAATAATGTTTTCGTCATCACTATCGTTTTGTGTATAGATAATTTTGTACCAAAGATCATCTTCAGAGCTTACACTACTACAGTTTCAGCGGACGAGATCTAATTCTTTCATTTATTTTGAAAAACTATTGTCTCACTCTAGTGGATCCCTGAAAAATTCCTTAAAACTAGCTATTTACCCTAAAAAACCCCAAAAATATATTTATTATTCCGATCCATAAGAAGATAATATATTTATCGAATTATTACCAAAATTATTTGAGACTTTAAGAGTTTTTGTTTCTGCTAATAAACCTGTAATGAATAAAGTTACATTTGAAGGAAAGGACATACCCAGTTCTTTTGAAATGGAATCGTTTCAGATTTAATTTACGTTGACTGTAGTGTACCAGAAGGTAGTAGTAAAATATTGTAGAGTTTTTATCTTATCAGAAATCAGTCCAACTCGATGTACATATCTTCAAAACGACTTTATGAAAATATTTATTCTGAATAGTTCTCACTTATCAATTTCTTTTAAAATGTTTCAAAGTTCCAATAATGAAATGGTTCTTTTTATTACAATCGCAGTCAAAATTTGTCCTGTGCACTTCTTGATAAATCCAGATTTTTCATTCCACATTGAGAGAATTGTTAGAAAGGCCAGCTCAATGCATACATTTTATTAGGCGTTAGAACTTCTTGTAAAGTCTTTATTTGACCCCATTTGGAATATGCGATTACTGTTTGGTAGCAACATTGCTGAGTACACATAGATAGTCCATCTAAATTGTAGTGAACCAATTCATTTTCTCCATACAGCAATGGCCTCCAATTGATGCATCTAAAAAAAACATCAGAAAGTAGCTGATATTAATTTTAACAACAACTCTTAGATTGTTTGATAGATTCACTGGTTCTCTTACAACCGGGTTTATTAAGTGACCCAGCAATTTAGAGATATAACAATATTGTCTTTAAATTAAGTTACTCAAGGTTAATATACCTTCTTAATATGTTTTCGAAGACACTAATAAGTCTTTTCACTTTGAACTCATCCTTTTAAAAATTAATCTCATCCTTTTTGCAAATTATGTAAATTCGTTGTTTTGCAAATGAAATTCATTCTTTTACAATTTAAAGTCAACTTTTTTGAAATTTAATGCATCTTATTTTACAGAGTAAGATTTATGCCAATAAGCCAAAAATTGCGCAACAGCCTGATGAGAGTTTTGAGAATGAAGTGAGAGCTAAGCAGGTCAGGTTTGATGCAAACCATTGACACTAATTGAGAAATGATATACTTATTTTCAAAACATATTGTGCAAATAGATAATTGACAACTTATGTTTTCCTTCCCCTTTTTGTGCAAAACAATCAAAAGTTATTTCTATTAAATGCTTAAAACTCCTTCATTTTCATGATTCGTATAAACTAATTCAAAAAATTGTACTAAAATTCAATTCAAAATCAGCCGGTTCTGTCACGGAATTCGTTATGCGGAGGTTGGCCAAAAATTTTGATTTGAAGCAAAAATTCAAAGTATACAATTCTCAACTGGCTAATTTATTGAAAACAAACTCTGTATTCATTTAGCATACAAAAATTCTGATATAGAATAACAAACAATATGTATTTTTAAATTAGCATACACATAATGTATGTATATTATATAAATATTTTTAAACTTGAAGTTAAAATTGCCGAATATTAAAGTGTGTAATAAACACAAGCAGGGAGTATCTCTGAAACAAATCTAAATACACAACAAAATGAAAATAATAAAAATGTCACATACCACTCTATTCCCAAGACACTGACATTAAAATAATAAAAAATAAAAATAAAAATAAAATTTCAAAAAATAAAAACAGAATACTTAGATGAATTTCTCCAAAGCCCTCCCCATCCAGCTGCAGTGGGGAAAAGAAAAAAAATTGTCATAAACATTTTGTGAGTGTAGGTTGGATTCCATTTTAGGAATCCAAATGTAGATACTTTAATTCAACGCATATTTTATCCAAAACATATAATATGTAGGTACAAAAAAATATTCATTTCAGTTTTTTTTTTAATTTTTGTTTTAATTGACTTAATTTTTTTTATGAGGTTTTTCTATTAATTTGTTCCTCTGAAAGTTTAGTAGTGCTTATGAAAATGTATACCTTCTAAAAAAAGGTTTAAATACGAAAATAGAAAAGCGTTGGCCCTTTTCAATCCAGGTGTCAAAAAGCGTTAAATGAATACGTTAAATATAATGTTTGGAAATTAACAGGTAGATAAATTAAATCACCAGAATTCAAAATAAATTATATATTTTTTATAAAAAACCATCAAAATATTTATTTAGAAGCAAAATATTTATTTAGAAGCAGGCACTGTAGATGCTATTAAAATTTCGGGTTTTTACAGTAATATATATTGAAAAAGCCCGTGGGATATTGATTAGTGCGTAGGGATGTCATGCCGAAGAGGTGGGTTCGATTCCCAGTCTCGTCCATTTTAAAAACAGAATTATTTTTTTTCACGGGGTGCTACCTCTTGCGTGAAATTAAGAATTTTTTGTATATTTGACAATTGTTTTGCAGGAGTGCTAGTCATCCCATCCATTCGCATTTGGCATAAAATTGTAGCACCCCATCCCTCCAATAGCCACATACCCCAGGAATGATTGAGAATTATTACTCACTTAGAATCTGGAATTTTGAAATTAAGAGAATTTTGATAGCAAAATAAAAAACCATAAGATATGAAAAATTTGACACAAACCCACAAAGTTGGTCAATTTTGCAACTGGGCTAAGCATACGACGATACCAGTTAGAAGGGAGTGAACTATCCTCTCTCAAAGTGCCCCAAATACTCAAGTTCTTGAGGAAGAATTGTGATATGAGCAAGCTCAGCCAGCTCTAGGCGGGGCACAGCAGATCTTTATGATGCAGGGCATTACCCTCAATTAGTTTGTTGAATAACTCAGTATTCCATAACAAGAGCCTGTGGATATCGAATAAAATAAAACATTTTAAAATATCAATTCGGTCATTAAGTCAATGAAAACTTCATCCTCATTTAGCAAAGCATTTAAAAACAGTAACCCAGTTTTTTTTTGCAAATTCATGTTTATGGGATGAGAAAACGATATATCCTACATTATCCGTGTCCAGACTCTAGTGCACAACCAAATTGAACGACCCTATAATTTTAAAACACTCAAAACAAAAATTAAACTTGATTCCCAACAGTTCATTTCGGTACTTTCAGAGTTAAAACATTTTATGACTGTTTCATTCGTGATACACTACCCTCGAGTGTATAGTACTCATACTTATCCAGCTAGGCTTCCCTACACCTGTCGTTCTATTTTAAGAGCACAAAATAGCCGTGCTGAGTGGAGCCGAATATTAAAGCGTACATAAAACACACAGACACCATCGCCATCATTATACGAAAATATCAGAGACCAAACTGAATAGAAAGAGATACGTTATCGATTTGTTCTTTTGTGACGGATTATGATTCCACTTTATCCATTCACCATATACTACACCACCCAATTTAATATTTATAAGGCGCACATTGCACCTACAACCTACAAAATATAGTCCTACCACTGGCCTGCCTGCTGCAACAACCATCACAAAACACAAAAATCGATGGCAACCTACTCGGAGGAGCACACATATCACACATCCCCAGTAGTAGTCAGCACATTTACCCGGGCGCCATTTATAAATGCACACACATATCGCCCATCAGGAGGTTAACGGAACGTTGCGCTGTGCCGTTACTAACTCTTTCTCTCCCACTCCCATACTTTTGTGAAGCTGTGTGTTGGACAGGGCACATCTTTTTTCCACACACGAAAAAAGGAACGAAAGGAAGAAACTTAAATGTTATATAAAATGGAGAAGAACATCGAAAAAAAGCTTCTCTCGCTTGGCGGGAATTAATGTGCGCCGCAGGGGACGACCATGGTGGATTCGACATTCATCCTTGGCCGGATTTCGATGAATGTGCTACCAGAATAAGCAATTGACACTCAAAAGGAGTGAAAAGTATAAAAAGAATGGCAAGGGAGGATGGCCAAATCCGAAATAGCAACTATAAAGGATTATAATGCATTCCCGTAGGTAGCTGGGAGTGGATATGTAGTGCGTATACCTTCTCTAACTAAAAAAAAAAGGCTTCCAACTTTAAACAACTTTATCTTTAGTCGGAGAAACTGTTTTTCTGGATGTTACTGTTTGTGGCAAAAGCCACACAACAAACTGGCTATAAGCTCCTTAAGAATCCATAATCAAGCTTTACGTTCACTTTTTGAATCGGAGTTGTAGTCTGGGCTGGAGATAATCCAAGTATGGCCTTTTGGTCTGTGCACCATCAGAGGAGTCCTTGATGATGAATAATAGCTTACATGGCGTTGATATAGGAAATGATGATGGGAAGAATGTGTTTTTGGGCTATCTTCCAGTTCTGGTTGGTCTGCTATGATGAGAAATGACGAGCTCAAGTCAAATGTCAAATTGATATTTTTTTCTTCGGTTTTGAGGATTGCGTCATCGCTTCGGTGCGTGGTTCGGTTATGGTGTGATGGCGATCTTGGGAAGAAGACGCACTTTTTTCGAGATTTTTGTTGACTTGTCAGTGCCAATGACAAATTAACACTCACATCACAAACTCAAACATCAGCTAAAACAACACTCCTCACACAGTTCCTACTCTACTCGTATGTATGTATAATGTTGAAGGTTGTAAATCAAATGTAAGACAGATCCGTCCTCACATAATATTCCTTATATGTTTTATGTAACTACCAAAAAATAATGAACCAGAGATTAGGATTGCTGACACATAAATCTTTGTGGCAAACCCACACCCCTTCACACGCTTTGTGATGTCTTTCTGTTTCTAGAGATTTGAGTAATTCGCAAAAACAAAGTGGAATGACGAACGAAATGAAGAAGCGCTCTGAAACTGAGAATGTCAGTTAATTACTTGGAATTTCTGCAGATTGTCAAAAAGACGGCACTACTTTACTAACTCAATGTGTTGTGTGTGTGGAAAGATTCAAAGGGTATGTTTTTTTAGCCTTTTAAGGTTAAAAATTACATATTTTGCAAAAAGGAATTGTTGCAGTTGTAGTTGCTGAACGAAATGTTTTTCAATGACAAATTTGAAGAAATATTCTCATTAAGGAGATAAAGGGAGAATTTTCAGGAGAAATGAGCCAGTTTGCTTTTTGTGGTTTTTGTTTTATGAGACAAAATGTTTCAGATTCTATGGAAGTTAGATGTTGATAGTGTGTTGAAATGATAAAGTTAACATAGAAGTACCAGCACCACAAAATATGAAGAAAATCATTGAAGTTATAATATTTGTTCAACAGGTCTATTTTTTTTTAAGAAGAAGTTCAACAGGTTTTTCATGAATAACGTTTTCTGTATCATAACCAATGCTTTCATTTGCATGTCCATATACATAGCTATGTGTCTATGTTTCTATTTAAGAAAGTTACTAGAATAATTGTGTGTTTTATTCAAATCGGTGAATGTTAACACGTGCCACCGAGCATTTGATGTTTGAAAAATTTTTCCCGTTATAAATAACGCAGAATATTTTTGTTTTTTCTGCTGACTGTTATTTTTAAAGGAAGAAAAATGGGCGCAAATTCTTATTTGGTTTAGTTGAGAATATATCTGTTTGACTATGGCAAAGTATGTATTGAGCCTCTCCCAAAAATCGAAAGCAAAGCTTTTCTGCTTTTTATTTTTCTCGGAATGTAGCTGAATTTGAAATCGGAATTGCCCCTTTACGTCCAGTTTTTGATTATTTTATAAATATTTAATATGTACGAGTATGTACGAGTAACAGTCAAATCACTTGCAACACAATTTAGGAAAGTTTTTGTATTGAAAACAAGCAAAAAACTTTAAATTGGCAACACTTTTTAACTCCTGGCATCGATTTTAACAGCTGTTAAGTGATTTATGTTTTGGTTTGGAATTTAAATATGAATAGACTGACGCCTGAACAAGGCATTCAAATTCTGCAAATCAATCCCGATCCCAATTTTCTTAAGAGAATGGCTACGCCAATAAAAAAAATCCGTATTTGGAGTGAAGATAATCCTCAGGTGTATGTTGAGAAACCGTTACATCCAGAAAAACTGACTGTTTGGTGTGTTTTATAGCCCACGATCGTGGAATCACGATGCTGGCCCCATTCCTACAGTCAAAGGTGGCTGCTATAGAGGCATGATTACTGAATTTTTCTTTCCTCAACTGAACGACTATGATGTGCAGGAGCTGTAGTTCCATCAAGACGGATGAACATGTCACACAGCTCGTGTCACAATTGATTTATTGAAGGAAACGTTTGGTAACCGCAGTGTACAACGTCTCGGACCCGTGAATTGACCTACACGGTCGTGCGATTAAACGTCGCTAGTCGCTATTTTCTTTTAGGGTATGTGAAATCGCTAGTCTATGCCGATAAGCCCAAAATGACGGACCACATGGAGGATAACATTCGCCGCGTTATTGCCAACATACGGCGACAAATGTTGAAGAAAGTGATCGAAAATTGGACCTCCAGTATAAACTACGTAAGAGTATGAAGTAAGAATATATGAAGTACTTAAAGCAAATTAAAAAAAAAATAACGTATACGCCACAGTGAACTTAATTCTTATTAATTTCAATTCCTCTGTATTGCTTTTACTTTGAATATTTTTTTAATCTTTTTTTTTTCTCAGTTTATTTATTTTTTTGTGATTTCTGGTAACACGTTTTGTTAGCGTAGGCAGCAAGGTAAATGAAGTTGACTTTTAGACACCAACGTCATTTATTTATAGTAAATTAATGATTATTACGTGTGTGAATTTGACAGTAATGTGTGTGTTGTATAAGTATCCCTTCAGTCAATTGCATAGGTAATATCTCATGTAAATTATTCATTCACCGGTTATTCTTGAAAGCATTCTGCTGAAAATCACATGAAATAATAATGTTTTTTTGTGTACTTGTAAATAGAGTAATGTTCTCAGAATTGATAAATAATTGATGATGCATTTTTGCGTTTTTCCGCGCCATTTTTATTTTATTTCAATTACAAAATAAAATATATTTTCATTTTGTTTTTTTTTTTCAAATATTAGCTAGAAAATCATTTTCATGCATATGTTCGTAGGGAGTTGTTTTTATGAGTAATATTTTATTTATTATTTTAATTATTAGGTTTACAAAACCTCTTGCCATTTAAGGATTAAGTGAAGCTTATTAAATTCATTAAATGTTTAACAGAATTTAAATAATTGGTATATTCATAGCAATAATTAATTTATTATTTTTAGGTAACTATTCTTAAATTTTATAATAAAAATATACCTTTAATTTTCATAATATTTATTTTCATAATATTTATAAATCAATATGAAACAAATTAAACTTTTAGTTTAGTATGTACGGTGTACGCTAGTAGGAAAAATCCCATAGAATAAAAACGACCAAATCCAAACTTTGAAAAACCGAGACACTTGAATTGAGGCCTTTATTTTTATGTCTTAAGCATTTGCAGTATAGAGCATACAATTCACATTAAGAGATTTTATAGCAATCCCATTTCCCACCTAATGTATTGGATACATTTCAATCTTATGTAAAGTATTAAACCTTCCATCAACATGTTAGTTTAGTCTACTTTTTTTTCTCAAAAATCTATAAAAAGTTAGTTGTACTGAATATAAACAGTATTTATTTATGTACTCAATATTATGTATAAATTTATACCAGCAAGTAACCATATAGAAAATGTACCCATTACATGAAATTATGTACTGAATAATCGTTGACATGTATTGATTACTAGAAATTTGTACTCAGTACATTATCTTAAGCTCATCGCAGATATACGGCACATATTTATTAAACTATTGTATATAATTTTTTGTTGTTACATCATATCATTCAAAATTTTAAAATTAATTATAAATCAAAATACTTCTGACTGATCCCTACACATTCGGTATCAATGCCCAATGCACTAACCACTTAGCCACAAAAACACTGCCATCGTAAAACTTTTATACAAACAATTTAAAAATGTTTACATAACATTTTAAACGAAAACTTAAATTTTCATTTTGGGGCAAGTATACTATAGTATAGTATGTATGTATGTATGTATGTATATGTTTGAAGATAGTTACGTAATGACTTTACTGTAAGAAGGGGTTGTGTTACAAAAGAAAATAACTTTAAAAATTTATAGTAATTGGAATAATTTTACATACAATTAAAATAGCCAGTTATTTGCATTCTGTATAATTTTATAAAATGTTAACCCTTCCCTAAAAAGACACCACAATAAGTGTTGCTACAACAAAAATACTATAAATGGGGAAATTAAGTCCATAATACTCTTAAAATGTGATCAAAGCATTCGAAATATCCGTTTAAATAAATGCTTATAAAAATTAACATATTCGAGAAACTTTTATTTTTTTTAAGAAAACCCTTTTCAATTTAATGCAAACAATTAAAGAAACTGCTTCGCTCGCACTACAATCCATTCTCTATATTCATTTCTCAGGTTAATGTCCCCATTCTTTGGTTAGCAAAAAAAAGTAATATAGTATATCCACGTGCCGACTTGGACCGGCCAACAAAACAACCAACCAACCGACGAAACAACGAAACAACGAATGTTGGATTGCCATTAACTATGGGATAATTGCAGCGGCTTCGGTTGGGCGCCATTTAAGACCACAATATAAGTTCAACAGAACCCTCTACCCGACACCACCACCACCACCGTACCGTTTATAATCCCATGCAAATAAATTTGCCGTGATTTTTCTCAAAACACAAAGTGACGGACGGCTGTCCCAATTCGTAAGGTTGGGGTTGGGGTTGGGGCCGAAATGTTGCGATGGTGTCAAGGCGTCAAAGCAACGCCATCGCCACAACGTGGTCGAGAATTAAAACTCATTTCCATCCTAAGTGAAAATTCTGTTTAGCAAATTGAAAAAGTACAAATTTAAAAGTTAATTCCCTTTTGCACATTATTTTTGTGTCTAATTTGTATAATAAGATGGCGACCATCCGTCTATTGGATTCTCCTCAAGATGGTTGCCGGATGATGGTGAGTAGTGCGGTGTGGGTTGACTATGGATTGAGGTTCAAAGATATATAAAAGCAATGGCAACAACAACAACAAGGACGCAGCGTAGTATAGGCCGGCTGGACACTTTGTCAATGCGGATGGCCAAAAATAAGTCGAAGTCGTTTTTCTATTTATACATACATACATTTATATATTTGCTGATGCTGCTCCTTGGTCCTTGGGTCCTTGCCTTCTCGACTGACTGGACTGGGTTGAATGCTTGTCGTGGTGAATAAACAGCAAAATTATGCAAGGACTGCTGATGGGATGATGATGACGATGGGTTTGCTGATGACGCTTTCATCAGACTTAAGTCGCCATTGCCATCGCCATTGCCGTCGCCATTTGAAATAAATATATATTTTCTTTAGCATTTGTCGCCACTATTTCGCTCTCTTTTGTGCTCATTTTGATGCTCTGTAAACTTTTTAATTGAGTTTTTTTTGTCTATGTTCTATTTGGCATTGGAGGACAGAAACGTTTTAGATTTTTTTTTTTTTTTTTTTGAATCTGGAGCACTTTGCGGTTGATGTGGTCGTCATAGTGGTCACTATCTGGGGTGCATTCAAGTGAAAGTCCATGCTTTTAATTAAGAAATTCTGCGATTTTATCGTAACTATAATGGGACATTGCAACAATGCTGCCTTTTTGTAATTTGCAGGAAGTAATTACTCTATCATCGGTAATCCTATTCGAGGTGAATTTAAAAAACAGCAGAAAATATATACATTTTGATTGACGAGTTGGTAAATAGAAAAGAATTTTCTGTTTACAGCATTTTTGATAGACAAGAGATGTATTTTGAAAAGAAGTTGTTTATCTATTTGTATCTGAAGACTATTTAGTAATTACAACATTAAAAATGAAAAAGAATTTCAAAATAATAAAATAAAAGTACATGTACCTGTCTAAATTATATTCAAATTAAAAAAAAAATATTTCAGGCAAAAAGATAAAGCACTTTTTTTAGAAAATATATAATTCACAGAACTCTTGAAGTTTTCAAGATTTTTTTTAAATATTAAATACATTGTTAGGTTCTTGGATTTCGACATCCAGATTTGAATCCTTTTTAGGAATACCTCAAGAATTTTTTAATAACTGTGGTACCTGATTTGGAAGTACGTTTAAAATGTAATACAAAATAAAGGAAAATTTTCAAAATTGATTTTGTATTTATTAGTATTCGTGATAATAAAACAATGCAATTTATTTGCACTGTTACGATTTCTGATAGATTAGCAGAGATGGTTAAGAGGCTAGTTGAGGAAAAGTTCAAAACTGATTAGAAAATCCAATGTAACCACAAACAGTATTAAATTGATTAAACTTTGTAGGTAATTTCAATGCCTAGAGAACTAAAAAATAAAATTGTTTTTTAATAATATCGAAAATTTGCATTTCAAACAACACAAATTTTGCTAAAATAACTATAACTTTTTATTTATTTGTTTAAAAAAAAAATAAATATAAATAAATAATAGAAAATTATATTATCAACAATTCGATATCATTTTTTATTTTACGATATAATGGAGCCGAGATATTGGCAAAAGTAATCAAAAATCGCAATAAACATTTCAACCCATAACTTTATTTAAAGATTAGGATATTTTGAAAATTTTTAGTACTTAACTAATTTTGAATTAAATCTGAACAGAACCGTAAAAAATATTGTTGGTTTAAAAAAGGAACAATTGATCATCTTCTTCATTTATTAGCGATTTTCATTTTCTCTGTTTTACCTTAAAGCTGCTTCGCCGGGTTAGCCTCAGAAAACGTTGGCAGGGTACCCGGTTTTGGATTGTTCCATGTTCCAGGCCAACTTAATGCAGGTGTCATTGGATTTTTTTGATCAAGGAATTCTTTCGCTTGTCTTTCTTGCGTGATAGTTATTTTGTTTATTTGAAAAAAGGAGGAAGTTTTTAGCCTAAACAATTATTCTAAAGGTATGCCAATTTTTTGTGTTTATTGTTTTATGTTTTGGCTTTAGATATCTGTCACATTTTACCATTCAAAAACAAAAATTTTCATCTTTATAATCTGTATCCAAAGATAAAGCGATTAAAAAGAAATAAAAACTATGTCTCATCATCTAACAGGTGGTCATCAGTGGTTTGGTTTGTTTGGAACATCACAATTTAATAAACTGTTATTTGAACCCATTAACCGATTTTGATTTGATTAATGCAGTATTTAGACGTTACGTTCGAAATTGGTTTTGTTTCCTGTTCTAGACCTATGGAAAAAAAAGACCTAACTAAAAGTTAACTTCATCAGAGACCGTGTTTTTTTTTACTGTAGCACTTCTGAAAATTAATATAAATATTGTTAAGACTTTCGAGTGTGTCAAGTCTGTCATATGGAATGTAAAACACTTACATTTATTTGTATAAATAGCTACGTACAATAGGGAATATAGTGTACATAAGTACATGTGATAATTTGATTCTTCAACCCTAGAGCTATGCTGATGGATAATAATAATTTATAACCAACTACAATATCGATTATGTCATTATCTCTCTAGTGCTTGCCTGATACACCATTTGTACCTGTTTGTTTACTATTACCGCAGGACACGGACACACCTTATCATTCTGAGGGCGAACACCTGCTTAACCTCAGGGATATGCCAGCGAGGCCATACTCAACTCATACTATACGTGGTAGGAATATACAAAGAATGCCCCATATATCTACAAGTTTAATAGTGTTTGAGATAATTGGAAAATGTTAATCAGAATGAAGATGGACTTTAATTACGTTATATACATTCTCAATGATACACACACACACCATATACCTTTTTGGATTCGAGAACTAATCTTCTTAAGTTCTTCTTCCCTTGAATTGCAACTTTAAAACGACGATATCAAAACCGATTCCATGACAGGTGATGGTGGTGTGGCCCACTGAAGCGCAATCAACCCTTAGTTAGGTTCAACGATATATGACTATAGTCACACCCAAGGTCATTTTCAATGTGGTGTCTGATGAATAAGTATATAATTAGGGCATTTCGTGTGAGCCCTTAAAGTTGTGTATTTGCATAGTTCACGCAATGTTATAAATTTGTTATGCTTCCATCAGGAGTACCATGTTCGAATTAGAGACTCGATGTATATTCCCTAGCAGATGGGATAGGACAAGAGAGGTAGAGTGTGGTATTTCCATATTAATAACTCTATACCTTTTATATTGCTTTCATATTATATGTGAATTATTTAAATATTGAAAAGGTCACCATGCACGAAAATATATATTATTACAATTATTATGGATTAAGGTATTGAAAAATAAAACTAATAAAATTATACCTAAGCTACTTTTAAAAAGAAATTAAGCCATTTTTGATGGTCGTACAGATAGAAGCAAAACAAGCTCACATAATGGAAAAATAATTATGGATACGAGTATGATGCTGAATACTTAATATAATTCAAAACTTACGAGTATACATGCATAATTAGGCTTATTATGCTTAACGCCAATGGTCACGAATCGAAAATAACAGCTGTTAATTTAAATATTAATATCAATAATGAAAAAGTGGAGTCGATGGAAGGTTCCTCGAAGCAAATAATGTGTCCAGCTGAAAGATAGTGAAATTAAACCCAAAACGAATAAATTTACAATTTGGTGTTATTTCGCTTTGGAAACAGAATTGTAATTGGAGATGAGAAAAAATATATTTTTCATTAATTACAAGCCGGTGGGTGTTGTGGGAGGCCAGCGTGCTTTTATGGAGCTCGTATTTAAGATTTTGGATTTTAACCTTACTGATGTTTTGAACTCCAAAAGAAATAAATCATTATTAAAAATAAAAAATCCACGCGAATATTTTGTTTTCGCTTCAAAAATTGATATTATCTAAGTTAATTTTTGAATCTCCCCCAAATTAATATAAGGTGTCAAGATTAAAAAATGCCAAAAGGATTTGTAAGGTTGTGGTGTGAAAATTTAAAAAAAATCCAAAACTGAGAGAAATAATATTTAAAATATGAGTCCAGTTTGACCGTTAGGAGAGACCGGGGTAAGCTTAACATTTTTACCATTAGAGTTCCTGCTCTTGCATTTGTTTGAATAATAAAAATAACTTATTATTTCATCTCTAAGATTTATCTTAAGATTTGTGAAATAAAATTTAAATAAATTGACGAATTCACATTTGTATAAGGCTTTTCCGTTGTTACTTTTATCCTGTATGTCGATTTAGAAAGTAGCAGTCTTTGTTTACAGAAGTTAAAAGGGAACCGGGCTTAATATCACCCAAGAAATTTTTGGAAACAAATTTATTGACGGTTTCAGTATGGGGTTGTATGCAAAGATAAAAATCAAAATACCGTTTTTTTTCAGAACTGAAAGATTACTATTGATATTTTTTTTAATCAATTTACATATATTGATTTTTTCAAAGCCACAGTATAAAACTTTTAAGACCTCATTTTTGGAATTTCAAAAAAAAAAGAATGCCATTTGGTAGGATACTTGCTTGCTCTGCAAATCCAATATCAATATTTGCTGAAACTGTGACGGATGACATTATTATTTTTCGATTGGTTGTTTTGAAAATTTGACACGAAGTCAAGCCTTTCTACAGTTTCTTCATTTGAAGACATATTTTAAAATTCTTTTTTTAAGTCCATTTTCAAAGGATTGTAATAAAATATTAAATATATTAAATTATATCAAATTCTAGAAATAATAAAGAGGTTTTCAATAGGAACGCTACAAAAGTAGACCGATAGGGACAGCAAACGACGCCATATTTTTTTCCGCTCTCTCGTCATTTCTGTTCAGTAAGGTTTGCCATTTCATCATGGAAAAATATATGTACGATCCAACAACGAGTCGAAGTTATTAAAATTTGCTACGGGAATTCAGAGTTAGTGGCTTCAACTTTAAGAGCGCTACTTCCAATTTATAGCCGTCATAATCGATGAGGCTCATTTCTGCATGAATGGCTTCGATATATGTATTTAATAAATTTGTATTCAAATTACATACAAATAATTTTAACGATGTCAACTTGAAAAAAAGCTTAGCTACATTAATTTAATCCGTTTAATGAGAAAAAAATGTGTGCTGGCTTTTGTGTGAATCAGAAATCAGTAAAGGTAAATTATACATATAAATCGTTTAAAACTGAGTTTTTAGGTGAAGACTCTTTCATATTTTAAAATTAAAAAAAAAATCCCTTTTTATGAACCTTCTTTATAAAACGACAAAGCTTTAATTTATATGTTGCTTTCGCCCATTTTGTGATTCTTTCCTTAAAGATGAAGACATTTCGCATTTTTGTTATTCATCACTTAAACATTTTTCTGTCATAAAAATCTTCTTTTTTACAAGCATAATATTAAATAAAAATAATCTTTGATAAGTATGCATGTAGGTATGTATATTTTTTTTTTTTGTTTTCAAGGAAATTGCTAATACAATTTTCGTGTTCTATCGGTTTTTAAATTTTAAACAGACAAATTTAAACAGAACACATTCAGCATTTTCCAACGGAAACGTTATACACATGTATGTACGTGATATCCATTTTAAATTTTGTTCGAAGATAGGAGGGAATTTGGCAATAAAACAAAAGTAACGAACAAGCGATGAGAGGGCTCTCATATAATGATTTATCACCGAAAAAAAATTCTGCAAACAGGTGATTGAAAAAAAAATGTTGTGCTTCACAGTTTATTTTTTTATCGATTTATCTTTTGAAAAAAAAAAATGAAAATTGGAGAATAAATTACCTACTTGAGCTGGAGTTTTTTTTTTATGCATGAGAATGAACTCAATTGAAGTTGCTTCGGAATGGGCAGTAGCGGATCTAGGATTTGGCTGCGGGGGGAGGGATACAAAAATTGCAAATGGCTAAATGTATTTAGTTTTTTTTTTTGCAAATACTCATAGCACTGAAGTAATGTGATATTTTTTTTTGTAGACCTAAAATAATTTTAGAGCAAAACCGAGGTTGGTGCTAAGCTCTGCAATAATAAGAATAACTGGTTTAGCTAACCCTGAGAAATTTTCGTGACTCATCTGAAAATTGTTATGGCGCAAGACACATTGGAGTAAACATTACCAACCTCACATTATTTCGTTCAATTAACTTCGAGTCAGAAAAAAAACAGCCTACGTGTAAATAGTAAATGATCATTTTTTGTTTTGTCTGATGTTGCTAAATATTTGAAATCAGTTGCAGGTGGCGCAAACTCTTATCTTTCAATCATATTCGTATTGCTATTATTCATCTTCAAAAAACTCTAATCAAGTGCCGATACGAAAAGCGAAACGTAATTGCCATCATACTCGGTGGAAATGGACCCCAGCGACCTTGGACCTTGTATCCTCTACTGGAAATATGTGATGTTTATAATACGGTAACACTATTGTTTCCCAAGCTCAAACTATAATTATTTTAAAAATAAAATTCAGATCGCTTTCCCTACCCATTTTTATCTGGTATCGAAAATACTAAATTTTCAGACTATTAACTCCCTCCAAATAAACCGGGATCCCAATAAATTTATTTTGTTTGCTGATCATTTTGTCGTGTGTTTGTTCAACGACAACAATCCACTTTCAACATCAAACATACATTTTATCAATGGCTTATTTCAGCAACTAATAGACATTATTGCTTTTCATTTTCGATACAGAAATATTATTATCATTGAAACAAGACAAAAACAATCCTCAAACACTTTCATTACTTTTCAAATGTCAAATAACGAAAAATATCCCTTATTATAACAAACGAGCACATCATATAAAATATTGTGTCTTACTTATAATAGAAGCATTGGGTGAAGACAAAGAGGCACAAGCGGAGGCAGAAAGGAAGTAGAATAAAGGGCTTAGATACGCGGAGTGATGATACAGATGATATGACATTGCCTTAGAGCTTAAGAAAGTTGATATCAACCAGCAGACAACCACATTGATGGATGGCAGTGATACTTAAACAATACAAATGTGAAGGAAGAAGGTCTTTCATGCTTTACCTTTCTCTCGCTCTCTCTCTCTGGGGCTTGATTCCTGATTCTCTATGTTGTACAACCTCATGCTCATACTGTGGCGACCAGACCATCGACACTCCAGCCACTTTATAGGGAATTTTTTTTATGTACCAGCTGCTGATCTAATGTAAGGAGTAAACAGATTGACAGAACAAGGATGACTCATGGTATGGGAACATATTGACATTCAATAATGTCATAACGTGATAAATGATTGTTGAAGGTGGTTTGTTGGCTTTTTGCAGGTGAGATGTTTTTTTTCTTTGTGTAGCCAGAATTTAATTAGGCGGAAATGATAGGGCCACTTTTTTTTAATGTTTTTATTCAATAATGGAAAAAATGGTTCCATTGAGATTTAGAGGAAGTTAATTTTTAAATCAATTCAATACAGGTAGCATATAAGTAGGTACGCATCGAAGCAGTGATCTATTTCCCCACACTTGGGCAGAAGGCAGTTTTGGAAATCAGGTACCTATGTACTTGAATTTCAAAACAAAAATATATTTAAGAGCTTCCAAAACAAAATAACTAAGTACTTTAAAAGAAAGAAAAACTGTACCAATTTCGTAGTCATGCTATACATACATAACTTTTCGAATTTGTAATTATTTTAAGAAAATTTTAAAATGATGCTGAAGAATTCACAAGCTGTCAGTTAAAGAGCTATAGTTATGACAGTAGAACAAAAATTGTATTTATTTTTACTCAAAATTTCGACTCAAGACACTTTACTTGTCTAGCGACGTCATATTAACGTGCTTCTTTTGTGTTCGAGGCCAACTAAATGCCTTTCTTTCTTCCTTGATAGTGTTGGAACTTCAGATGAAAAAGTTTGAGGTGTTAATTATGGAATGAGCTGTGTATGTATGTAATTAGCTGATTTGGTTTGATTTCCACCATTAACCAGAATCTCTGAAAGCTGAGTTAAAACCTTTACCCCCTCTCAGTGTCAGCAGTCCTTGTAGTCGATTTTATTAATTCTTCCAACCAACGTCAAAAGTTTGAAATTCATTAATTGTTAAGGTTAAACGTAATGCATAATTTTATTAAAACTAAAATGCTGTAACTAATTCAAGGGACTTATTAATTATTTATAGCTCATAGATCACTTAGTCAATTAAGTAATAAGGACATGTTTTTCCCTTTTCTTTTTAAGGCTGATGAGTGATGCATATTAAATGGAGTAGAAGCATATATACATATCTACAAGAACATAACAAATAAATGAACATTCAAATCATTGTACTCAATCTATTACTTAATCTATGAATGCATTGTGTATAAAAAGTTAAAATCAAAATAAGGATAACAAAAACAAAATATCATTACGTCCCTTTTGCAAAATTAATTTACTAGTTTTTGTTTCTAAAAAATAATTCTGTTTTCAATTACTCGTATCTGCTATATAATGTTTGTTCAAGCATTTTATCCATATTAGAATCAAATAAAATCAATTTACATTTGCTCTGATTTCTATCAATCCACCATTAACTATGAAGCTATTAAATATCAATTACTTTTTTGTAGTAGAACATAAATTGAAATAATCTGATTGTTTTATTTCGTGGATATTTGTAGACAAATGTAATAATAGATTATGTTCAATGGTTTGTGTACGATATCCGATATATCCCGCATTAACATTGAAATACATATGTATGAATCTCCAACGTCGAACTACTTATGTAGGTAGATTGTATCCACTTAAAGGACACAAGGAGACAAATGGAAACCTTTTGCTTTAATAATATTTTTTAAGAAAAGTTCTATCGAAAATTCCTTTTTATTGTTTTCCCTATAGAAGTATGCCTGTAATGTAGGATGGTATCTAATGGATATCTCTGATTAAAACGGATAATGTCCTTGAAACATATATATATGTAATAGGAGGGTATTGTATTGGCAGGTACAATTAGTTCAGAGATCTAGGTCTGTGAAAAAAACAATCTGTGTGCCTCTGATTTCTATTCTACGTATACTTTGTGTTTTTATTCTGAATAAGATGTGCAAAGGTAAACTTGAAATGAAGGTTAAACGCATGGATTAGTATAAAAGAACATGTAGATCAACACTATTTTGGAAAAAGAAAAAAAGACGAAAAGAAGAAGAAGAAGAAGACGAAGAAGAAGAAGAAGAAGAAGAAGAAGAAGAAGAAGAAGAAGAAGAAGAAGAAGAAGAAGAAGAAGAAGAAGAAGAAGAAGAAGAAGAAGAAGAAGAAGAAGAAGAAGAAGAAGAAGAAGAAGAAGAAGAAGAAGAAGAAGAAGAAGAAGAAGAAGAAGAAGAAGAAGAAGAAGAAGAAGAAGAAGAAGAAGAAGAAGAAGAAGAAGAAGAAGAAGAAGAAGAAGAAGAAGAAGAAGAAGAAGAAGAAGAAGAAGAAGAAGAAGAAGAAGAAGAAGAAGAAGAAGAAGAAGAAGAAGAAGAAGAAGAAGAAGAAGAAGAAGAAGAAGAAGAAGAAGAAGAAGAAGAAGAAGAAGAAGAAGAAGAAGAAGAAGAAGAAGAAGAAGAAGAAGAAGAAGAAGAAGAAGAAGAAGAAGAAGAAGAAGAAGAAGAAGAAGAAGAAGAAGAAGAAAATAAAGAACGAGTACAAGAAGATGGGCCTGCGTTAGAGACTCAAGTTATGTCAAGCATATGTACCTAGGTAGCTTAATATGGTCAAACATCTTTAGCCTGGAACGTTGAAATTGTAAGATTTATTTGTAAGACTTAGAACTTTTCAGTAGAAATTGTTTAAGTTATTCTTTTTTCCAAGCATTTTAACTCCTCTTTTTGGAGGCACCACCCGCTCACGCAACTCCGCTCCGCTTAGGGTATATTCATTCGCAAGGCAGGCCCAATGCAAACAGTTTTACGAAAAATAAATACCTTGCCTATAGGGACTTCGATTGTGTTTTTCAATCCCGATTTCTTGTAAGCTCAGACACGTAGTAAAAAATGGCAAAAATGGTTGAATTTGAAATCGAAAAGGTTCAGATAAATGCCCAAAAATCTATTCCAGAATGCCTAAATAAGTCCAAACGTTTCAATTTTTCAATATCTTTAAGAAACAATATTATGTTTTCAATTTTGTTTTGCAAATTTTTTCAGCTACGTATATCATTAATTCTCAACTTTCATAACATTTTTAACAAACAATCGTGTTTCACATTTTTGCAACAATAAATTTTAGGTAAGAAAAAAAAAATGCAAACTTAAAAGCATTAAATGTTCATTATAAAATTTCTACGAAAAAACTTTAACAGAAATGCATATTTTAAATATTTTAATGTCAAATGGAACAATGGTAGCTTGGCAGAGGCGTAGCTATAACATGTTTTTATTTTTGAACGGATATCATTATACAAGGGAGCTAGTAGTAGTAGGTAGGTACACAGAGAAAACCAAATGCTACTTAATTCCTAAAAGTTCGTTCTCTTCGATTTTATAGTAAAAGTTGTGTTTTTCTTTAATATTAAGAAAATAAACATAAGCATGCAACGGCTGGTTGGCTAATTTCAACTTTGAAATGTCAAATAAACGTTCCCATCGCATAGAGGTATAACAGTAATGATTTTCATTGTTCGCGCAGCCCTTAAAATCACTGTTAACCAAAAGTGCATATTGCTTTGGGAACATTGGAAGCAATTGGAAATACTAGCGTGTGGCACGAAATGACTTGTGTATGATGCACCTATACGATATTATATATACTATTTAGAAACCGGTACCAAAATGTCTTCAAGTAGTCCGCTCTCATACAAGTTGTATGAAAATATCTACAAATCAGCAGGGAGTGAAGTGAGAACACTCATGCCACAAAATGCGGCATGTTTTGGTTTTTAAATGAGCATGAAATTACATCCTGAATAATCGGAGCTGGATTTGTTGAAAACTAGAAAATTTAAATACACAAAATAAAAAAAATCCCAAGGCCACATTCCAGCGAAGAGTATTGAAACCATCAACCATACTATGTATTAGTTCAAACTGTATGAAGCACGTACTGGTTAGAAACAGTTGGCCCGTAAGTTTTTATAAAAATTGTATTTTGGTGTCTTAAGCAAAAAAGAAACCACATTTCGTACTTTGTCGATACAATCCACGAATTCAATAAAAAGCAGTGGACCAAAATGACTGCCTTGAGGAACACCTGAACTACATCTTATAGTTGTCACTTCTTGCGCTCTGCCATTTAGAAACTATCCGATCCATTGAAGTAAGCTTCAGTGAATATTGAATATTTGAAATTTAGAGAGAAATATATTGTGAAAAACCGAATCAAAAGCTTTTCTAAAATCCGCATCAACCACAAAAGAAGAAAAATACACTAAATTAGCAAAAGCTGACCTTCCTGAAATAAATCTATGTAGGGCACTACTTACATTTTCATTCACAAAAAAATCAAGTTTTATTTAAATGAAAATTTGCAAAAAAAAAAATAAATAAAAATTGTTTATAAGAAACGATGTTTATTATTTTTCGTTCGATCAATTGAAAGCCTTATAGTAGTCGCGTAGAACCAAAAATATAACTTTATTATCTTCCATTGGTTTGCTTCCTAGCTCAACGACCAAATAATGTACTTATAAAAAAGTGACAGAAATTTGCTCTGATGTGTCTGAGCTTAAAAATATTTTTTGACAGCTCTGTGATCTGGTCTGAGCTGAAAAAAACTAAGAAAAAAGACCATAGACAAAGGAAAGTTTAGATTGGAAACCGTATTTTAAAGCGTGTCTCCAAGTTTAATGGGATC
This sequence comes from Syrphus vitripennis, assembly GCA_958431115.1. Lineage (NCBI taxonomy): Eukaryota > Metazoa > Arthropoda > Insecta > Diptera > Syrphidae > Syrphus > Syrphus vitripennis. The sequence goes on from OY288110.1 coordinate 109,686,249, forward strand.
TAAGGAATTTCCGTAGCCGTCTCCACAAGACTGTTGAACTTTATTTCAGTCCATCAAGTTTCACTCATAATTATTTGAAAAAAAAGAAAGGAACGATTTTTCGAGTTCCATAACTACTTCAATCCAGCCGTGTATTCAACTGCATGTTCTTGTGTTCCATTAAGTAGATTGTGCATTTGAAGTTTGAACCACTCGCTCGTTCGCTCGTAGTAAACATTTCATTTAACCTTTTAAGGAAGGAAACAAAAACAGTTTCACGGTCAACGGCAATCACGATTATTTGCGAGAAACTGTCGCCATCCACTCACAATCACAATCACCGAATCCATATACTCATATATCCTCCAACTCCAAGTAGGTATAAAAGCAAGGACAGCGTTCACCATAAAAAGGCCTATTTCCAGCTCTCATAATGGACTATTGAAAGGCATGTGACCTAATGTGCTAGTGTCATGAAACGACTCTGACTGTTGCCAGATAGTTGATGGTTTGTGTCACTAAATTGAATTATATCATGACAGGAGCGTTTCGAGTGTATGTGTATGCATATAGAGAGCGTCAAAGAGGTGGGTTGCCTTTGGTTTGACACAAACATCAACGACAGTGACGAAAACGTACGATACCAAAAGAACTTTGGTACTTATGAAACTATTACATTGAATTCTTGTGGGATTGGAGCAAACCTGGTTTCTCTACGTCATTGTAGGACGGTTGTGTCGCGCATAAATTTTTTCCTGAAAACAACGAAGCACACTTTTCCAAAATTGAATTCCCGCAACACAAATACCACACTGTCAAATGAACCGCACGGCTTTGCTTTTGACTCCATGCTCTATATCAATATAGCATTGGTAGTGGCATGGCGGGCGGTGGAGTTTTGGAAGAGCGAAACCGACCAACCAACCGGAGGAGCTGTCGTTCACTTTTCAATGGTATTCTTCTCCTAAAACGTTCGGAATTGGCTCGAATGACAGTCGATTTATGTCCTTTTTCCTGCAGAAACATTGCGAGCCATGGTGGCGCCATTGCTGCTACTGTTCTCCTGCCCGACTAAACAGATTTTGATGAGGAGTCCCATCTGGTTGAGAGTTCGTTTCTTGTCGTTGCTGTATGATAAATGGCCCCACAGTACTGTTGATAAATCACAAAGTTCGACGTATTGCAACAGGAGCAGCATCCTAGTAATTTTTATACGGAAATTGTTTTTTGTGTTTTTTTTTGTCCATTTCTTTTTTTTGCTAGGGCACTCTAAAACGAAATTTAATAGGACAATAGAATGTATAGATTTTACACCTGATTGGGATTCGGCGCCAAGAAGATATCCGGAAAGACCGGAAGGGAAGAATGGTTCAGTTACTTGGAAATGCTACAACAACAACAGCAGCTGCTAGAAAGGTTTTGCTTAAAGTAATTTAAAGATAATTGAAAATTGAAGAAAATCGATACAGTTTTTTTTTTGCAATGGTGTGTTAATAGTGGAGTGGGATTCTTTTTTGACGGCTGAAGGAGGTTTTTTCTTTTTTCAAGGGAACAAAATTTTGTGTTAATTAAAGATTGGCCAAATTATTATTTGGAAATCAAGGTGAAAAGAATTTTTTTTGTAGCAACATGAGTTGATATTTTTTTTTATATGGAATGATGTGATAGTTGATTTTAGTTGAGGAAGACTTCATTCAATATTTAGACAAAAGTCTTTGATATATACATTCTTAATATAAATAATTTTTGCAATGTTAAACGAAAACTAAGTCAAAATAAATATAATGGCTGGCTGCGAGACTGAGACGAGGCTAACATTACCTCCTATAGGCATCCGAGAAAAGAGAGAATTTTTTTAACAGATTTACCGTATTTAAACACTGGACAGCAACTAGATACAACTGTTCTTAATTTTTCCCTCAAAAAAAGGCGAAATAATAAAGATGGTTAATACCGAGAAGAGAGAATTTTAGCGAGACTGAGAGGAGACTTACAACTGTCTCGCCTGGTCTCGTAGTCTATTGGCAAGACCCAGTAAAAGCGTCCAAGAACATGGAGTAAATCGGTTATATTTTGTCTAATTTCTTTGTACCACTTAGCAAAAATAAATATTTTCAAACAATTCACAATTAAGACAACAAAAAAAATGAAAATATTAATGTAAGCCTAAAACAACTGAACAATATTTCTTACATAAAATATTTTAAAAACATTTTTTACATAAAATATTTTTTACATTTTGACACATTTAACATTCAAAAACAACTGCAAACAGTTACATATACAAATTGTGCTCTTAGAAAAAGTGGGGTTTGAATGAGCCACATGTTTGGAAATTTGGTCTTCACAGTGGGGCACATTCTACACGAACTCGAATAGAAAAATGTATATTTAAATCAAAGACAAGGTTTCAAAAAATTTATGAAGTCACAATCACAAACTGAATACACGATTTTAACGGGATACCAATTTTTAAGAGAGTATGGAGTCATTTCAAACAATTTTTTTTTTAATATTTCGACCCTTGTCAAATGTGATGTGCTTTCGTCAAAAGTGATTTCTTTTTCTTTAACTTTCACAGAGCAATATGACAGAAAATTAATAAATACATTGAAAATTTACTTAAACCAATAGGTAGGTTAAAAAGAAACATGAAATTTCGTATGCGGTTGGCCACAATCGTTCATCATTGTTTTGTATCAAACATTTTTATTAAGAAGGTCCCACCCTATACATATTCAGATCTAGAATGTTAAGCCGCCATTCACAGTAAAAAGTAAAGCCAAAGTACTTAAATCAATGTTAGTATTTACCAGAAAAAGAACATTTTTATCTTAAAATTCAATAAAATTACAACTTATGCAGCTCGAATTTCACTTAACTTATTTTGTTGTTATAATGAATATAAACGATGCTGTTTTGGGAAAATTCAATTTTCATAATAGATGTTATTAAAATGAAAACAATGTTTATTGAAAAAATTTACTCTGCAATAAAGCTTTTAAAATAACATCGCACTCAGCTTACCAATTAGCACTCCTTCTGACATTCCCTCATTGATGCTTGCAGATAGCCATAAATTATAGCTTACAGAATTTTTCGTTCAAGAAAAACAGAAACAAACCATGAAACAAAAAAAAAACACACCGACAAAACTGACAGAAGTCATTCGCACGTCAAAATTGATTTTCCCTAATGGGCATCGCAACAAGCTATGCTCATTAACTGTACCAACTCACACTAATATTCTCATCCCATACTCACACCACACCTCAAACATATTTAATATAGCTTTTTGAAATATGAAAGGGAATCTAACAAGTGTAACACACTTAACTACACGGTTAAGTTTTGCGGCATCATCCCCAAACCCCAATCCCTTCTCATATTCGCATCAGAGATCACCTGCCGCACTAACGCCATTATTATGTGGAATTTTGTGCGAATTTGAATTCACTCGACTTGCGACATGTTAACGGTTTACACGCTTCAATGATGTTACATAAGCAAATACAATGAATGTTCATCAAGTAACTGCGACATGGCGCAATGCTAACGGTAATAGTAGGAACGGGAGTTGTAGCGTTACGGAACAATACCTAAATACAAAAACAGCCGAAATGCTTTTCGTGGATTGACGTTAATTAAACCACCGCGCGGCTCCAGGATCCCTGCCTCTATCCACAGCGATGTCACACTTGTTATTTGAAAATGCCTATATACACCTTATCTAAAAGACAACAGTAGCAAACGCAAGCGGGGTTCAGTGGTGATGATAGCGGGCGCTCCAATTTGTTCAGCCCTAAGGCTACGAGTAGATAGGTAGGTATACTTGTGCAGTCATAAAACAAAATAAAACTATAAATTTTACCTTTTAAATCGTTGTGCTGCAGCTAATACACCTCACCTTCTCCAAGTTAGCGTCTGCCTCAACTCACCACCCACTCAGAGATGTTTATCGCAGTCACATTGAATGCAAATTGTATGTTAATTCACCGCACAAGACATCAAACTTCAGCGACTGTCAACGTCAAGTGTTAATTAATTGATGCACCATAAGCCGCATTGGCAGGACTCACTAGTCAACGTGTCTGTGTTTGTATGCCGGCTCTACACTCTTCCCCAAGAGTAATTTTTCGAACTCAAATTGCAGGAAACGTAATGAGTTTCAGGTGGAATTGATGTTTTTCTGTTTTTGATTTAACAACAGCACTTCCTGTTATAGTGGTTTTATTTTTAATCCATAAATAAATTTTGCCTTCGGGGGTTCAAAATATACAAAAGCAACTAGGTGCTGTCGAGGTACCGAATTATAGGCGGATTATTCTAATGAAAAGCTTTTATGTTTCCAAAACTTCCACTGGAACAAATAATTTAAGAATTCTGAACGAATTTGTTTGAAAAAGGTGCACAATCGGTCAATCACCTATCTTTATTTTCCTTATATAATATAATTATTTCAGGTAGAGTGGAGTGACCCAAGAAGTAGTGCACCTGACTAACGTTTAGAGTCCTTTTCTGTTTGACTTTCTTTTGGCGCAAGTAACATGACGGACCAAAAAAACAATCAGTTATTCTTTGCTCGTCTACCTGTTGGTTTCGGTAGAGGCGTTGATTTCAATTACGAAAGTAGAGAGCTAGACTTTTTGCAATTGTAATTTTACCCTATTAACGAGAAGTACTTGTGTAGCACTTCATCGTGACTGATTGTTGCGTTACTGACCCAGACCATGTTGTGGACAGTCGTTAGTTTCCCGATCAGGCACAATCCAGGTCCCCAGATTAATGTAAGGGTGATGGGTATTCTGATGGATGAAAATGGATCAACATTTTGTGATCAACAGAGTCCTATTCCGGACATCTATTTGAATGGAACAATGCCTTCCATGTCGAAATAGTTTAAATACCTTAGATCTATGATCAAAACCAAAGCATCTTGTGATGATGACATCAAACATTGTGTTAACGTAGTGTAGATGTAGTGGCGGGAAAACTTTATCATCTCTATGATCGAAAGGATATAATGAACAATGTACATTGTACATGTACAAGACGAATGCGAGTAAATTGACGGCAGCTGAAATGAAGAGATTTCGTATGAAAGCAGGATCGAATAAAAAGCAAGAAAATTTGAGAAAACAGATCTTCGACAAAATAATAACTTAGCTGGTAATGTCATGTACAAGGAATATGTTCTAAGAACCAAGTTGAAGAGGCAATAGCACAGGATGTTCCAATACTACGATGGAAGAAAAGCAAGCTAAAAAATTGTTCTTGTTGGCCTCAGACATGGATCAATCCGAATCAGAGAGGCTTTTCCCCCTTTTCTGAGGTCAAAACGCGAGCCGTACAAGTGGAGCCTTAATGTGAACCATATATATCGCCATAAAAAATCGGTTGTCACACTTACGACATCAGTAACGCTTCCACTTTCTTCAAGTTTCTTCGAAATTTGACCGAACGACCATAATCATCGCTTAACGCAAGAAAAACGGCTACGTTTGAATCGCCACTTTTATAAATAATTTTAACGCTGCGTTCGATTGCTAAGCGATCCATTTTCGAAAATTTCAAAAACATTCAACTTTTATGACACTTCAGATCACAGCTAAGTTTGACTGGTATCTTAAGCCAGCTCTACTAACTTGAAGCCACGAAATTTCTAGCACAAAAGTGATAATTGATAAAATTGTAAAATGTCAAATTGCACTCTGCCAAAAAAAAAAGAAATCTTTTACCTAAATTTGAAATAGATCACCACACCCGCTTAGCCTCTAGATCGGCATTAAATGTGCGTAGAAAGGAATTTTCATAGAGCTATCATTCTCATGCCTTCCAAACACCACAGACATAGTCAAAACGAAATGAAGATTAGATATTTCTTGTCCATAAAAAAGTACACACAACTTCATGTACAGTACATACATATATAATTTCTTGCATCAAATTTCTTAAACATGATATACCTAAGTAACTTCAATTTGCACTGCAAGCACGTGCTAAATGCTTTGGTAACACAACTTTTGGTGTTTACTGTGCGTGGCAAAATTAGCAAAAACTTTCATCAAAAGCCCGGTGGCTTGGCACCGGCATCGGCATCAAGATGAGACTTTGAAAGGATAACATGACGATGTGTGTGCCTGTGCATCACACAGCCAACACACATACACACCAAATTGAGTGACTTAATTCATTTGGTAAAATGTCTGCGGTAATTTCAACCGACAAACTTTTTACCTCTTTCCAGGCACTTGCTAATGTCCAACAAAAAACATTTTAAAAAATAGAAACAAAATTTTTTATTGAAAATCAACAGCCCGAATACAGTAACAGTAATAGAGGCAAATAGTAATAGTGAGACTTTTGTCGCACTTATGGGACTTAAACTCGTCGTCAAGGACTTTTGCTTTGGTTTATGCTCTGCGAAGAGTTGAGCCGGGTAACCCTTGGCAATAATTTCGAAGTAATAGACCAAGCACCAAGGCCCCCGAGACTCTACCTCAATCATTATTATTTTTTGGCTTAACAGTTTTGTATTTTACTCAACAAAATTGGATTTCATTAGGGCCGAGCCGAGCATAGGGTATTTCTATTTGTGGTATGCACAGAGAGTGTGCGGAGAACTGACGCAAAAGTTTTGTCCCATAAATCAAAAAACTTGCAGACTAAGAGTGGTGATGTGCTGGGGCTGGCTGCTGGCATGGCAGTGCGACTGAGAACTGAGAACTGAGACTGGAAACCATCGACCGTCTTACGTCCTCATCTTCATCCTGGTCGGATATGTTGTTTCCATCATGGGTGGTATCATTGGTCTTGTTTTATTTTGTGTACAATTTGTACAAGTCCTGGGGAATGAAATGAAACTTTCTAAACGATCCAAATATGAAAATGGAATCTGTTTAGGTTGTTTAGAGCTGGCGGCGCTCTGTAAATGCGGTCGCTCGTCAAGAAATAGAAGATTTTTTTAATTCTTCTCTGATGATGGAAATGGTTTGTTTTATATTGTATGTAGTTGTATAACTTCAGTTTTAGTTGTCATGGGAAAAACTAGAGAGAACGTCAAGGCATCGGTATTGCGTTGCGTTGCTTTGGTTGTGGGAAGTTGCTTCTTGTTTCTTGTCAGGAATGCTATTTCTTGTCTCTGGTTGTGATTGTGAGTTTTTGAAAACTACTATACCATGTTTAATATTTGCAAATGCCAGAAAAGTCATAAACAGTACACGCAGTTTTTAATTTGAAATTAATAAACTAGGTAGGTACATTTATGACGTGTTTTTGCTAAATGAATAGAGAAAGAGGGAGACTACTAGTGAAATTGTTTTGTAGTCTTGGAAATTTCAGAGAACTTTTGTTTTTCGGAACAATTTTCTGATTCTGGTGATAATGAAGATGTTTTCTTGTATCTTAGATAACAAATAAGTTAAAAATGATATCTTTAATATTCTTGACAAAAAAATTCAACATTCTATTTTTTATTGAATTAAATATTTTTATTTCTAAAAAAACAGAATTTAGAACATTTAAGCAGTCGCTCATCAAAGTTGATTTTTTCTTTTCAATCGTTATAGTTAGTTTTTTAGCCTTTTTTCATCCTGAAAAGCTTCTTTATAAAAACTACAAGAGAAACAGAGTCGGAGTATTATTAAACAATCAATATTGAAATAAATATTTATGGGAATCAGCTTTGTTTAATTAACGTTTAAAAACCGGGAGTTCTAGATTGGCAATTTTATTTGATATAAGATCGAAGTAGCTAACATGACTTAGAAAAAATTGTATTAATAAGAATTTTTTGACGTGGAGTAAGGACGATATTAAGTGCGGGTATTAGAGAAATATAATAAATGAGCCTGTAAGTGTACTAATAAATTCTCAAAATTTAGAAACACATTCTTGATGAAAAAAATACAACGACACCTGAATTTAGTTCGCCTCAGACACGAAATAATTCAAAACCGGGAGACTTGTCGACTTTTTCTGAAGTCAACTGGCTACCCCCACAAGTGGAAGCTTAAGGTGGAGAGTTGTGGTTCTACACGAGATTGCCGTAATCAATTACCGTAAATGAAGAAGAATACGAAGAAGAACTCCTAAGTGATATTTTAGTGATCAAATAGCGTAACAAGATCTGAGCAAACATCATTTTTACCATAGCTGTATGATCAGTAAAGTGGACCACAGATGATTCAATGCAAATTTATATTTTTATTTATTATTTTTAATTATTCGAATATTGTTGTTTTTATTCCAATTTACACTGTGCCAGTTTGAAAAACAATTTCTTTGAAAGTATGTTTTAATAAGAATACCTTAACTGAAATATTACATATGCAATAGGTTTGATTACTTTAATTGATGCTGTGAAAAAATTTAAATAATTAATATTTCATGAAAATGTCACTTGCACAATAAAAGGGCGGTAACGACAGCATTTCGAAGAAGCCTTCACAAGTTGAAATTTTTAACGTAAATGTTCTTTATTTGGTTTTCTGAAAATTTATCAGTAAATAATATTTCTCTTATACGGTATCATTAATTGACACAGCATCGACATAACTCGGTAAATTTTCCATAGCCAAACTTTTCCCTTCAATACAATTTCTCGTTTAAGGCCATTGTGACTTGGATGGAAAAACATCTCATTGATGTATTTCTCATTTATTTGATGAAAAAGCTCTTCTACTGAAATCATTTCAACGTACATATGTAGTACTCACAAGATATTAATTTCAGATAAGAATATATTCAATCTGACGCCAAAAAAGCAGAAAAAGTGTAGGAGATGTCATATAATATGCATTGCGTTTGAAACAGAAATTTTCGAGTTAACGCCTACACCACTGTCATCATCAGCATAATAAAAATACTATATAACATATGTATAAAATAATTGTTTGGCATTATGAAAACAGTTATTATATAGCATTTCTCCCACATGAACCGTACATATGATAAATTGTATATGTTGCTGAATAACAAAATACCTAATTTGCCATTTCTGGTTCGAATTGGTATGACACTCATAAGTTTATTACCACGCACGCACCAAATGGGCTCATCATCCACAACTACTAGACGATATTCTGAGTATATACTATATAATATGTGAAGTGGGAAAGACATTAGTTGCCATCATTGCCATTTACCATTTACCATACGAATGCTTCCATCAGTTGGAATGACATTATTGATGGAATGTAATTGCCTATTCGTTGCCATGTGTGGACGTCTTTACAAATAGACGAGCGACGATGAAGAGAACTGTGTGAAAGCACCTACTCTTCAACAGATCACAAAAGTTCCTTTGGCAATGAATTGCTAATTCCCAATCATGATACCGAGAGCTATAATGCCTATATACGAACAAGGATACAAGCTCGAGGATAAAACTCAAAGCATCAAAGTCTGCCTATTCTTTGCATGAAAGTAAGGGCAATTATATGCTCTTCACTTTCCTTTTAAATCCTTTTCCGGTTTTACTCCTGCCACAAAACGGATCTTAGTAGGCTTTCACTTGTTTTTTTTTTTTTCATTCTCTAGCCAATACTTTTTGATGACACTCATCTAGAAAGAGTTCAGAATAGAATGAGTTCTAACTTTCATCAAAAATCTTTTTGTGTTTGAAAATTCTATCGGAAATCCTATAATCATTATTGGCCGGACAGTATGTATGTCCTTTGACGTTCTGTTACATTTGGTGCATCATGTCACACAAAAAAACGAAAGTCGGATGACTCTAATTAAATTAATGTTCCAGTTATATGTGATGACTGATGAATATCCAGAGTAGTATTAGAGTTGTTAATATTTATAGGACCGTTTTGCTCAATTTTGGTGGAATTAGCGAGTGTTACCCAATATATAACCTTGGTAGCTGAAGCTGAATTCCTAATCTTAAGGCTATTTTTATTTGTGATTAAAGGGTAAGTTTTGGATTCGTGAAAAAATTAGAACTCGAGATTTGATCAAACTTGACATTACTATGATAGAGAAAATGGGTCTCGCTTTCTGTCTGTCCGTTGAGGTACAGCCTAAACGGGTGGGTTTAGAGTTTAGGTTGGAGACGTATTTCCACAGGTGTTTAAGATTTATTTGAAAACCATAATTTTGTTTGATATTTGCCTAAAATTCCGAAAATGGCTCAGACGATTCTAAAAACAAATTATATAATTTTAAATATGTAGATATGTAGTGGGCTCACCTTAAATGAAAAACAAAATGTGGGAGGTACCGTTACCTCCCATAGAATCTTTGTTTGATTTTCTCCAATACGGTTCATGTGATTTTAATCAATTTTTTTACGAAAAAATTTATAAAAATTCGTCAATACTTAAATTTACAAAAAAAAAAAATTTGTGTTGGTACAAAACTAGTTTTTAATATACTATCTCTTATAATTTGAACAATAATTTTTCCAAAATAAACTCCATCAAAAATTCTCCATCCTCAAGCGTCAAGCCCTAACCAAATAGTAATTATATTTTGTGCTTGACAAACTAATTATTGCTCATAAATTAGGGACCCTAGCTTCCGAGTTTACAAAATTTAGTCCAAATTATCGTTGTAATGTAAATATGTTTTGTGAATTAAGATGTATTAATTTTTTAAATCGATAAATTTTTTTATGATTTCTGATTTTGCTTATCAAATTTAATCATTTTTTTTTGAGTATGTAACATTCTTTAAAAATATTATATCAACATTTTGCCATGTCCTTTATTTAAATGTTCCTTGCAAGCAACCAAATGCCACTCAAATATTATCAGACATTAAAAAAAAAGAAGTAGAACATTATTTCATTGCACTGCCCTAATTTAAAGCAGACAGTTTTCATAAAACATTACTTAAAAATGGGCCTTAAATTATTACAAATGCGTCCTAGTTAGTTACTGACTGCCTGTCTTTTCTGTTCACTTCCAATATCCAAAAAAATAGTTTTCTGTCTCCAGCTCCAATGTTCAATTATACCATCCTTTCATCCTTTTATTATCCTCGATATATTTTAATTTCCTCCCATTCAGAATATGTTTGTGTTGTTGTTGTTGTCTTCTTCTTTTGTTATTTAATTTTACTCTACAATGGATTTAGTTGAAATAACAAAATCGAAAGGGTGTAAGAGATGTGATGGTGTGTGATGTGTCAGAAGGCGGCCGGCACGGCCAAGACGACAACGACAACGATGACGATGACGATGACGCGCTACGTCCCTTATCTACTTTCTGATTCATTGGATCAGTTCACCTTAATTGGAATGGTCCAATTAGGAGAATGCCTGTAGATCCTTTGTATTCCATCCGACAAGAGGTTTCAAGAGAAAATAAGAGTGTGGGTGTCTGTGTGCTGTTTGCTGTATATAGAGGAAATAGGATGGATAAAGATGACTGAACCAGATAATGGGCTTCTTTTTTTCCTGCAGTGATCCCGTTTTGGTCCTTATTCAGGCCGTGTCGTCGTCGTCGCAGTCGTCCATCGGAGAAGTGGTGCTGTCATCTGCCTTGGGCGGTGGTGAAGTATTTATTGGCAATTTTTTTTTTTTTTTTTTTTTTGCAGATTGTCGTCTTTCGTCCTTCGTGCTCTATCGGCTTCTGTTCTGCGTCTATCTGCACGACATTCAACCCGATAGAAACAGATAGGCGACTGAGCTCGCCACTTAGACTTCATTCATTCAGCACAAGGAATTAATAGCTGATGCTATATATTCCTGGATGAATGAAGCGGTGCGGTGGTGGCGTTGGCGGTGTTTTCGTATACTGCAGAAATAATTTCAAACAATTTTCGTATGCAACAGCAAAGAGCAGCGGTTGAAGATGACATTGATTTCTTCCATTAGACATCCGACTCTCTGATGACTCCAGCTATATATGACTATGACTCTGATTCTGAATGAGCGCCAGGAAACGAACAAGTTTACATCCATCAATCAGGAATGGCAGGCAACTTTCTGCACCATGTGGGGGCGTGCGTGCCAAAAGTACGTTCGCCCCGAGCCCCTGATGGATTTTTGTTTTCCTTTTTCATTATTCAGGAACATTTTACTTTCTGTTCTCGTGTATGTTTTATTTGTCTTGTTTTCATATGTTCTTGCGTACTGTACATAGTACGTTTCTGTGGAAGGGGTAAGAGTACACTAGAAGCTCTGAAAGCCAAAGCAGCAGGAAGAGGGGGCTTGTGGTGCGTTGCGTTTCCGATGTGATGTATGATTGTTTGCTTGACTATGCCTGAGGGACCTCGAAAGAGATGAGCATAGCTTAAGGGAAATGGAATCAAAAAGTTACAGGGCCAACGAAAGTATACGTCATGTTTCTACATTTCTATCCAAAATACACGTATCTATATCTTGTATACTATGTACCTATATAGCTGAACTGTGGAAGTATTTTAATTCTCCTCAGAGACAGAGAGGGTTGAACTCTCTCTCCCCATACAATTCCTCACAAAAAACCGCGCATAAATCTTGGTTCACTGAAGTACATATATATGGGAAAAGTGTGATTCTTTACGCCATCAACATTCTTCTTCTTTGGCAGCAAAGTTCGCTTGTTTTTTGTTTACACAATAAAATTCATATGAAATTTCCAAGAAATTTAAAGCTTTAAATATTTCATGTGCCACCACGCACTGGCTGAACTCCGAATATCATTGTTTTTGGCTTGAAAACAAATAATATGAATCGGCTTTTGGTGCAATACAGCATTAACATTTGTGGTAATAACCATTAGCCTTGATGAGCAAGTTGATTGATAGTGTTGAATTTAAGTTGAGAAAAAAAGGATGTTGTGGTTTTGCAATGTTACTAGAGCTGGCCCACATTTAAATAAATGCCACAATATCCGTGGCAGGAATTATTGAGAATCTCTATAACAATGTTCTTTTGTAACTTTAGTTGAAGGGTCCTGAACACATTACATATACTATACATACATATATATTTACAATAAAAAAAATCATTAATTATTTATGGAAATGCTGATACTACTTACATTATATTCATAAATCAATATGGACAATAATTCATTTAGAGGCGTTTAAATTAAATGTAATATGATTTTTGCTATTTAGGCAATTAATAGTTGCATATTTTATGGTTTTATTTTTTATATATTTAAATATTTTTTTTGTGTTTGTTAGTTTCCTTATTTGAAAAATGTTACCTCAGCTGTAATGGTAATGGAAGGCAAATAAATTATTTATATGTTGTTTAATGATTTATTTTTGTTTAGAAATAATATTTGAATAATATTACTGCTGTGAGCTATATAGTAAAATTAAAGACCAATTCAACTATGATAATTAAGTTTGTATATATGCAAGCTGTACACATACCGATACCGCTCTCCAATTTATTTTTTATTTGATTGAATAAACAAAATTAAATTATTTAAACCTACATTCATTACTTATTTATTTACTTATTAATTAATTAGAGGTAATATATTCTTATGGGCCAAGATACAATTATTGTAAATAGTTAATTTATTTATTAGGTGCAACATGTAGTTTAAAGGTATCTTTTGGACAGCTTCAAAAATATCTATTACAAAACAAACCGCATTAGATTAGCTGATGTAACAAGAAATTGAATCATTAAGGCCATAATAAGTCCAGTGGACAAATTCTTTTAATTTTTTCTTTCAGAGAGTTAAAAAGTGTTTCACTAAATTATAGAACCTTTGAGTTCTCATTGCATTTCATTTCATTAAGATTTAGTACATTCTTTTTAGTTAATGTTGTGACCAAGACCAAATTATGATCCGATATATAGGTCCTCAAGAACCCGAACTAGCCCTCCCACATGAACAGAACCAGCTGTCAAATGTCATATTTATTTTCATAAATGAGACGGACATTCAATTTTGCATTCATTCCGAGTGGGGCATATTCATAGTCAAACTTTAGAACCGAGTCCAACTGGCCTCAAGTCTAAAGTTAACACACAAGTTAGAAACAGCTGCTATTCATAAAGAATTTGGCAGCTCTATTTAGTGAAGAACAGAATTCTACTACAATTTAAGTACTATTGCCTGTCAATCCAATGAAATCCAATATATTTTTTGACACAAAGAGTCAATCGTTTTTAAGGATGAGCTCCAGTTTATCTTTTGGACCCGGATCTAAATTGTCTATGAATAACATAAACTCCAGGTTAGCTTAGAAGAGATAAAGAAACAACTTGTCAGACGACTATGACTATGCTCCATTATGTTTCAAATTTTGTTCTCAGGTTAACTGATCTCTAGATTCGCTAACCTGAGAATGAGGTTTGTTTTTTTATTTTTTTCTGAGTAGGGTGGTAGCTCAGTACTTCTTTTATGGAAAAATAAACATCTAGAAATTATATAACTTCATCATTTCAATCAATATTTATGAAGACTATTTTTTATTGTTCATTAATTTAGCAACAGATACTAACAACATTAACTAAATTAAAGTCATCAGACCGAAACTCATTTTTTATCTGTTACGGCATGAAGATAATGTTAGTATTAAATTTAAATAATAATATGTACATCCCAATGCCTTCCTGCTCTATAAAGAGCACTTTCAATTTACCAATATCTTACCCACCACTAAACCTAAACCGCATTGTACCGTTTCCGTCATATATAGAGGAGGGAACATTTGTCAGGATAAATGCCTCGATAAAAGCGCATATTACCACTAGACTTCCTCTTTTATATTATATGAAAATTTCCTTCCACCTCTCTTGCCTGACCAGACCATGTCCACTGTCCAGTCCATGTGTCCCATAACACACAATCAAATGCAACAAAGGGAATTTCAATCTCCTGCTCTCCACCAGAAAAGTCTTGAACAAGTTCTGGAATGGCCAACTGTACATTTATACAAAGTCCAGGCTTTTGTGTAACCAAAGCTATTCTCATTGGGACAACAGTTATTGCGGCCAAATGTACACAGACAGCGTCAAGTGGTCACAGTCATTGATGTTCTACATGAGTAAGTACATTGAGTTCGAAAGGGAAAAAAAATAAAAAAATATTACAAAAAAAAAACTTTATTCGCTGCAGGTGAATTAAATTGACTCCTAATTGAAAGGAATATTGGAGTGTGGGTCCTTAAAGAAAAGGCTCTCTCTCTCTCTCTGGTTACATTGACCATTCCATATCCACCCACCATCGTCATCGGCGTCCTCTGTCCGTCCGTTGGCCCCAAGAGGACATGGAACTGAAAAGTTGCTTGAACATGAAAAATATCAATCGGTCTTATAGCTTAAGGGTCAATACGTATATAGGCAGTGCCGGCCCAGCCCAAACGAGCGCCCTGTGCAAAATTTAGCTCTTACGCCCCTTATATTCATTACCTACTTCGTTTCTCAAGTCATTTCCACATTACCCATGAGGTAGACTTTTGAATGCGTTTGAAGCGGTTCCTATTTGAAATATTCTACTCATATTTTCTCATTCGAAATGTAAATGAACTACCAAGAGAGACAAAAAGAGAAAATCGTGTTTGACAGTAAAAAAAAAACTACCCACATTCATTTCGTTTGAAAGAGTTGAGCGCATAAGATTGAGAGATTATGCTTTTGTGCAGGATTTAAATCTGTACAGTGCACAGTCTACGTCAGTCGCACTGCTTATTGTGGGATACATTCATTTCAAACAAAAATCAACGTTTGAGTTCATTTTTCTATCAAAAATTTTGGTTGAGTGAATTCCCATATGTGCAAATCTGAAATTTGCACATTTCTACTCGAACGATTGTAGGGGAAATAAAAATGAGTATATTTATTTGTATGGGGATTTTCGAGTGAAACGGGCAAATAAAAATCTTGCACGTATGGAGGAAGTTCGAATCTTTTTGTCTGAATTATTTTATTCTTGGCGTTGATTTTGGTACTTTTTTGCAAAATGATAAAATGAAAATAAAAAGAATGAAAACATATGAATGTAGTTTTCTTGTGAGTTTGCGCCCCTGCAGCTCTGCGCCCTGTGCATTTGCACATCTTGCACATATGGTAGGGCCGGCCCTGTATATAGGGCAACACAATACAAATCTCATTTCGAATCAAAGGACCTCAAGTGCCACTGTATATTGCAGATTTCATGCTTGGAAGCGCAAAAGTGGCTTTACGTTAGTTCGAAAATAAATTCATCGGGTATAGGTACCCGATTCAGGTCGATTTTTTTTTTTAGCAAAGTCACTTTGAGACCGAACAAAAAATTAAAGCCAAAGGCTAAGAAGTTTTTTTTTTGTGATCGATAGAAATGATTGAATGGATTTGCGATAAAGTCAGCAATACGAATGCGGTACTAACATACAAAAAGTGAAATCTATTTTTAATTAATTAATTGGATAAAGCTTTGTGTGAAGCACTATTTCAATAATGTCAATAATTGTTAATCATTTCAATAATTTTGAATAGAATGATTCATGCTTGATGTTTAGTATAACATTGGTCTTGCAAAAGCGGAAGATATTTGATAGATATTTGTATGTTCCCAAGGAATATGAACCATCATTGCTTTAAGTTCCGACGACGAAGGGACTACAAGGCAGCTGTCAAAAAATTGCCTGGAAATGCCGATTTTTGGAAAGTTCCTGGAAAGCAAGGTAAATTAATGTCGTATAAAAGAGCCCGGCGCATATCGGTTCATAAGTTTTTATTTTCAATAAAAAGGGTAATTAGCTACTAAATTTTCATATTGAGGCTTCATTGCATAAATCTTGGAGTTGTTGAACTTTAATAATGTCGGAGGGCCACTATTTGCCCGACGTAATTTTTAAAACCACTTTACACTTAAATTTAGAATGTGTTCTTTACAATACAAAAAAATTAAATCGATATGCGAAGAACTTTTTGTTTTATTGACTTTTCAAATACGCAAGTTTCTCTGCCGCACCCTGCATTATTCTATTTTATTTAATTTTAAAGGTTATTCCAACCGAAACTATGACTTTAAGTTGTCAAAAAAAAAATATCCAGTTAGGTAGATACATAAGACATAAGAATTCCTTTTAAAATCATATTTTTGTATTTATTTACCTATTCAGAATAAAATGTATACCTTCTTTCATTTATTGAAAATATCGAATGGAAATAGTTTAAAGTTTAACAACTTCTCCAATGTTTTTGTTTACCACATCTTTTATGTGAAAATAATGTTCTATATAAAATCATTCAAAAATATTACTATTTTAATGGTATCGACCTTTGGGTTTGGATTCTTTTAATGAGCAAAAAAGACTCATACAAACACAAGTGAAGTGAAGAGGGCTAAAAAAGAATATCTAGAGTTACTCTTATATTTATCAACGTACGGTTAAAACACATAATGTTTTTTTTTTTTTCAAAAAAGTAATATAAAATTATTCATCTGTTCAAAAAACAAAATTTATAGTAACACAAAGTGGTTGGAAAAGAGAACTTAAGTTCAGAAGCGCATCCTCATCTATAAGAATAAAAGTAAAACATCATTTTTCAAAAAAAAAAAAAAAATCGGCCGTTAACATGGGTAGGGGTTACGATAACTTGTTCGAAAATTTGCAGACATAAGCTTACAAATAATACATTGCTTATACTGTGTGGTGTGGGTTTAAGCCTTAAGCCAACTACAACTAGCCTCTCAAAAGTAATTTGAAATAAAATATATAAAAAAAAGCTAATTTAAATTAAATGTACTTCTGCAACTTGTTGTTTTTAAGACGACTATAAAAAAAATTGGGACAAAATACAATTGCTTAGTTCTTTCTAAGTAATATATGATTTTTATAAAATTAGAAAAGCCCAGGTATAGTGCCTAAAAAAGGAATCATTATTTCTGGGTGGAATTTAAAAATTTAAAAAAATCCAAAAAATACCGTTTACGTACCAAGTTTGAAGAAAATTTATAATCCACCTTTAGTACCTATACCTATTCGAAAATTAAACAATTTATGAGCGGTTTAAAAAATAAACTATTTGAATTTGATACTTGAAAAAAAAAAACAAGTTTCGAAAGGTTTCATCAACCCGTTGCAAAACATGATTTTTGAATAAATTGATTTTTTTCAAAATCTAACAACTTTCTTGTAGCGTCCACTGAAGATGGACAGGCAGAAATAAAGAAATGAAAGACTCATATTTTAGGGTACCTACTTTATCATCGTAAACGTAATGTATGGCTGTTCGAATTTTTATGGGAACCAAAACTTTCCCTGTCTTAGGTCTAAATGATAAGCTTAACCCTTGACAATGACGGATTGAAAACTTAATTTTTATTTTAAATTTCAAACATTTTTTCTTCGTCTGTCTAACAACAAGTCAAAGCGTTTGTTTTAGAACACAAAATAACAATATTTATTTAAAACAATCGGAAATCTGAAAAAAATTTCAAAAATATATTGGACGCGAATATTTAAAAACTCAGAAACTTAAAACTCAATAACATCATTTTATAAGGGGAGCATTTACCTCTCCAAAAAACTCTTCTGGCTACGGTTTCACCTGATGTCACCCATACATAAATAAATAAATGTATATTTCCATGTACCTACTACTTTCGCAGAAGCATAGGTAGGTACTTACCTACATATTTTTTCGCATGAGTTACTGCAAGTTCAACTTTATCCATTATGGTGCTGATATATTCGTGTATCCATCGAGTAATAGAGGAATATGCGCTATGAACGGTCATATACCTTCATTTTACATTTACTTATCATTTCGAATTCATCCACTTCCACTTCCACTTCACATGCGAAACCTATACGGAACAAAAAAAAAAAACACGAAAAAATAAAAGCAACATAAACCTTGCAAGTTCAACAAAAAGTGAAGCTCATATCCCAATCACTCCTATATAGAGACAACAAAAAAAAATTGAAAACCTTACCTTTTCATTTAAGCTGAAGATACTGGTTATTCTGGTAGAAAGGTAGCTTCTTCTGGTATGATGACGTTGACTAACCATCACCCAAAGGAGCAGTATGAGCAAAGTATAAGAAAACCCATGAGCAGAAGATGCTTCAAAGAAGCATAGACAACACATTTGTCTCCCTATATTGCCACAACACAACACAACAGCAACAGAGCCATCAGGGTATCAAATGAAAAAGCTCTCCCTGCGGCATGGCATCAGTGGTATAGCGAACTTACGCCAACTTTGAAACTTCTTTTGGTTTGGATTGGTGTGTTATTATATCTTGGGAGTGCATACAATACAAGAACTCCGAGGAGAAACTACCTTTCGTTAACCTGGATCCTGATTTTTTATTTTTTTTTATACTTGCTGGCAATTAGGGGAAAGAAATCTTTTACGTCGTTAGCCACCGCACATCCTTCGACTTTGTCCCGTCTTCTCCTATCGCCCTTTCGAAAACGGACACGAACATCTACCTACCTACAAAAAGCCATGCCAGGTCCGTGTTAGGAAAGTTAGGCAGGTACTTATGTATATAAAAGTTTTGTTGGCCCACAAAACAACCACAAACACAAGTACACACATCCAGGACGACTTGATATGTTTTTGGTCTGTACAACATTTTTAACGTCGTCGTCGTCAGAGTCAGAGCCAACTTAAAGTAACTGAAACAACAAACAAAATCTCGGTCGAAAGAAAAAAGCAGGCCAAAGGGATGGATATGGATAACGTATAAGGATATACGGGAACATCACAGCTATACGGTAATAGCAACGACGCCAACGGTACTGGGGGGAAAAACAAATCTTATTAAAACTGCTACAATTGTAACGCAGCATACTTATGTGAGGTAAAAACCTTATAAAGTAATTAGGACCATGTTTGCCTCAGAGGCAGTAAATTTTCACAGAGAAACCAACTTTTCCTCTTCATTCCCTGCAAAAACAGAACACATAGAACACGCAGGTTGAGTGAGTAATTCTCATCGTTGTATAGAGTCGATTCGTACCTACGTTCTCGTACTTGGGGCGTAGTCAGGCCATAATATACCTCCTGCTACTACAGCTACAGCTACAGGTACCTAACGCAGCAACTATATGTAGGTAGGTACAGAACATGCCTCGAAGGAAGGAACTTTCCATTGGACTCATTATGTGAATACAGATTTGCAGCCTCTCAAATTTAACATGTGCGTCGTTGTTAATTCAATGAAATGAATCCATATACACATTGGTGGAAAAGTACCCTCTTTGCCGCGCGCGGTGCGAATGTTGAATGCCTTGATTTGTGCATTATCATCTTAAATGCCACTTTGGTTCTCTTCAAAATAGTAGTCCATTCCATTACGGCTTCTGTAGAACCATGAAAGCTATTTAGAGGTTGTAGGAAAGGAAGTGGTGTACCTGCCTATTAGAAGTTTTAAATTAGATTATCTGTTAAACGACAATGATCATAAAAAATTAATAGAAAATTTAATTTTGTTCACTAAGTAATTACGTCAAAGCGAAAGAAATGAAAATGGTATGTTTAATGGTGCTCTAGGGTCCACATCCACAAAGACCGGATGTCATAACAGAGATGCACAAGTTCTTAAAATCTTCCAGACCATAATTATTATTAAGTCAAACAAAGAACTATCACTTTCTTACATAAAATAAATTAAATTCGTGAAGTGAAGTGAAACATAACCTTAGCAGTAAGCATTTATCAAACAGCAGCAATCAACAATTTCATTCAATGTCCAGTCAATTTTAAAACTATCAAGTATGCATTAATTTTGATTTGTTACATTTGATCGAAGTCTGTTCAAGAAAAAGCAAGTGTCCCAGTAAAATTAATATTGAACCCCATTTTTTACTTTTAAAACTCTCGCGGTTCAAAAAAAATCTATTGGTTGTTACTGGCAAACAAACATTGACAATTTTTTGACATAACTTTTTTTTGACAAATTTTTAGCTTGGCGAAACAATTTTTTGGGGTATACAACTTTGTTTACTTTTTTCAATCATTTTTTTGCTTTGGGAACGTTCTGCCAAAAAAATGTTTTTAATTTTTTGACAAACTTTTAACGTTTCAAAAAAAGTTTCACTTGGTTGTTCCCTTACAGTTTCTGGTATTTTTAGTTTTTTGATTTAACTTATTATTTAAAAAATAAAAAACAAATTTGTGGACAGAAGTTTCTAAATTTCTAAATTTAGCACAATACATTTATTTTTGTCTGTTTAAAAATTCCTTGCAACCTAATTAAAACTCCGGTCCGCTTAGGGAGCAACAGGGTTGCGTGACTGGGATAGTCTCCCCTAAAAGTAAGTTTATAGTAAAAAAAAAAAACTAAAATATTCAATATTCCTGAATCAGAAAAAAAATTATATAACTACAGAGGGAACACTGTCATGTGTACTATTTTGTAATTTTCTTTTCAGTTTTGTTATTTTCTTATCCTTTGTTGGTTTATTTTATGGAATGGTTTTGTGATCTTCTGTAATCCTTATTATGTAGCTTAAACTTAATCGTGATTAAGACACTTTGTGCACAGAATTTTTAAATAATTTTGTACAAAAGTAAGAAGAAGATATCTTCTTTACCTTTTTACTAAGATCATCTATCTAGAATAATGTAGGTATTTTTCTATACCTCCCATACAATAGCTTGGTATAAAGGAAAATAACAACAATAGCAAATTCAAATTTTTATATTTAAATAGAGTGCGATATTGGGTCATTAATTCTAATAACTATCTACCATACCTATGGTAATAAAGGAAGGTTCCTATCCCTTAAAATGTTTACCATCGCTTAATTGCATTGTCACCTATATATCACGATGAAAAGAAAAAAAAACTCTTTTGTAGCATATTACCAGTTCTTTCATTAAAATTATATAAAACAAGGAAGATAACATTGTTTCCAACCTCTGCCATAACCTACTTTAAATTGAATTTTCCTTTCAAACAAAAGCTGCTGCTGTTGCTGCATTAAAAAGCTAAAGTCCTGAAGTTGAAAATTGCTCCACCCGAACAATATTTTGAAAGAAACCCACAACAAAGAAATTGCAAGCCAAGCCATATACATAATACTGACGTCTCTATATTCCAACAATCTACCGTTTGTTCGCCCAAAGCCAAAATCTAATAAATAGATGCAATTACCATAAAACTCGATCTATCGCAATAAACAACAAAAGTGATGTGCAAACAATGATGTTATAAGAAACTATTAAATCAAAAGCATCACACCCCATCTCTCGTTTCGTCCGCCATTCATCTCACAAATTCTCAATCCAAACTTCGAAAACACTCAATAGATATGTACACCCAAAAAAACCCACTATTTTGCAGACAATCTTCCCTCACACTCACTCCAATATTCAACGAGCATGAGATTGCTCCATGTCGATTTGTTTTACTTTTTTTTAGAGAGAATCGAATAGATGATATGATGTACATTGTACACAGAGGTACCTTGTACTTATTTTCTTTCTATATAACTATGCATTTATGGGGGTAAGCCTGATGCATTGGATGATGAGATCCCCGTTGGAAATCACGTAATGAGGTCAAGTTGCATTTTTATTCGGTCGTTTTGTATCTTCATCGTGCCTCTAGAAAAAATGGTCTATTGTATGTTGGTTGGTGTATCGAAGGATTTCTAGAAGTTATGTGCGAGTTTTAAATTTGTCGCACGCAGACAAATCAAATGAAGTGTGTTGTCGTTATTAAGTTAGCAAGAGTTGTTTCAAGAGGATTCTATCATTCATCAGACGCAATTTAACGCCACTGTAGACAATCAAAAGGACTCAAAACGAATCAAACAAAAAGCAGACAAAAATAAAAACAATTCTAATTTCATTGGCATACAAGAAAAAAAAAACCATGGTGTCATGGGCTTTGATTTTTTAATATAGGAGTTGCTAGGAATCGAACTTAAGTTTATCTACCTATTGAGGCCAGGTCAGAGTTTGAATACACAATTATCGGCGCGACAGCTGAAGGAGATCTAGACAAGAACAAAACTTCTGATCGGATATTATAAGAATTTTAAAAGGTACTTCTTCATAATTCATGACAATATTTACACTGAGGGGAAATTGTATGCACTCATTACAATGTTTTGTATGTACTTATGTAAATTGATTGAATATAGATGTGAAAGAAATTGCCATTGGCAAGACAATTTTGTATCAATATTAAAGATAGTTCAATTTGTGAGAAAAAACTTACTATATGCACTCAGTACATAACTGCTATAGATTTTTACAGTGAACACAATATAAAGTAAGCACGTGTCATGTATTGAATACCGACGACATGTAATCATTACATGGTTCATGATTTAACTACAGAAAAGTACGTATATTTGTATATGATCTCATAAATATACACAGAACAACATAAATATACACACTTTGGAAAAAAACTTACAAAACTAATGCTTATGCATGCGTGAATCCCTAAGAAATGTTACCAACGTTTTTTTTTTTCTAAAAAATAAGAAGAAAAACGATCAGTTGTAGAGATTTTAAGATATCGCGAAATATTTTAGAAAACTCAAGCTATGTGAATATATGCTAATGTACCTACATACTTCAAAATTAGAAAAATTGACGTTTCTAAATCTAAATCGTAGGTATAAGCTCAAAAACATTATTTGCAAAGTCCAAGGTTTCAACACTATTTTGAAGGAAAAAAACAAGTTTACCATTTTGAAAAGAAATTCGAAAATTATGCAAAAATAATTTTAAAAAAAACTTATGAACAACAACATTATGATATTTCATTGGCCAACTTGGAAAGGGATATGATATCAAAATTTGTATATTTCCAAATTTTTGGACTTGTTTCTTTTACATAAGATAAAACAAAAATAAAGTTTTATCACCAAGCAGACTCCTTCAATATGCCTTTCGTTTCGTGGAATGGTATTCATATACATACCTTCATACTATAGGCACGATGGTGTGCTTCCTTTTGAAGTCAAGCAAGCACGGAACTTAATGATGGGAGAGAATTCAATTAGCAGTATCTAATCCACCGCGATCCACATCTAAACATGTTCTCTTTCCAGGAATAGTTATAGGTAGGTATAAGGTAAACCTATACTCTGTTCGGTTTTGTGGTATAAACATAAAACACGTGAGTGTATATAATATATCTACAGTATATGTACCAACAAACTCATATACAACTGCACTGCAACCAGTAATTTTCGTCGAATTTGCCATAGAATGTATCGCAAATTCCTGTAATTTCCGTTCAGCATGCACTGAGCTCTATAGCAATACCCCCACACCATCACCTACTGATTTCCAAACCGAAGCCGATCGACAGATGGACGGAACGGAAGGAAGGAAGGACGAAATTATCTCTCCACTTCACTAAATAATTATTTAGTCAAGTGTGAGCTGCATGGGCGTTCCTAATTCAAGTTCGCATAAAACGAGATTGTATACGGATTCTGGGTTCTGGATTGTTCTGGGGTTTTAGTTGGAAAGCATATAGAATGGACAGATATATTTCCTATTAACTTAAATTGACCAGAAAGAAAATTGCACACACGTCTTCAAGTTCCTTAATCAGACAGACAGAAGATGTTTTGTAAAATATATGGGAGTTGAGTTTGACTAGACTCATCATGTTATCAAAGTTTGTGCACTTTTAATAAAGGTCTTACGGAAGTTGTTGCAAAAAAAAAATCATTATAATTTAATGGAAAATTGCCAAAATATAGTATTACGTTGATGAGACATTGTTAAATTGCAATTAAAAGATGTTTGTCGTTGTATAATTATTTTTGGCAATTCAACTTATTTCGATGCCAGACACAAACGATTACTCTAAATCACATCGATTATACCGTTGGATGAACAGCGGTACCTAGTTAAAAATAAAAACAGTTGATATATTGAAACCTGAAAAAAAGTAGTATTAGAGCAAATTTTGGGAGTATGAAGAGTAATATATTTTGACGTAATAGCTTGACATTAAGCCATATACATAAACAAAAGTAAATGCTTTTACTTGTAAATTGCTGTGCTAGTTAGTGAGAAATTTGCATTAACTACTACAGACATTTCGAAGTAAAAGCATTTACTTCTTTTTATGCATGCGTCCCATTATGTCTAGCGAATATTTTAGCTCCGCTTTAAGTCAGGGTGACAAGATCAAAGTGTGGGTACACTTAACTGAACTGAAGGATTTTAGGCCAATTAGCCTATCTTCCTTTTTTCTTCAGAAATTAGAAAGATTAATAGAAACGCATATTTAGCTTGGAAATGCGTATATGAAGTCTTCCCTAAGACTCCACTGGCATAATTCCATTACTGTCAAAATATACACGTGAATCATTTATCGAAGAAGCCCGTGAATCTAACAGTATTATTTATATTCACAACTTAACTAATAACAGAAACTACTTCAACGATTCGCTAGCCTACCGAGAAATTTCTTTTGATGTGAACTATTCAGCTTAAATGTAAGTCCTTATAACGGAAACGAAAGCTTTGACCAATTTTGTAAATTATGCAACCTTAAAATAAAAAGAAGACTGCTTCCATTTCCTTAGACCATTCTTACGATGGAGAGATGACGTAGACCAGGACGTTGAGCCGATGATGATGATGACAAACCACCTTTGACTATATAAGTAATTTGGCCAGTAGATGCGGACTGAAAGTCAACCCACTAGAATAGGAACATTTTTTGTTTTTTCGAGAAAAAAAAGTACATATTTCAAAGATAAACCATCCCACCATAAAGGATTTGTTGTTAAAAGATGGGGGCCTAGTTCTAAAACCATTGGCTAGATGTATACAGCCATTATACGGCTGATTAAAACGTAAAGTTTGGTGGCAACTCTAGACAGATCCACCAATCAATCACCACGACTAAAATTGAAAGACTGGCGTGCAAACCTACAACTGGTGCTTTTCAGAAAACCCACCTACAAACAAGTCAATATAACTCCCGAACTCTTGCAGCATTTTTGAAGCAGAAGTTCTTGCGGCTTACATAACTGCAAAGTATCTCTCCAGCCTTGAACTGACTAGAATGAATATTGATTTATTCATAGTCATCTCATCCACACACAAAGTCCAAAAGATTGTTGAACATAATAGAAACATTTACCCTTTCTTGAGTCGACATCGTGACATTTTTGGAAATGAAATTTGCAGACAAATCGTACAGAATTGGTAATACTGAAACAGGGCGTACCCTAGAATCTTATTTTACTGGAACAAGAAAAAATAAATAATCCTAACATATAACTCCATGGAAACCCACATGAGCAGAATGCTTTGCTTATCTTACTCATACAGTACAGAGTGTGTGAAGACGTGGAGCAAGAGAAGAGTTCATATCACCTCCCTTTCAAATGATCCAGCCTGACTAAAATACTTCTTCGAAGAAATGAATAACGTCTGTCTTTTGCCAGTTAAACACATCATAAAATTCATCCAGACCAAATCTTCTCCTTCTTTGATACAAAACAGTAGAAATTTTTTTTTCAAAGTTCATGGTTTCAAACTTTGTCTGAGACTTGGCAGACACCAACAGTGTGACCTTACGATAGCCAGACACAATACAACTGCTAAAAAAAAGATCTCATTCTTCCGTTTAAGTTAAAGTATCAAAGACAATTTATTTTTATGATCTTCCGATTCTTTTTAAGAATCTAAACTATTTAACTATTGTGCTTTTATTCAAAATAGCTTTCACAGCGTTTCACCCCACTAACCTTACTTGGAATCATCAGTTAGCAAGACGTTTATTAAGTTGAGACAGACATTATTTTAAAATTTAGTTGATCTAACTGAACTATATCAACATGATGCTTTTATACTTTTCGGTTCCTGGCTGATGGAATTTCTCAATGTGGCTTTCTATGAAGCGTCACACAAGGTTGACTACTTTTTTCCCTCCGACATGTTTGCCTTCTCGAAATCGACCTTTTTATGTTTAATATTTAGTATGCTATAGATCAAAAAACACACTTAATAAAAAAGCTATCAATTGAACATTCGGTTTATTTTTTTTATTTTTAAATCAATGTTTAAATCAGCACAAATTTTCAATATTCTATTTATAGCAATCAAAAATAAAATTCCTTTCCTAAAAGTCTCTCCTTAATGCAAATAACACCATGCATGCATATAATATATAATGTACGTACACCACCACATCATCAAATCCCAAATGAAGTTCGATTCTTCAATATTAATTCGGTCAGCAACCCCGCTGGACTTAAAATTAACATAATCAACCATTTATGTGGGATAAATGGTGTTATCGATGTGCCTTCACTTCTCATTAGCATTTTGTGATGATTGGTTATAGATTATAGTCTAGAGCTGGCGGCTATTATATAGGCCCATTCAATTTGAAGCTGCACAAATATAGTTAGGACACCTCACTAGCACAAAAAGGAGAGGTATACATATAATTATAATAATTTTATACGTACAAGTATGAATTGTGAATCGTCCTTGCTGTAATTCTCACCAGGCATTCGGAATTTAAATTAGGTTGCGTTTTATTGGGATCCAAATGAAAATAATGTTCAAGAACAATTTTGCAGTGCAAGCAAACCTACATACCAAAACATTTGTGTTCTATTCCGCTATCCGAATTCCTGATGGGTAGCAATTGGTTTTCCGTATTTTTTTTTTGCTTATACATACATACATACATTTTTATATACTAGATATAGCAGTGATCGTCATTATCGTTTTTTTTTTTGTCAATAATTACGATTATATAACTGGTTACTTCAAAAATTAATAATAAGAGTATTAACATTAATTTATAATTATAAGAGAAAAAATAAAATTTCTAACTGTAGGAATAAGCACTATAATTACAGAAAAAAAGTACTAATTATTGGAACGACCAGTAATTACAGGAAAATAGTACGTTCCTAATTAAAAAAATGTTTTTTTCAAGGTGGGAAAAAATTAGAAAAGCGAACTTCGATAGATCAACATAGCCCTAAGACTAGCGATAGTCAATTTTAATTTTATTTTATTTTATTTTATTTCATTTTATTTTATTTTATTTTATTTTATTTTATTTTATTTTATTTTATTTTATTTTATTTTATTTTATTTTATTTTATTTTATTTTATTTTATTTTATTTTATTTTATTTTATTTTATTTTATTTTATTTTATTTTATTTTATTTTAGTTTATTTTATTTTATTTTATTTTATTTTATTTTATTTTATTTTATTTTATTTTATTTTATTTTATTTTATTTTATTTTATTTTATTTTATTTTATTATATTTTATTTTATTTTATTTTATTTTATTTTATTTTATTTTATTTTATTTTATTTTATTTTATTTTATTTTATTTTATTTTATTTTATTTTATTTTATTTTATTTTATTTTATTTTATTTTATTTTATTTTATTTTATTTTATTTTATTTTATTTTATTTTATTTTATTTTATTTTATTTTATTTTATTTTATTTTATTTTATTTTATTTTATTTTATTTTATTTTATTTTATTTTATTTTATTTTATTTTATTTTATTTTATTTTATTTTATTTTATTTTATTTTATTTTATTTTATTTTATTTTATTTTATTTTATTTTATTTTATTTTATTTTATTTTATTTTATTTTATTTTATTTTATTTTATTTTATTTTATTTTATTTTATTTTATTTTATTTTATTTTATTTTATTTTGTTTTATTTTATTTTATTTTATTTTATTTTATTTTATTTTATTTTATTTTATTTTATTTTATTTTATTTTATTTTATTTTATTTTATTTTATTTTATTTTATTTTATTTTATTTTATTTTATTTTATTTTATTTTATTTTATTTTATTTTATTTTATTTTATTTTATTTTATTTTATTTTATTTTAATTTATTTTATTTTATTTTATTTTATTTTATTTTATTTTATTTTATTTTATTTTATTTTATTTTATTTTATTTTATTTTATTTTATTTTATTTTATTTTATTTTATTTATTTTAATTCATTTCAAACAATCCTCATTCATTATACACTTATTCATTTATGCAACCAGAAAAACATGAAATCAAAAAAATTCGTTCTTTTATTTACAGCTCATTTATAAAAAGCACCAAGAACTCAATAATTCGATTAAAGCATTTTATAAAATTTATTCCTTTTTCTTATTTTTTGCTGTCCTCGCCCACGCACAGTTTTCATTTCAATTAAATATTATTAATTACAAATCGAACACTCCTCATTTATTTTCATTAAAAAAAATAACCCAGAGAAATGAATCTCACTACAGTACTTTTTTTTACGGCTATGTAGATAAATATGTTTTGGCAATGCTATAGGAGCTATGTATTTGTATATTGTAGTGATACAAAAATAACCGATGAAGTATGGTAATACAAACTCGACAGGTAAAGTAATAAAATACGTGCGAAGGATGCCACTGCCTCCGCCCAAATAGATAACATTGTGTCCTGTTCCGGGAAAACTTTTTGTTCCCCAAAGAAAAAAAAAACTTTGTTAATATTTCTTGTCTATGTCCTGATACTACTTGGATTAGTCTGGTCTTTCAGTTTCTTGCTCCACCGCACTTACAAACTGATAAGGAAAGTTCTTACTTTCTATATTTTTCCAGACGATGCAGAACTATAATACGGCCGAAGAATTACAGTAAAAGAAATAACACTGAGGCAATGAGTCATGGACCTGGACAGCTTGAAACAGAAATCAGGAAGAAGGAAACAACAACAAAAAAAGGGAATAATGTAACGGGACCGGAAATAATAATGCGGCGTTAATCGTTGTATAAATTCTGTGTCCTTATCACAAACAAAAACGGATTGGATGGGCTGAGGCTTGATGGTAATTGGGGATGTGTTTTTTCTCTTTTTTTGTCTCGGAAACGGATGAAAGCATCTTGTTGCATGTCAGCCATAGGAAGCCCCAGGAAACGACTGGCCGATACCACCACCGCAGGGATGTGCTCCAATTTGCGGTGCACATGTTGGGCAACAAGGACTCGATGGACGTTGTTGGTAATACCAGGGGACGAACACCGCTGACGTGACCTGTACCGTCGGAATAAATAGAGGGGGTGGTGGTAGTTGTGGTGGCGGCGGTGGCGGTGGCGGTGGTGGTGGTGGCGGTGGTGGTCTGGGTGGAGGTGGAGGAGGTAGAGGCAGTGGTTGCGGGTAAGGCTGTGGTGGATAATTGCAGCATGTGGGACAGCATCGAGAGCAACACCGATTGCAACAATTCCTTGGATAAACGGGCCTATTATAACTGCACTGATTGCAGTCGTCACTAAAGAGACGCTGGAAGATATCGAAAAACTCGCCAAACGTGCGCGACTGCACGTCCTGCTGATGCTGATGCGGAAGTTCTCTCCTCTTGCGGATGCCTGTAAATAAATGAAAACTTTATGTAGCAAATATTCATGTATCACAATGATGTGCCATCGTGCAACTGATATGTGCAGACAAAAAAACCAAAACTCATAAAAAGTGCAGGAAAAACTTTTTTGTTTATTTTTGTGCTAAGATAAGAGAAAAAAATACAAATTAACCGAAAGCATTTGCCTGTCCTCTACCGAACGGTGAGAACTGACCTCTACGACCTCCCTGGAATCCCTGGAAACCAGGTAAATTTTGGAAGCCATTTTGAGATAAAGCATTGCTATTCGCTCCATTGGTATTGGACAAACCTTCGGCATTTGTAAATGATCCATTTGGCCCGATTCCAGTGGAGGAAGAGGCAGAAACCGAAACGGGTCCGCCATTATTTGAAAAACCTGCAGCTTTACTGTCAGCTGAGTTGTTAATGCTTCCATCAGCATTAATAATGCTTGAAGTCTTAGTTCCGGTATTGGCAGTATTTAATTGTCCATTAGGTCCATTTAAAGATGACTGGCTGTTTGAGTTAGTCTCGGAACCTTGGCGGCCATCCGCTTCATCAAAAGTTCCAGTATTGGTCTGAGCGGTGTTTGCTGACGAGCCGAATTTGCCCTGTTCGTTAGCCGAGGCTGCACCATTAGCATTGACTCTTTCCGAATCTCCATTCTTGACGACGTTTGTGTCAGCATTGGAAGATGTAGCTTGCGTGAGGTCTTTTTCGAAATTAAGTGATTGGCTTTGGGCTGCATTCTTATCTCCCGAGCCATTTTCGTTCTGGTAGCTTTGTTGAGCAGTATTTGCCGAACTAACCTGACCCGAGGATCCATCATTGGCAAGATTCGATGAAATACTGGAGCCAGTATTGTCTTGGGACTGACCGTTTTCGTTTACTGTGTTTTGAGAATCGGTATTGGCTGCAGCTTGCTGCATGAATGCTGGATCGTTGCCATTAGCGAACCCTTGAGCGTTGTTAGCAAATTGTTGTTGCTGACCTAATCCTTGAGCATTAGCACCGGTGTTAAACTGTTGCTCCTGACCTCGACGTCTTCCTTTGTTATTTCTATTCCTATGTCTCGCCTGCTCATTAAAACCTTGATTGTACCCTCCTTCGGGGCCATCATTTGGAAAGTAGAAACCTCCTTGCCTAACAAACCTCCTGCGTGGAAACAAGCTTCCTGATTCAGCAAGCGAGGGAGAACCAGAAACAAAGCCGCCAGCTTGACCACTTGTTATTCCATTCAAGACAGAACCTTTGGCATTCGACTTGGAGTGTGTTGCAGTACTAGAGATTCCGCCAAACTCTTCCGTTTGGCTGTTTGTGTTACTTTGAGAATCAGCATTAGCTCCATCACCTTCCGCTTGTACCTGTGCACTAGTGCCAGTAGATCCTCCATTAGTTTGTTGATTTCTTCTAGAAAGATCAACATTCAAAAACCCCAGACCTAACTGAAGTCCACCGTTTTTCGATTGATGTAACCCTAAACCATTTTTGAGGTTCTCTCTTGAGAGACTAGATTCAACACCAAGCTGACCAAGTTGGAAGTCATTCGCAACATCTCCTGACACCTGTCCATTATTGATAGACCGTGATCCAGTAAGGGTATTGGATATGCCCAGTTTACCTAACTGGATTCCATTTTTGGTAGAAGTACTTCTAGCTGCGTTCAAGGAACCATTATCACCCAATGTTTCGGATTGTGATTGACTAATTCCTCCATTTAGACCTAGATTTCCTAGTTTTAAATCTCGGCTGTATGCTTCGCTGTCAGCGGTTGTAACAGAACCTTGTTGTTGCTGTGGTTGGTAAAATTGTTGTTGTTGATATTGAGGTTGATATTGAGGTTGATATTGTGGTGCGAACCCTTGTTGATAGCGTGATGATGGAATGCCTAGAATCCGTCCTAGCAATTGTGCATCACCTTTAAAGAAATAATAAAAAAAAAAATTAAGTAGCAATTTAAGAGATAAAACTGTTTAAGTAATATGCATAGTTTATGTTTTCATCTGCCTTCCGAATTTTTGAACAGTACTTAATAATTCCCCGAAATATTGCTTCCACTGTTTGAAATTTTGAGCTAAATAAAGTCCAATGCATCATATCATCAAATCGCCACCTATGCCTATGCCTATGCCGGTTGTCATGACATTCCCTGTTGTTCTATTCAATCTTTTTGATATCAAAATTGAAAGGCCAATTTAAATTACAAAAATGTTATAATAATGTTATTAGATTCAATAAAAAAAAAACATTTTCTGACGCACAAGGAATTTTCTATTGTCAATTCAATGACAAACCAAAATTCTAAGAAGCAGATACACAATCCTTGGAAACTGCGTTGCTATCCTGGCATCATCCCCTACCATCTCGCATATCCTTCTATCCCTCTTAATCAAGAATTGACATTTTTGCCTGATATAACGTGGTAGACCGTAGAACTTCTTCCAACAAATTTTTTTTTTGTCAGTTTGCTAATTAGAAATAAGGGATCTCATTGTTGTGGTGACCTTTATTAGCAATCTATATCCACCCACAGACAACACGAAAAGAGTATTTTATAAACTAATGATTTTACCCAATAGTATATTGATGGAGGCTTTGTGTGAATTTTTTCGAAGCTCCAGAGGACAATGAATTTGATATATGCTATATGAATTTGATATTTTAGAAAGTGGAAGTTGAACTGATCTTCGAAAAAACCATGCTGATTAGAAACAATGGATGATTTAGAGTAATAGCTTAATGTTTTGCCAAAAGGCTTTGGAATAGATGACAAGCTCATCATTGTCATCTATTCCAAAGCTTAGGATATAATTTATAATTTAAACTTGTCAAATTCCTAACAACCAAAAATTTAGTTCAGAAAAAAAAATTCTTCCCTTTAGAAAAAATTGATCTTTGATCTTCTTCCTTTTAGCAAGATCTACATGGACTTGAACACATTCTATGATGATTTGACATTTTTCAAAACCCAAATTATCAACAAAAATTCAAAGGGGCTTATTCAACAACTAAAAGGTAAAATTCAAAAATCTAAGACCGTAAATCCGTCGCGTCGTCGATATGTTTCCTGGAGAATTTTAAAAATATATGTTTCTCTGAACTGTGTTTCTTTTACCTTTAATAAATGCGAAATTGTTTTTACTTTTTTATGGAACATTTTACTGAAATATAATTGTTTTTATTATCAAAACGACGCTATAAATTGTATGTAATTTTGAATCAATATTTGGCTGCAACAATTTTTGTGCAGACAATTCTGTCAAACGGCGCACGCACAAGCAAATAAATAAATTGATTTTTTCAAAGATTCCTTCTACCAAAAAAATCGCTTTTAAATTGGAAGGAATTATGAAAATTCATATCAAAAGAAAGAATTATGCTTTCAAATGAAAATTGGCCAATTTTGTCAAGTAAATCGCAATTAAGGTTAGGTGCCTTTTCAAATCGAAGTTCTAAGTATTATCTAGAAATTTTGTTTTCTCAGATTCTTACGTATTATTGTTTTTAACGCTTTGAATTAAACATGCAACATCAATCAGTCTGTTATTGCATCTTACTTCAATTAAGAATCCAAAGTGTATGATAAAACAACGGCAGATGCTATAACTTTTCACATGCATTCAATAGAAAAACAATTTATTCATTAATTAATAATTAACAAAACATCAAGCAAGATAATTGTTTCTACATTAAATAAATGCTAAGGTCGATACTGTATTTATTCAACAAAAAAAAGCACCCTCTTACTGATGAAGTTTATTACTTTCTGACTTATTGGTAGAAATATTAATTTTAATAAAAAAAATAAAGAAACTGGAATTGATATTGGTAACAATGACCAAAATATTCAATAAGATTCGCTAATTAAACTGGTTGACAGATTTATTCTTAAACCATTATAACAGGTTATTGGAAGTCAGGGTCAGCCATTAGCACAATATATTTGGAATAACAATGAAGATAACAAATGAAAATGTGCATGTGCTGTGAAAAGGTGCGACTGGTGGGGAGAAATGTTTTCATTATCATAGTCTTCTGCTATCGACGCGTCGTCGGCTGGAAACCCAGCTCTTAGAAAGAATTGGTGAATATGAAATGAAACATTTTTAGGGCTCGCCGTTTGATGAAACAGAGACGAGAGTTTTGAAGTCTCGTGCTAGTCTTGGCCTCGTCATAATCGAAAGTTTGGGTGTAGTCTCGGTACCAATTTAACATTCTTTAAGATTTATCTTTAAAATTAGGAACATGAAAATATATTATTTACACTCGGTCTAAGAAATACGTTCTCGTCTCGGTTTCGTCTAGAAGTTAGACCTGTCACGATTGAGACTTGTAGGGCTCTTGGTCAGTGGCGCGACAGTCCAAGTATCAGAGCCTTTTGTGACTTACAACTCTCAACCATTACTGTGCGCTTATTCCAGTAATGGAGGAGACCTACAATTTTATGCTGAATCCAATCGGCTAGGGTGAAAAAACTCTATTGTTGACAGGTGAATTTGTTTATTTCTCTTAAGAAGCAGCAGCCCGAGAAATAACATTTCTTTTTTTTTAGATGGATGCTGGGAATCGAACCCAGACCTCCGGCATGAGGTCTGAGTCCCACGCACTAACCCGGGCTACTACAACTAAACTTAGCAATAAGACTTCGTATGAATTTAGCTATGAAAAGAAAATAGAGCAAATAGAAAAAAGAAACATATTCACTTTCTTGAATTACCTGGAACTAAAAAACAGTTAAGCAAGCACAAAATCAACTGCCACTTTTAATAACTCCAGAGTTCTATTTTCTCCAGTGAACTAGCTTAGCATCAATTACGAAATTTTTCAATCACAGTACAAATATTGAAAAAAATAAAGAAATAATTTTAACATCCTAACTATTCAAAGTTTACGAGTATACCAACAAATCAACATAAACAACATTTATAATTTATGGGAACATAATTTGAAATAAAAACAATGAAAACAAATGGTTTTAATTCTTATAACTGAATAATTTAAATACATTGAATATTTTTCTTAAATTACAATAATTACCATTTTCAAAGTATCCAATAAGCAGGATGTAAGAAAAAATAAATCCAACAATGGAAGGCTTCATTATAGGAAATTACAATCTCGTAAACACTGTTCCTTGTATTAAACCTTCTCAAAATAACACTTCTTAGATAAAATCACTAAGAACTTAAAATATCAATCCGATTAGTTTAACGTTTAGATTTCTTCTAATCGTGTTTTATTTTAGTACTGCCTGTTTTTAATAAAACAATTCTAAAAAATTAGTCGTTAAATAAATGGAAACAAGTTATTTTGTATTTTTTCGGCGATCATCATTATTACCGGTAGACACGACGCGACGGACCAACAACGATACAACCGTCTTCAACGTATTGATCAATTCGTTTGTTATAGCAAACAAATAATAATATTTTGCATACGATTCTGGAATATTGATTAAAAAAAAAGTTATTTTTTGATCGGTATTATGGGCTTGTTCGATAGATATTTTTTTTTTATCATTATGGAAACCATGACTTCTGTGTGGTTTTTTTTAATCATGATTTGTGATTACTCATTTCAGAAATTTAGATACACTCAGAGAAAATTTGTAGGATATGCATTCAATTTTAATTTTTTTAATTTTTATTAACTTTTTTGGGGAAAACAAATTGAATATTGAATAATTTGAGTTAATGCACAAAGTACTGCGAATAGTCCACTCATCGAGAGGACAAAAACTATATAACTTCCATTTTTCGTAAAACAAAACGCTCTTTAAGTGGGAAACCATCCATTTTTATTTTGAATTACAATTTACATATTTATATATTTTTTTTTTTCAAAACTTTAGTTGTGGAGCTTAGTTTAATTGTAAACTTTTTATAAAACATGGAAAATTGTAAAAAATATCGCTCCCACAACTTATTTTACGAAATCTTTTTTGAAGAACAAAATATGCTTGCTCTCTCTGAAGAATTAATAGGTACCTATGTAACCTACTATCTTTACTGCATAATGAAAATATGGTTTTTAAGTCGATTGCTCCTAAAAAAAAACATTCCAATAGCGAACGGTCCAACATATTACAGGTTGCAAATAGATACCCACTCAACAAAAAAAAAAAAAACATCAAAATCATAACGCAAGTGATGTTTTAATATACGAAGTATAAAATTTAAAACTTCTTTCCGTGTACGGGACAACCCTTAGCATTAATTTAGTCAAAGCCGTTTGTGCGATCATTGATCGTTTTGTTTGATTTCCCATTTAACAACTGCTTCGACTGGTTTTTCCGCACTCTGTGTGTTTTGACTTCAAAGTGGATCCCCTCGTACCGCCCACGGCATAAAGCACAGAGCACACATGTCTAGAATTATTATTAAAGCTATGTATATACGCGCTAATAACCGGAACAATCGATTTATTCATCTCGATTGAAAATTGGGTCATTTGCTGGAGGACTAAACATTTATCATAACTTTTGCAAAGGCCATTCTAACCGAAGCCTTGGAATATAGTATACCGCATTGGTCGATGCGATAGAGATGTATGTTATGTAGAGATGAGATATTTTACACATCATAATCATCCCTTTGGATACAAAGGATAGTCGAAAATCTACAACTCTGGGGAATATAGAGTTGCCGCAGAACTCTACCCTCAAGCAGCCAGATGCCACTATATATCCAATGCACAATTGTACACATCTACTATTCATAATATTGAACTCGCGCGTGTGAAGCTCAGTGCGTATAGCTTTGTGCCATCCAATTAATATTATCCACTTGGTTGACCTCAATGGAAAGCGAAGGTAATTGCTTTAAGT
The DNA here is from genome assembly GCA_958431115.1 of Syrphus vitripennis. Classification (NCBI taxonomy): domain Eukaryota; kingdom Metazoa; phylum Arthropoda; class Insecta; order Diptera; family Syrphidae; genus Syrphus; species Syrphus vitripennis. Next base: position 109,723,294 of record OY288110.1, read on the forward strand.
ACACTACAACTAGTAGATAGATGTACAGCAACTGACAAGAATGGCTAAATAATATATTTTTTCTGATGTATCTTCTACTTACACTCTGGGTCACGAGATTAAACTCACATTATACTTTTTGTTCTAGCTTTTTTACTAAAAACAGCCAATATGCCAAATTTAGAAACTGTCCTAAAATACTAAAAAGGTTTTGGTCTAAGAATTTTTTCAAATTGAAAACAAAGTGGCAAAACTGAATATGTTATTGTTTTTATTTTTAATGAATCAAAAATGGAAGGAAATCAAATTAAATTTAAAAGAATTACAATCAATCAGCAATATTTGGGTAATAAATAAAAATGTTCTTTTTTAAAAAAAAATTCCTGTACATATATTGTTGGAGGAAAATAATTTTTTAAGCCTAGTATACAATAATTCTTTTTGAAAAAAAAAATTTGTGGTTAGAAAAAAAAATGTTTCCTTAAAAAAATGTATCTCTCAAAGAACGGCATTGATATTTAAGTACGCAAAGCTGTTTGGACTAATTCTGGTAAAATCTGGAAGATTTGTGTAGTTTCGGACTCATAGACGATCAGACCTTTTGTAAATCAGTTGTTGAAATGATTTCCATTAAATCAAACCAACAGCACTGATAGGGTTGCCTTTACAGTAAAGAAAATTATATGAATAAAATGTATTTTTTATGTTAATTCAAATTATTGGATTGGTAATATGATTATTCGTTTAAGGATTTTTATGATTGTTTATATTTTTGTCAGGCGTATGGACGCTTAAAACCAAAAATGCTACTAAATTCACCCGTACGTAGGTACTTTTCTGATTCAACTTCAGATAGTTTTTTTTACAGAATTCGATCTTAATCTAATTTAATTCAAACTATGTACATACTTTGTACTATAAAAAAAATAAAAAATAATTATTAACGGTACCTACCTGCCGTGGAACCGCATTAATTTCAACGATATCCGAACTCAGCTGGAAATTTCGACTTAGAGTGTGACAACTGTGAAACAGTAAAAAATAAAATTTTCTATCAAACTTATATACACGACTCAAATTCGTCCAAATGGCCTTAAGATGCAAAAAAAAACAGAACTGTTATCATGTTTTTGTTCATAATCTGACCTCTCTATGACTCTAAAAACATATTTTGGTATTCTTTATTTAAAAACCTAACAACATCACATAAAATTTAATTTTTTATTGCACCACCCTAATACTTGTGTGTAGATCTTAGACAAACATTTAAAAAAGAATCATCAATCAAGTGACGAGGAGTGTACACACCATGTATGAAGTATGAATAGTTAAGTTTTGTTTCAAATTGTGTTGTTGTTGTTGTTGTTTGCCGTTGTGGTTATACGTTTCGTTAGATCACGTATATGCAGATACACTGATGTGCTACGCAGAAAGCACCTACATCCGCATCATGACAAACATGAATATGCCCAGAGCTTGAGGTTAACTTCCTTTTTCCGATGCTGTATTTGTTATTTTTATATATCGCATTGAGAAGTGAACGTTGAATAATTGAAGAGAACAGTACATTCCTACAACTCTAATACCAAGTCCCATGTCTGCTAACTGATGCTCCATATTAAACTATCGGCTGCCAACTCCAGTAGAATCTGTTCCCACTATTTCGGTTTGTTGTAGTGATCCCTGCTGGAGCTCGTATTTATTTTGGGTCTGTTTTGTGTTTGTTTGTAATTTGCAATTGGAATCCTCTAACCTAGAAACATAAATTGTATACATAGTTTCAAGCTACAGTTTGTTTCATTTTCATGATTCGTATATTCGTTTGAAGAATCATCTCGTTACTCTGTGGTTTATATTATTTTCATTATTGAATTATTTCAGAGGCTTCAATTTGATTAGAAAGTGTTTTTGTATTTCAGGGAGCTTGTTAATATAAAATGAAATTAAGTAAACAAGAAAATATAGAGCTTGAAGTTATATTGACAATAACAATAAGCATACCTTCCTAATTTATCTCGTACTTACTCATCAAAGAGGTTATTCGTTTTAGTTGTGAATATTTTAAATTGGATTTTGAATTCTTCTTCCTTAACAACAATTCTTCTTCTATTTGAAGTTTACAACTGAAAGGGTGTATTTGGGGTTTATTCGACTTAAAGACTGGGAAATACTGAAATTTGATTTACTTAATAAAATGACCAAAGAAAATGTGATTAAACACCGACAACACCTTCATTTTTCAGTTCGGATAGATGTGAAGTTTGAACTTTTAATAGATGACATGATGTTTATCTATTAATTTAAAAATCACTGTTAAAAACTTTTAGCATTCATTATTATCGGCAGCTTTACTTCCAGTTATCTACAGATAAAAAAATTGATAGTGACAACATCTGTTGAATATTCCTAAAATGGGTAAAATCCTCAAATAAGTTGATAGGCACATTTTAAATTAATGCTTAAGATTTTATTATTAATCGTATATTTTTGTTGAAATGAAGTTGACAATATTTACTTAATAAGATTTTAACATGGTAATTCAAAGTGGTTTTATCATTTTTTTTTTGTGGTTTATTAACGAAATTTATAATAATTAAATGATCCAACGGTATCTACTAGAAACAAAGGCAATTTAAGGCCTAGGTGCTTGGTAAACTATTCATCCTTACATTATGAGTTTTGGTTAAATATGGGCACAGTTTTCGATGCGATTCTATTTTGTTAAGATACAAGTTACATAATAAATAATAAAAAAAGATGACTGTGAAAACCATTACTAAATTTAAAATATAAATAACCAAAAATACGCATGACTTTTTAAATGCTTAAATTTATTACTGATGAACCCCGTCAACTTTTAATACTAAAATTCATACAATCCGAAAGAAACAGTTTTTTTTCTTTTTTATTATAGAACGTGTTCTGCATATAGTTCTGAGGCTGAGCTTGGGAAAAAGTTTAAGAATAAAAATTGAACAATGAAAGATTGAGCACGGTCCGGAAGTCGTGGAAAAGCTATAACTGTAGCCTATAAGATCTTGGTGGTAGCGCACCAAGTGCTGTTGTTCCAATCAATACTAATGTAATGGTACCAAAGTTTGTCAGCCTATCTGCAAGTGTCTTATCTCACAAAAACCCCTTATAAGTTTTTATCACTAAGAAATCTACACATCCAGTAGAAAATGGAGAACATGGTTAGTTGTTATAGCTCATGGTGTTAAAACTTTAAAAAAAAAATATTTCCCATTCAGTGTCCATGGTATGATCTATTTTATTTTATTTTATTTTATTTTAATTTATTTTATTTTATTTTATTTTATTTTATTTTATTTTATTTTATTTTATTTTATTTTATTTTATTTTATTTTATTTTATTTTATTTTATTTTATTTTATTTTATTTTATTTTATTTTATTTTATTTTATTTTATTTTATTTTATTTTATTTTATTTTATTTTATTTTATTTTATTTTATTTTATTTTATTTTATTTTATTTTATTTTATTTTATTTTATTTTATTTTATTTTATTTTATTTTATTTTATTTTATTTTATTTTATTTTATTTTATTTTATTTTATTTTATTTTATTTTATTTTATTTTATTTTATTTTATTTTATTTTATTTTATTTTATTTTATTTTATTTTATTTTATTTTATTTTATTTTATTTTATTTTATTTTATTTTATTTTATTTTATTTTATTTTATTTTATTTTATTTTATTTTATTTTATTTTATTTTATTTTATTTTATTTTATTTTATTTTATTTTATTTTATTTTATTTTATTTTATTTTATTTTATTTTATTTTATTTTATTTTATTTTATTTTATTTTATTTTATGTTTTATAAATTATGAATATGGCCTTAAAATAATATGACACACTGAGGCGGATATGCCCTGTTTTTATTTTTCTTTGCCGCGTTTATTTTAGCAGAAAAATTTATTGGACATTCATAAAAACTAAAAATCTCAAATAAGTTAATATGAAAGACAGTCTTTTATAGTTGCCGTTAACGATCCGCAGCTTCAAAAATAATTAAATTGCATTCTCAGTTGAATGATTAATGTTCATTCAAAAACTGACCCATTTATTAAACAAAAATCCACATTTAATATCATATTGAATAGAAATCAAATCAAATCAAACCAAAAACAATATTTACAAACATTTACCTTTACCTACATTTTAAAATAAAAGTTTCGGTGAAGTGTTCTTTGACAGCAATAAAATCGTTAAAAATCCATTTTGCAGTAATTTTTTTTATCCTCTGTCATTTTGATGTTGAAAGTTAATCCCAATTCAACAGCCAACTTTATGCGCCTCAGTTTTTTCAATGTTATTTCTGGCAATGCATTCTTTGCCCTAATCAATCATCGCGAGAGTATGCTTATGATAGAAAACATTTTCCTGATGCTTGATCCCACACGTTGCAGCTTATATTCTCAAACCTATCTACCCATATCCCATCAGGAAAATGAAACTTTGATCCATCATCATGAATCATTTGATGGTTCTCCAAAACCCAATGTAAAGCTCCAATTGCCATACATATAGCTATATATGTACCTACTCATATTGAACAACAACAAAAAGAACAAAAAAAAAATTATAATAATAATAAAAAATAATTCTTCTTAAGGGAAAAAGTTGTTCATTTTTGGCCCACATTTCGCCGTCATAAAAAAAAGAAATATGTTTTCCCAGGCCTTTCAAATTACGTTATACAAATTTGGAATGGTTCCCAGCTATGAGCTGAGCTGTACTCCATTGAGCTGCGCCACGCCATCCACGACCGACGCCGACGGACGCTCCAGAATAAAAACAAAAACGAGAAACTTTACTGGAATATCCCTCTGTCTATCATAATTCACTAACACCGGTGATTTGATTGCATGTACTGTGGCTTTGTTTCCGAGACATAAGTTTTGCCGCGTTATCCCTGAATGTGAATTGAATTTTTCCTGACGGGTCGACACGGGTGGCGCGAAATTCGTCGTCCTCGTGTGTTATAAAGCCTTTGCCTTCTTTTATGTTAATCCTCGGCACAAATTCCAAGAACTTCAACTTTGTTTATATGAATCCAACAAAAACATATATGTATTCGAACTGCTCTGGTGCTGGCTGACAAACATATGTATTTATGTAAGGTTAGGTGTGGAGCACTAGAAAACGAACCAGGAGCACAGGAAACCTATTTTCAGATAGTAACGGACATAAGGACGCAAAAGCAATCAATAAGAACAGCGCTTATACGTTTACAAATATCAACTGGAAAGTACACGAGTAATTATTTTCCGCCGTGGCGTCTCGTCGCTTTTCATCATTCCCTAGAATGCTTGCTGTACAGTGTACAATAGCTGTTGATCCGTTTTTGCACGGAACATGGATGTGCTATTCGGTTCTATGCCCGCTATCGACAGGAAACTTACATTAGAGGCTCATGTGTGTGCCTCATCACCTTCACCGAAGGGCACCACAACCACAGCACCATGAGCACTCTCTGTCTCTACCTCCTCTCTGTCTGGTGTGGCGAACATTTTCAATGGAATACAATTTGAACGGCGGGAAGGCCTACTCATGACAGCTCGCAGCCCCCTGGCTCCTATAATTGATAATATTATGAGTAGGTACGTTGCAGTTGCAGAGACCCAACAACAACCGAGAATGACATTCACAATGCTTGGAGTATAAAAATGAGAACATGACACGGGTGAAAAGTTACTGTATTGGTGTAATTTTGAAAAAGCTCAAAGGTATACTACACGGAATTGAATTGGAAGTATTTATAACGTGAAATTTGTTGGTATAACTTATCAAACAATTGCTTAAAACTTGGTTAAGCTACTTAGATTTAGAAAGATGTTAGTATAGACCCAACAAAAGGTTTGTTCGTTTAGCCCTGAAGTCACCCTGGGGTCGTCTTAAAGCGTTTTTTGAAAAACCTGAACTAACCCTGATAATGAAATTCTGTGTTTTTTGAGACCTCAACACGCCCTGAAGTAGAACTATGTAGGTTTTTTGCTGTGGCGAGTTGAGGTAAAGAATTAACTGTCAAAGTGACACGAGTTTGAAGCATTTGTTTTGCTGGGGACCTACTCGTACGTGCTGCAGGTAATTGTTTATTAATTAAGTATAAATAAATGGAAACATTTGATGTTGTCGACTGTGCAACGGGTGAATCCGCAGAGCACAAAATTCATGTTTTTCTGGTTTGAATGTCAAAGAGACAACTGACAGCCCTTAAATGTTTTTTTGAGAATTGAAAAATCCAAGTTTTTTTGACAGCTCTTGATTAATGAAAAAATGCAACAATGATTTACTTCACAGACTCACGGTTACTCCATGCACAAAAACTACGTCCTCCTCGTCTCGTGGCCATATCTACTCGTTTTTCAACACATAAAGTTGTTTATTGCTTTTGGTTCCAAATAAACCAAATCTAACTCTAAGTTTGCAGTAGGTAAGTGTTTATTTTTTCTAATAACTTTTTTTAATTAATGGTTACAAGCTAAACAAATCAAACTTCAAATTAAAATAGAATTTACAGATATATGGCGTTTTTGTGTGCAGTCTGAACATGCCCCGAGCAGAATGGGATCCTGTAGAGACTTAACTTCGAAAAGCCAAGTTTGTAATTAATTTTGCATTGATATGGAAAACTCAAAACCCTTAAAGTCTTCCACAAACACACATCGCTGTATTTCTACGGTTCTGATCTATTTCTATATTCTTCTGCGACGACGACCGACGACGGCTTAGTTTGGAAAACTCTGAAGTCGTAAACGCTACACAAAGTTCACTCTCTGATTTCACGAGAACAATGACGACTAACAAATTCGACCACAGTATGCCATTGCCATAGAGCTGCATGTTGGCCCCATGTTACTATAATTGTTGCATGTCACATTAAATTCCTAATGCCACTCTAGTAAAGTTTAATATCGACATGAAATTCATACTACGAATATCTTCGTTTTACAAGCAATCTTTTCGAACTGTTCAGATCGTCGCGTTGCGTTGTTGGTTGTTGAAGTCCTTCGGGCTTCTGTTGAGGGTGGCAATTATAGCTTGTTGTAGACCAGCAATCTGCTGCCTATTTTACTTCGCCTCTGTTTGGCATTTTCCTGATTCGCTTTTGTTGGGATGCATTCAGCATAATATTGGTAATTGCAAAGTACCTACCTTTTTACTGATTTCTGTATTTCAATTCAATTATTATCTCTGGTATGGAGTTCTGATTAAGTCATCGATATACAGGAGATATACTGTTTATAAAAGTGTCCCAGCAATTCTCTTAATTGACTTTAAAATTCGAAGCCGAGTTAATGACCCAGAAGGCAGCAACCAGCAACTGCGTCCGAAGGCCATGGAATTGATGTTCGACACCGAGACACTCAGCTTCATTTTGTATTTGTTGTTCCATATTATGATAGTCATTATTCAGGGATTCATGAGTATGAAGTGCAGAGTCTTTCTATTTTGTTGCAAATATATCTACCATTAATGTTTTTTTTTTGTATTTTTTAAAGCTCAAATTATAAGTAAAACGTGTTGACTGAGTAGGGGCATTGACCGTTATTAAAACTCGATTTATTGATTTCTGCTATCGTTAAAATTGAATTGCGATAAAACATGTGTATTTTTAATTAGTAGGTTGGTAAGCACTACAAACAATATTGTAAATCAATATTTGTGGGTATACATTCAATTAAATGATCATTTGCAGGTCCATTTTATAAAATTCAGACTCTTTACTCAACTCAGGCGATTTACTCAACTCAATTTGGATTTTTTTTTCATAACTTTAATACGTAGAATTTCCACTAAATAGTGTATGTAGATAAAATTGTAACCGTCATGGGCCACAGGCTTTTATTTTTTTATTTATATTTAAAAAGTATAAAATATATTTAGCTAGAAGTGTTAAATTAATGACTACGATAAACCAGAGTCCAATGAAATTTATCGGCATATGTTTAATCAGAGGGGAGAATCCCCAAAAATATGAGCTAAATCTTTAATTGTATATGTACCTACATCCTATGATCAAAATCAATTTGTTCTGGTTTGTTGGTAGTGGCGTTTAAAGTAAAAAGAATAAATAAGATCTAGGGTTGGCCGAAAAAATTGTGCGAATGCCCGAAAACCTGCATTTTAGAAATGCAAAATTACAAATCTCGGAATCACGAATCAGGAGACTAGGCTTCAATATTTTTTAGAGCGTATCTGACTTTTAAAAGATTGCAAGCTTTAGTGAATAGGTACATGAATCTGTCATATGTCAAACCCAATGTCCTTGTCCGTGAGTCCGAGTGCCCCCTTACTGGACACAGGTCCTAGGTTACTCCTAATCTGGAGTTGTATTTCAACTCTCCAACTTTTCCCCAGTTGTGCCGATTCCTCTTCGACAGTGCTCCTTGGCAGGCTTTTTTGAAATCAATGAACAGCAGGTTAAGGGTGTGAGTGGTGCTTTCGGCCATTTTAGTTCCTTTTATGATAATAAAAATTCCGTTAGCTTTTAACCATACACAGTCATCTGTCAAAAAAGCAACCCTGATGAACAAATAGAAAAAATGGTGCTAAATAAAAAGTAAATCATCAATTTATATTGGAAAACCGTATATTTCACATACTTACTCAACCAATCTTTTTGATTGAATAATATATCCACGAAGATGTCGTTTTCTTTTCAATTTATGTGTACGTTATCTTTTCTCATATATTAAATATGTTTGCTCTTTTTTTTCTTATAAAGACATTTATTGCTTTAATAAAAAAATAACTTCTTGTTGACTTGGCATCAGGATGATTTTTTGCTAAATTAAACTTCAAGCCGATATCGAAGGGAATCGTTTTATTTTATCCCTTTTTTTTTTTTGCTGATGGATTGATTCCATTGGAGAGCATTTGAATACAAATTTAGCAACTTCCGCTTGACAAATTATGATCTGTGTTATCTCTCTGCACATCGTCAAATCAACAAAAAAACAACAAAAAAAAAACTTTGTTCGCACTACGCCATCAGCGTCAAAAGGCTGCAAGGAGGAACTTAGTAAACAATGCGTGGTCACATTGACGATTTTGAAAACTTTAAGCATCCACCACCACTCCCCGCCTCATCTCATTCTCATCTCTGACATCACTCACATTTACATTTGAAATTTCATAATTTATGATGACACCCTCGTCCGGAGGGTTCTCTGCTCTTTTTCATGATGTTGGGTAGGGTGGCAGTGGAGCCGTTGAAACTACAATGACAACAACACAACAACAAAAAAAAAAAGAAGAGAAAAGAAGATCTTTTAACTACAAAGCACGAACTCAAAACGAGAGCTAGAGTACGGTTATGTGTCCCATCCAACCGGAAATTCATGCATTCATGCAAAATCTATAAGGACGAACCGATAGCTCGTCCTGCTGCCTGCTTGCTTCGGAGAGGAAGCCATATTTCTCTTTTCATCGCACCATCCATCCAGAGCACAAGCACTGTCCCGGTCCCGGTCCCGGCTCTACACTCCGTGTGTCAAGTAATACATTATTACATATCACGTGATGTCGTATTAAACCCACACTATGATGTTGAACGTTGTTGCCACCGTTGTTCCGCGCGGATAGAATATTTTATAAGCAACATGTAGTGGGTTTCGTTGTTATACTGATGGTTACGAATGACGGGTAACGGGTATGCCGCCGAAAAAGGATGTTTTTCGTGGGCCACTCTGCTCTTGTTTCTGTTATCCTATTGCTGAGCTGAGGTAGCGGGTGGGGGGGACGGGATAACGGTTTATGTGTCACATGAAAACTGCTCGTGTGTAGAATATCCGTTTTGATGCGTTCAGGGAAAGGACCCCTGTCCCGCTCCTGGTCCCGCAACTGGATTCGTATTTTGATATCTCTGACGAGTGAATATTATGACGAAGTAGGACGAGCAAGATGGTTGGTGTGGGGTCGTGTGTATATGGAATAAGCATAAATTCCTGAATATATCGCACACGACCAACCTTCCAGGGACCCGAAGAGTTAAGCTCTGCCGTTTTATATATGTATAAAAAAAAATAGTTTACAATTTTTAAGGTGGCATTGCGTATTTGAAATGTATGATGAAAGAAAATTGTTAAAAAAAAATTGAAACTGGATTATGGGATTATTTCGTTTAGAAAGCGCAAGAAACATCCTTTTGAATATTACTCGCAAGAAAAATGTATTCCAAAAGCAAGAAAAAAAAGCAGCAAAGTTAAGAAGGTAAAATATTAAATTGTGTCTCATCGTAAAATACATGCATGCATTTCATGTTCAAAAAAAAAGAGATTGAATATCCTATTACATTAAATAAATTTATGATGCATCTTCAAGAAAAAGTTATCTACCTCTGAACATGTAGGTGCATAATAATCGATTAACAAGGACTGAAGTTTGAATAAGAAGATTTCGAAGCAACTTTTGTATTTTTATTGTTAAAATTTTACCTACGAGTAATCTTGGTTATTAAGTCAAAGTTTAATGGAATATAGCTATACTGTACTTGGCATATATTTAAGAGGGATAACAAATTTCTAAAAGTAAAACCATAATCCCGAATGTAAGATCGTTCTTTTCGGAAGAATTTTTTGCTTGTCAATTTACTGTTCAAAGCTGAGCTGCGACGAAACACCTTTTTTTTGGGAATAAGGTCCATTATAAGCTATTTGGAATTGATAATTCAACAATTGATAAATTTTCAAGTGTTTAGAAAACTTAACTGTAGTTTGATATAAGCATTAAGCAGTGTTTATATTTTCCTCTCTTTACATATTTTAGCCTATTACAAAGTCTTAAATAAGTGAAACTTTTAAACCAAGAAGTGATTAAATCATAGTTACGCCGATGGATTTGAATCAAATATTTAGAACAATGAAAAAATGCTAAAAATTATTGTCATGTAAACTGGAAAGAGACGGCGCACCGTCTAACCGTATAACTCTGCATGACATAATGACTGACGCTATGTTCGCGGATTTCTTTCATCAATCGCTGTTTCCTCGACCTTAGTATTAATGAACTCCGTAGAGAAATACCAAAGAAAGGAGACACTCTCATCATTTTACTCTTGATCTGTGAAGAAAACTCCCAATTTATGAGACTGCATGTATCGATAACACGTGATTGGTAATACTGTAGATACAACCACAAACTATACGAGCCTTACAACAACTAGATTTAATTAAATATTAAAATAATTGAAAGATTTTATGGCTTATGATATACAAATCAGCATCAGTTTTACTTTTATCAAATCAAGTGTACTTTTTTCATAATTAAGTTAAGTCTTCATTAAATTTTAATCCAACAAGTTAGCGAGTCGTATTTTACAGTAATTATAAATATGTTTAACATTATTTTAAAATAAATTATCGTACATATTTTTTATCTTCTTAAATTGAATTTAAAAAGTTTAAATCTGTGATTAAGATAAAAAATAAACTATAAAAATTACAGAAACATTTTGCAACGACAGAATTGAAATTTCAAACTTTCGAGCTAAATTTATAATGAGGTCAAATAAGTTTAATTTTAAATAACAACCAGTCAATTAATAAAGCATATTTAAGTAAAATAAATATTTTATTTAAAATGAGTTAAAGAAGTAAAATACACATTTCCTTAAGGAAACAGCTATACAAAGATCTTTCTAGAAAAAATATCCTCGTGGTGATGTTAAATTTTGTGACCTTGGTCGTGTTTAGCCGTCAAAGCATAAACTATATGGACCCTGAAAGTTGTTTAGCGGTACCCTCTGTATTTTACCCTTATACCGTTATGTTTTTTTTTTTTCAAAATCTTCCCATGTTTTGTCTCGGTTCTCAAAAGCCTCCGAGTTGGTGAGACATTATACTCTCATTTTCAACACTATTTGACTTTGATCGTTATTCCCTGCACACTTTCAAAACAAAACAAATATGGAGGGACTGTTTTTTTCAAAATTATATTGTTTTTTTTTCTGAAAAGCAAAATTATTTGAAAATTCTCAAACCAATCCCTCAAAAGATCAAAATCAAAAAAATATGCCGCTATTCCTTTTAGGCTTGCTTTTAAGATGTGTATTTGAATTTTATTTGTTTTCTGTTCTCTGAACTGTCAATTTAATTGTTGCTTATCATTTACAATGCAAGAATGTTCATATCTCTTGCATAAATGAGTTCTAGCTAAATTTCACCGCTCACTTTGAAGTTCAATCAAGCTCGTCTCTTCAGCATTCCTGACATATCAAACACTTAACGAACACAACTACAGTATCAAACCAATAGTTCCTACTTCCATTAGTCTTTTTTACAAAAAATGTTTGTTGCTATTCTTTTCCAGGAAATACGTACACAAAAGAAAGTTAATTTATTCGAATTAATTTGAAAATTTTTCTAGCATCAAATGATAAGAATTTCGCAACCTTTTTTGTTCTCTGTGATTTTTTTTTAATTCCGCAATATTATATTTACCTCGTGAACTTTATTTCATATCGTGGACAGTGAGCACTTGTATTTCATAAAATATAGCAACTTAACATGTACATTTGCGAAAGGACAATAAAAAATATTTATGGTAGAGTTTTTGAGTATGGCTCTACGCACAAGACACAGGCAGGGCAGGGACAGCACACCGCACACAAAGCACAAATGCTCGTCCGTCGTCGTACCAATGGTATATAGGATCCGCACAAAATAATTGTTTAGAAATCATCTGTGGCGACCCTGAGTTGTGGCTGCCGCATTCTTATCGAACCGCACACAATTAGCCATAACATGGCCTAGCCATTGCAGAGGGTGTCCTTTCAATTCTGCTGTATTCAGTCTCTCTGTATTCCACACTCTTCACTTTGTTTTCCATGTCCTCGGCCTTGTTATATGATGGTCAGTGGTGGATCTATGTAATTTAATGGTCTAGTGTATGATGGGTATGAAGTTAAATTATAAAATAATTAAAGCGCGATTAGACTGGCCAAAAAACCGAGACAAGTCTCATAAAAAAGGGCAAAATCGGAGTTGGTAACAGGACGAGACTGAGACGAGACTCAGAAACCGAGAAGAAACCGAAAGTTTTCAATCCGGAAAATTAGAACGAAAATATTCTATTTCATTACCAAAACTAGCTCGAGACTACTCTCAATTTTACGAGACCGATACCGAGATGATATTGAACAATTTTTCTATTCTCGTGACTAGCCGTGTTTCAACAAGTCCAATGCGTTCCTATCCCGTATAAAAATGGCCAAGAGCCATATATTTCTGCAATATTATTATTTGAATGACTCACACGTCATATCAGAGGAACCGTACCAAGATCTAGATTGGAGATAGCCTCTTGAAGGATTTGCCACTTTTTTCCAAAGGGTCCTCCCGACCGCGCCATTTAATAACTTGCATCATCTGAGGTCTGTTCATAAAAACTCAACTTGTTTCAAACTTTGAGAGAATCCGACTGAGACGCCCTTTGCGCGCCCTTTTCTAGAAACCTTTTGTACAACCCAACTAAAGGAACCACTTCTGGCTATCACGTAGAACGGAGGCAATAAAAGAAAAATAATTAAAAGTTTTCCTCTTATCGGACTGATTTCGAGTCATTTGATAATTCCTCTGCAGAGCCAGAGCATCACCATTCACCATTCACCATTCACCACAGAGAGCACACGGCCCAATCTCAAGAAATTGCCTCAGATACCAATCGGATTATACGGCTATAGGGCAATAAGGATATTTCATTGCAATAGGCTGTGGATTTATTCAAAATTAAGGCATTCTAGGTATAGTTTGGTCCTTAATTCGATATATATTACTATACGTATATATATATAGATTTCTATAGCTGCGTAAAGGTGCTCAACTCAGGTTATATCATTGTGGTATCCTTGTTAGCTATTAATATCGTCCTCTTCGTCGTATTCTTTGGAGGGTTTGTGCTTTCATTGTGACAGTTTACATAAGGATAATGGCAATGATAACTTGGAAAACTTTTCTTCGAAGGTTCGACCGTATATATGTATATATAATCATAGTCAGGTATATGTAGGTGTAGAAGAAGTTGATAGCTTTTGATAGCTATTTCCCTCTTTGTATAATGATGTAACACTAAAACTCTATAGCGTTGAAAACAATTCGTATCCTTTTGAGAAATGAATGGCCAGAGCATCTGTATATAAAAACTTAATTAAAAGCTGGCGCCAAATTGTACACAGTTGAATGGGGGGAAAGATGGCGGCGAAATGCTGCGATGACGACGATGACGTGAGGAAGCCACATTGACGGCATTCTGATGGTTCGAGGGTGGGGTGGATATAGGTATTGTGTGTTGTAGTGTATATGTAGGGTAAATTTGTTTCGGTTTTTTTTTTAACATATCCACCCGAAAATCCCGAAATCAGCCTATGGTGATGCGATGTTCCTTTGGAATTTGATGTATTGAAAGCAGGCTGAAGGAAAGCAGGCTGAGTATGTTTGGAATGATGGGTGATGTGGAGGTGGGTGGATTTTGTTAGCGAAAGCAGAGGCATCTGCTGGATGCTATGCTCCAGTTCCGCGGGTACGTGTTGTTTCAAAGTTGTTCGTTGAAATACTTTGTTCCGAAGAGCACGGCATCCGATATCAAAAGAGGATTATGGTTTTAACCAAAAATGAAAATGAATTTTTAAAATTGCCAGCATCTGGAAATTAATTTGAATGCAGGAGGAAGATTGATGTGGTGTTCCATGTGATTTTATGCTTTATTTTTTAATTTTTTTAGAAGGTTTTTTTTTTATTGTTTTACTAAGACTCATATTGTTTCGCATATAAGGCCACATGCAAGTTAAATAAGAGTTAAGCATTTTGCAATAAAAAACAATATTTTTTAAAATAAATATTCGTCCATACTTAAATCATGAGTGAATTGATAAATGTTTAATACAAGACTTTATTTTCTCAAGCACGATTTTTAAAAGCATAGAGTATATTTTTTTACTGTTTTTCATACAGATATAAATTTGAAATTAAATGAATAATCACACAAGATTCAGGTTTTAAAGAAACTAACGGACAAATCCTGCAAAACACAGATGGTTCCTGCAAATTGCGATGGAATCCGGCAAACTACGGAGGAAGCCGACGAATCGAATGCACGAATCTGGAAAATTAAGCTCAAACTCGGAAAATTAAAGGTACATGCACACATGCTTGAAAGTCACTGTATAATCCTTTAGCTGGCCGAATTTTTTTTAACTCATCAATAGGAATGATACATTCTACTCTCATCGACCGAAACCGGAAACAGGAATATCAAATTACGGCAAATCACGGAAACATAAAGACTGATTTCTTATTTGAATCTAAGGCACTAATCACGATTCAAGGTTAAGGCTGTTAAGAACACGAGACGATCGGTCTCGTCAAATAAAAAAAATCAGTGTCGCCTCGTTCCCCTATGACAAAGTCTCATCGCCCTATCTTTTGTCCGAGCCATACGAGTACCTTACTGTTTTAAAGTCAAAGTTTTCTTGTTCCACCTTTAAGAAAATAGAACTGAAAAAAACGTTTTTTTTTCTAATAAGAAAACGTCATTATAAAAAATTTACAGATGAAGCCAGAAAGTCACGGTTAGGGAACAAACCTCCTTTATCATGGCCAAGGCCACAAAATCTCAGATGCAATATAGATCATATATGAAGACGAGAATGAGACTGAAGTTCAGTAATCGATTAACTCCCGGATAATTTCCAGAAATCATGCCGAAAGGCAGCAATTAAATCAACGGCTCCAGTGTTTCGGGCATTGGAGAAGGAAAATACATATCAGTTTGACATAAAGTCCTAATGAAAGAACTCTGATCTTTCTTTAGAATGTTGATTCCTTAAGCTGTATTTGCCTAACTCTCCCTCTCATCATTTTGATATTGAAAACTTCAAGACCAATAAGGTTTTCCCCTTTCCAATCCATCTTTTCATGGTGTGCTTAGTGTCTTTGTTCATATTTTAAGGGTTGTCAAAACCAATTTAATTACCGCGTAATATTAGCCATTAGTCATTTTCAACATTTGTCATAGACATTTTACATTTGTATTTACATATATATTTATCTTATATTCCCTTAAACTACATTTATTCCATTTTAAAAGCCCACAAAAATAGCATTTCAATTTGAAATATCATTTAATTATGCGTAAATGAAATTTAAAACCATTAATTAATTCATTCAACTTCTCTGTCTTATGGAGAGAAAAAAAGCACACTTTATAGGTAGTAATGTTATGATGATTTTATTTGCTATATAATGACTAAAAGCCGGCAAGATATACCTCAATACAGCTTAAGGGAGATGGAATAAAGTTATAACAAGACAATCAATTTGAAATCATAGCCGAGCACGAGCACATATTTCGCCTTAAAATGTTTTAGCTATGATTTATTTAACTATCAATCATTCTTAAAACGAACGAATTAGAATACTATGAATAAATTTATCTGACAACATAAATAAACACTGAAAATAATAGATACAGACAACTGTAGTAGCTTCACGTATAACTTATTTAACGTGGTTTGAATTTTTTGTATATTATTAGTTTTTTGTTCAGTGCTGGTTGTTTTGTTTTGAAAATTCAATCTTTCAAAATGAAAATGTTTTATTTTTTTTTATTTTAGTTCTGTTTGATACAACAGATAGATAGATGTAAGAATTGCTCTAAGGATTTTGATGAAGTTTTGTCTGTGGGCTCTAGTAAGAAATCTCATCATATTTCTTAAAGAGCTATTCCTGTATGTATACAATGTACACATACATACATATATTTATTTATTTATATTTTTTAGTTTTTTTTTTGAAAAACATTTTTTAGCGAAAAATGCTCTATTCAAATTTTTAGGGTCTAATAAATAAGAAAATAATTTAGTAGCGATTTTGATGAAATTAGATATTATGGAATAATTTAACTGTAATAATTAATCTATAGTAGTCAGGTATCATCTAAGGCCGTAGCACAGACGCTCCAAATAGGGCGCTTATCACTACAATCGGTTGATTGATTTGGTTTAAGTCTTGCATTTGGACAATATCCTACTTTCGTAACCAAGGGTGGTCTGTTGACTGAAACTGCTCTATTTTGGAAACCACTCAGATTCCTCAGATAAAATTTTCCGAAGATGTTCTTATAAGCAATGAAAAAATGACAAAAAATACAGACGAATAACACTAAAAAATCATCACGCGCCCTAACAGGTTAGAAGAACAAAGCAGACAGAATTTTATTAAAATTGTATTTCAATGTGACTCATATTTGTCGTTTTATTAGTTATTTGCTTTGGTATTTAAAAACACATTAATTTCGAAAAAAAATTAAAAGTGAAAAAAGTTGAGTCAAATATCAAAACTAGCACGCGCTGGTCATGTGTTCAGAGGAGAGACCTAAATAACTTCAATTTCTTACTTCAGCCCTCTTACCCACCGCAGTCGTGTTTTTGATCTACTGCTGGATATCTGACAGTCTTTGACTATACCGCACCGTCCTTTCCAGGCTATTTCGTTAGATGGTTATAGTCTCGTTATCTAATTATTAATTTATTTATTTTACGCTTTTAAATTGCTTCGCTTTTCGATACTCGTATTTCAGGTAATGTCAAAAAATTATGTATATTTAAAATTATAAAGAAAGATTCCTTAAAAAAAATTCTGAAAAAAGACGACGACGATGTAAGTATCTTATATCTCTCGTTAATTTGATAAAAGAAAATAGTTTTCAGGGTATTTCCTTCCCAAGGTAAGGTTCACCACAGAAATTCAATCCCTTTTCCAAAAATATTCCTATATACCTATTATAGTTAGGGAGTGCCGCAACATATTATAACTTAAAGTTATGTTCTATCCTAATACTCAAACTTTATATGACATCATTACCCATTTTCTTTATTATATAATACATCCCCAACACGACGAAAATTCCACCCAAACCAGCACAATTAATCACAAAATTCTTCTATCCAAGACAAATATGCCTCGGATATGTAGAACAATTGAGTTATATTCAACTGGAAATAATCATAAGGACTATGCGGTCACCTGAACTTTTCAGCAAACCAAAACATAAAACTCAAATAATATATGTACCTAAGAAACTTAATATTCGAAGTTCTAACCAGTTTTTGAATTGGGAACACACGTTTTATTTTTAGTTCATGTTTATTTTAATTCCTTATAGTTGCTCTTTTGTTGTATTTTTTTGTTGTTGTTGGAAATAATTAAATTCATCAAAACAACAGCGACGGACTTTATACACAAAAGCATTTCTCAAACAAAACACCACATTCCATCAGAGAATCCTGGGAATTTATCCTTAAACCACCATCATCACCGCACCGCCAGCACAACCACTAGCAGTACCACCGTGCGTCGTTTACACGCTTTTCCTAATTTGATTTACAACTTTAGCATTCAACCTAGAAACTGTACCAAAGTATATGTACCTAAATTCTTTCACTTCAAAAAATTCCCTAATTAAATTCAGAACTTTTCGTGCCTATGTCAGGCCCACCGCAATCGGAAGTTCTTCTTCTTTGAAAAAACATTCTACTCGTATCGTCTCAAATAGCTGACACCAGATGGGAGTAGTATTGGATAAATAAGACTGTGCAACGCTATAGTGGAACAATCAGGAAAAAATAGAGACAAGAGATTGACAATTTCAAGTGTTCATTATGTCACGCCCTCTGAAACGCCCCTTTACTGGTGATGAGTGTCAATTAAACGAATTAGCATTTATCGATAAAAATGCTGATGGATAATTTGCCATTAATTTGCTGTCGTTCTATGTTTTCTATGCTTTTTTTTTGTTAACTTACAACTTAATTTCAAGCACCTACATAGAAACTAAAAGAAATTTTGTTGTTGTGTTGAAATTATTGCTTTCGAATCTGCCGTTGATAACTCATGAATTAGTTGTAGTAAATTAGATTTCATCCTTCTGTGTTTTCTATGTTTTTGTTCAGCTTGGCTAACTTGATGCATAACAATTTGCTGTCACTTGTTCTTGAATTGTTATAATTTCAAATTTTGTGTGCAATGTTTTCTATGTTAGTTTTACTCTTTTTTTTCAAAATGTTAAACATAGTGTGATCGTTTAGGAAAATTGGATAGGGATTAAATCGATGCACTCTGGTTTTTAATGCCTCAACATTCATGCGAAGATTGAAAGCTACGTATAGAGTAAGTTAAGAATGTTTTTTTTTTTTGCTGCGTCACTTACTCAATGCCTGACACGTTGTCTCTGATTAGATAGCTTGGTGGTAACTTAGCATTGCACTTCTTGCAAAGGGGTAAACTTTTCTTAGAGGAAATTTTGTTACTGTTTGAAGATTTGAATTTCGTTGTGCTATTTACAGTTAGCGATGCATGCAGCTAAGGTGCAGCAAAAATGGTCTGATAAGGAGAACTAGGGTAAGACTTAACCTACAAAGTTAAAAGACAGTCGAGATTAGGCCGAAACAAGAAAGTACTCTAGGTGATCATTGCAGTAATGGAAATTATTCAAAAATTATGTTTTCAAAACACAAAATTGATTATTTCAAAGTAAGCACCCTCAAGATTTATATTGTTGTTCCTATTTTTCCACAAACAAAATATGAAACAGAAAACTTACTTTAAGGAGACGAGATGAGACCTAGTTTTTCGAGACCGACACGAGGCTGATTTTCGATCTTAACAATTTGAGTCTTCAAAAGCCTCCATTTAGGACCAGCCATATTGAAGTTAACGAAGCCGGCCAAAAAAAATAAAACATAGAAACATGGAATTTAGTTTTTATTTGACTACAAATTAATGCAAACTATCCGATTTATAACTTTTTTATCGGCGAATTTAATGTTAATTCGACAACTAGGGATTTATGAAATTATGTTGATGGAATTATACCTAAATATTGAAACAAAAATTTAACTTAATTTTTAAATTCTAAAAATAAAAAAAAAACAGGTCAAGCATAACATCCAAATAATTTTTTTTTGTTAGGTAATTATGCCGTTTTTATTGCTAATGTGTCCCACTATGAATCGTTGCTGCCAGTGGTTGTGGTATGGTTTCTAAATACTTGAGATTTCTCTCAAACGTATTCGAAATTCTTCTTTACGTTCTTGTCATTGGGAAATTTTTTTTCCGAGTGAAAATCATATACATAAGCAGTAAGCACTAAAAATTAAACATCAGAAGTCGTTTTAACAGGCAAAAAGCCACACAGAGTGGTTGTAGTTGTCAGCTCGATTTAATAACAGGAGTTCCCAAAAGAAATGGTGGCAAAGCTAAAGCTGATGGTGATGGCAAAGGCTTAACCAGCACATCCACACATTTTATCATCAGCAAAAAAAAAAACAAGGATTTTATAAATTTAGCGGGGGATGTGTGTGAGTGTGACCACTGTTTGTGGCCAATGATCCGCTGACAGGCACTTCACTTACCATAATATATATCTATACATCCTAGTGCTTAAATTTATAATATGTGGAACCAACATCTCTTGTTTGATGCTCTTAAGAGACCTTACGGAGGCATCTAATTAGTATCCTTTGAATTGCTACAGCACATCAGCAAGAGTGCTAAGTAGACTCAACTTGAAGCACACATATCTACAGACATTCGCGTGAAGATGAATAGTCACCACAAGAGCAAAGCGAGTGTGCGGTGGATAGAACTTAAGCTATCCAAACCACCTGAAGCCTGCAGAGTGCAGATGCAGGAGCATTATATAGAAACATTGCCGGAGTTCTTGTAGCAACTGCTGCGGTAGATGCTTCCCATTTACGGCTTACCTTGAAGGTGTACTATGATTGTGAATTGCAAATGTGCAGGCCATGAAATATTGCAACACATAAGCTCCATTACGATGCGCATCGCCCGCCCATCAGGCATTTTCCGAAATTGAAATGCATGGCAGTGTTCAAATGAAAGAAGTTTCTGCGCGAGATATTTAATATTAAATTAGAAAAATCAAGAGTAGTTCCTTCTCCGAAAGTTTGCAATAACGTTAACGATCGTAAGGATGGTATTATATTTCCTTATGTGTGCTGTTGAAATATCAAAAAAAACATCAAAATAAAGTATATAAGTATAAATAATGACAGCGATGTGCAATAGCTAAGACTTTATGCACGTAGAAACAGTAATTAGTTTTTAAAAATGCATTGCAAATGGTTCCTTGGCTTTGCTTGACTTCGACTGTTTTTTCCGCCTTGAGATTATAATTAAAATCAAAAGTATTTCAAAAAAAATGTTGACATGGTTATTTTTAGGTGACTACAGGGTGGCCGGTGGTAAATTTATGTTTTTAAAATTGAAAAAACGATATAAGTTCTGATATTTTAATTCTTTATTCGTTATAAAGAAGCAAAATACGAATTTAGTTTTTGAAAATTACTCCAAACGGTGGTGTTCAATCAGTGCGGCACATTGTTGGAAGTTACTCATCATTTTTTGTGGCACGCTCTAGAACAGGCTTAGCGATATTCAGTATTCAGTAGACGAGTTCGTATTCGCCAATAAATTAAAATTAAGTCTGAAGATCTTGGAAGCAGGCTGGTCCATTTTCTTCGGGAGTGTTCATGTCAATATATTTTGTTGAAACCACGTGTGACGAGTAGAGGTAGAACTATAACAGTTGGACGTGGTAGGAAGTTAATGTCAAAACCGAACGAAAATTCTATCTATCTATCTATATCTATCTGTCAATTCGCTTTCGCAGGAGCGGGCGATGGGCGCGTCATATAAATTGCTCGTTTTCGCTTTGTTTTTTACGACCACTTCAGCTGACGTTTGACGATTATAGCTGTACCTTAAGATTGATGTCCTCAAAAACATGTTAAAACATATTCTGTGGATTTCTGTTCATTATTTTTTCTTTTCACATTTTTTGATTCTTCTTGAAAAATTAAAGCTTTTTTCAAACTTCTTTATGATTTTGTTGGACACTGGCTTGGGCAAATTAAGTTAAAAATTGGATCATTACTAGATAACCGCACAAATTATTTATATTTGTCACCTTTCATTTTCCAGTTTTTTCTTAACCTTTTATTTTCAATTGTTAGTAATTAATTAACAGTCTGCTTTTAAAGTATCAACATTTTCATATGCCCTTATTCTATTTGCTGACCTTAGAACTTCGACAGTTAGATATTTATGCTTAAACGTTCCCTTGCGCTATAAATAACTAGTGAAGTTTTAAGATGGCCAATAAGAAGTAAACATTTTTTACAATAGGTATACCTTACCTACCCATGAAAATCAAAACAATAACTCTTACACTTCCAAAACTAGTTTTAAGTTATTTTTATGAGAAAAAAACACCCTAAGGCATAATTAAAGACGCGTTCATATTCAACACACTTTCTTGTTAATCTTATACTTTAAATACCTCTTTTCTCACCATAATTTTTTTTTCTATCAAACATAATAACAATAAAATTGGAATAAATAAATAACCAACACTCTCATCACCATCATCATACTATACGAATATCTAAAGAAGAATTCTTTTAACATCTCGAACTCGCGTTGGAAGAGATGTAAATGGTCATAGAAAATTTTCGCTCTTTGATGCCAAGAACCATAGAATAATTAATTAACCATCCATTGACCCGACTCAACTCTGATGTGCCTGGAGTGATGATAAAAAGCTCTTGCCGCATTAACTTACCAACCAGTTGTTGGTTAACAGTTTCGCATGTCAGAAGTCATTCACTGTGAGCTAAAGTACATAATATCTTGAGAAACAAAACATTGCACCAAAATTCATGATGGCTACTCCAACATTGCAGATGTTGTGGCTAACGATGTTACTTGCCGCATTGGCAGTTCTAACTGCGGGTGAAGAAATTCTTGGCACTTCTACAGGTATGATGGATTTATTTGATTTTGTAAAATGTGATCATTTAATAATATCCTACAGCATCTCCAAAGGTACCAATGTTAACGACAATTGCTACGAAAATCGAATCAACAACAGCAAAAACAGTAGTTCCTGCCCCGCTTGTTCCGGTCAAGGACATTTTCCAAGCTCCATTAGCAGCCTTCAAGCCGGAAATGAAAGAAAAAAATGATATGCCAATGGGTCGAGATGACGCTAACACACCAGCTCCTACGAATGTATTTTTCAAGGCTGGCAGTGGTCTGGGATCAGCAGCGAGTTCCTTGACTGGTTGGTTCAACAATCGCATGATTCCTCAGGCACTAAGACCTGCAACTTCGACTACTCCAGCCCCACAGGTAATTTCAATTATCCCGAACCAACAAATTAGACGTAGAGTTATGGCAGCCTCAGGAAAAAGAAGGAAGCCTCAACGACCTATCGTGATGTATGATTCAGAAGATGAGGAAGATGATGAGGAAGAGTTCAATAATGAAGATGATAACGAAAATGATGAAGATGAAAACAATCATGATATTATGGAAGACGAAGAAGACGATGATTACGAGCCCGTGCAAAAACGAAAGGACTACAGGCAGGCACAAAAACGACCAAATATGCAATACTTTTACATAGAAGAGGACCTCCCGGAGAATGATGATTACAACGAAGATGTCCAAAAACCAATCAGAAAGAATCAACAAAACCTACCCAACAGGCGTCGAAAAAATCCTCCCAAAAAGAAGCAACAAAAACAGAAAAAACCAGTGAGAAGAGTTCAAAATCCTCAACTAGTGCAAGTGGTTCAAAATCGCCCATCTAATACACAAGTCAAACGTAAAAGACGTCCATCGGCAACATTCGAATTGGTTCCAATAAGTCAGAATCAAGCTATGAACTCGATACAGAAGAAAAAACCACAAACTTCTAATCAACAAAGACCCGTTTCACAATTTCTTAGCATTCCTTGGTCAAGGCTTGGATTAGCAGGGCCTTCAAAAGACCCATCATCAAACGATCAACAATCGAAGCCAATTATTGTTCGTTTTCCACAACAAAATAATGTTAAACGTAAGAAGCGTCCAAATAAGAAACCAGCCAAGGTAGTGAAAAATCCAAAACGTAAGCCTATTAGAGGTCAATTGCAAGAACAATCGCCTATATTTTCGCTATTGAATGAAGATCAAATTCGAGAAATCTTCAAAAATCAACTTAAGCAACCATCAAAGACGACGCAACAGATATCCAATTTACCAGTAGTCTTGGACGCCAAGAAGAAGCAACCAATGAAAGAAAGTGAAGAAGTTCCTTCCAACGACAACAACAACAACAACCACAATGAGCCAGAAGAGAAGCCTCAAGCTGAGTCACCATTTGAAAAACAAGAAGAAAATGCAAATAATGCTTTTATTGTAGTAGGATCTGCTGATGACGACGACGACAAAGAAATTGATTTGAACCTGTATAGACATTTTAATGGACAACGGGGATTCAGGTTAAGCCACAGTTGGGATGATAATGAAGAATATGATGAGTGAAGATAAGTTCGAGATAATTCTAGCCAAAATTATGTATAAAGTTTTAAATTGAAGAGAAAATGGATGAAAGCTTTTTTGTCGAAAAGTGTCAATACTTCATGTGAATTTCTTGTCAAATAAAAAAAATATTCAATTTTGTATTTATCTTTTTTTATTGCAATTGCTTACTTTTTATTAATGCAGCTCCTTGTCTTAACCAGAAAAACAATTTTAATAAAACCAATCTGCGTTCGATTATTACAATTTTAAAAGGTCGATCAAACAAAAAACAATGAACTCTACTTACTTTGGACGGAAAGGAAGTTTTTCACTGTATCAAAAAAATATATACGCCTGTTTACAAAATATTCGTGGTTTTCAAAAAAAGTTTGATTTTTTTTTTCAAACTTCAAAAAAATATGTTTCGGAAAATTTTGATATGCAAATCGAAAGCCAAAAATTCAGTTCTTTGACCGGTACGGTTAATAGCGTGTTTTTGAAAAACACTTCTTGGGTAAACTAAATTTCTTACAAAAATCTACAGAAATTTTTATAACATTTAAGCTTATAAATGTCAATATCTGTGGTGGCTTGAGCTACCTAAAAACAAAAATGTTTTTTACAGCGGTCATTGTCTCTTGCGAAATTGTAAATTCTCGAAGAGAATGTCTTGTCAAGAATTTACGTATAATGCTCTTTGGGCACATCGGCATAAAATGTCACGTTTTATTTAAGCACAAATAATGGATATACAATTATTTAAAGTAGGTACATAATAATAAAAATATTCTTAAAACTTTGATTCTCTTGCGAGAAATTGACAAATTCTCCAAGAGTATCACTTGTCAAGAATATATGCTTCTCACCCTTCCCATACGGATTCAGCATAAAATTGTAGGTCCCCTCGTTCCATTCACTCCAATAACAGACACACATGAATTGTTGAGAGTTTTAAGTCACTTCGACTCTGATTCTTCATTATACTGTCGTGCCACAGAATTTATTTATTTATTTATTCATAATTACAACAAAAAAATTCAATCCGTTTAAAAATATTACATTCCTCACAAAAAAATAATTTTTTATTTCACAATTCCAGAAAATATATTTTTAAATTTTATACGAGTATGTAATAATTATATTTAAAGGATATTCATAAAAATTTCAATTGCAATACGTCGAACTTTTTATGAGAAAATAGGAAGTAAAAAATATTGTTTTAAGCCAAGCACTGTTAAAAACTTTTTTTGAAAAATATTTTAAAGTTGTCGTTATTTTTGGAGTAAAAAAAAGAAACATTTCAATTGGTTTAGACTGTATATCGAGGTACAGACAGACAAACAGTTATTTTAGGCATCGTTTTCGGATTCGTCTATTTCATTACTTTTTGATGAGAAGCATGACCGCACATAAACCTTCAAAAAAATGATTTGGGGAAAGTTAACCTCAAAGTTTCGACTTTTGTGAGAAAGATGTTTTTTTTTTATTAATTTCCAAAATGTATCTAGTGATATCTTCATAGCCTTTAAAAAAAAGTAAGAGTTGGCCTTTTTTCTCTTGAATGAAGCATTTCCCGAATTAGGGCTGACCAAGAGATGAGAGCAGGATTGGGCTTTTGAAGCCTAGAGGCGTTTTGTTTTAAAAACTCAACTTTTGAATTATTTCCTTTATTGGAAAGACTACCCCGAATCTCCCCGTCAAAAAATTCTGGTCTCGGTCTCGTCTTAGATGCTTAAGAATACCTTTATGTACACCATATATTTCTTTTTAATAATTTCGTAACAATAGAAAGAATAAAGGTGCTGAAATATTTTGTGTCAGAATTATGCGCATTCCAATATAAAACTGTACCAGGTGCCTCGAAGATCACCTACGTGTTTTTAATAATCGTTAGGATTCACCATATTTTATAACAAAAAAACCATACAAAAATTAAAACTAGCCACACTAAAACCATAAAAATCTAAGTATACTTCTTTGAAACTCTTATTCGCTGAATTATTTCTCACCTTTTCTTTTCCACTTTGCCATCGGCAAAACAGCAAAACTAAACTAATAACTGTTGTTTGTTGTTGTTGTTGATTATTAAATAGGTATTAGTCAATGTACCTAACTACATATATATGCTTACCTTAGAATAAAAACAGCGCTGGGGTCACACTGAATGACCAACGAAAAAGTAAATTGCCCGAGGCTTTGCCCCCAAAGCATATCTAAACACATTCTGGGGTTAATGATCAGTTAAGATTAGATCGTTGTTTATATTTCAACCAAATTTTTAATAAACATCTTTACATAGAAAGTTTTTTTTTTTTTTAATAAAAAGTATGTGTAGAAATTCTAAAAAAAAATAATGTCTACGTTAAAATATTAATTCATTCAAAAATATAAATTGACATCCCCAGAGGGCAATTTGTTGACCCCTTGGTGAACGTTTATTGAGAGCTTGCTTAGCTTATTTGACCTATCGTTTATATAAATAATTATAATAAGATTATGCCTAATAAATATTTACATATAGGTCGCTTTAAATTTTAATAAACCGTTATATTAAAATATAGAATTTATTGACGTTTTTTTGAAAATGTTCGTATTGCGAATTCGTTGTGCAGACGAAATGATAAATCAAATTAAGGAAATAATAAAAGGCAACTGCCCCCCTTTACGTATACAAGGATAAAACTCAAGTAAAGAATTCTGATCTCTCGATGGATCATATTCCTATGAATTACAATTCAAAATAAGATAAGTAGGTATTGCGGCACGAGTACGATAATTTGGCGCCAAAAGTTTGTAGAGGGGTCCAAAACAAGCATTTTTATTATTGGAGGGGGTCTATCTTGTCCCGTTTTTATGAAAAAAGTACTAAAACTAGACAAAAATATTAGTAATACTTTCATTTAAGTTTAGTACTTTTTTAAACAGCCAGTATTTTGTACTATAAGGCATTTTTAAAATCAGGCAAAATGTATGCACAGTTTCCGAAAAAATGAGTTTCAAACACAAAACTCGGGACCAAACACAAAAAAAAATTTAATATAATTTTTATTACACAATCCGTTGCTCTTATTAATTCCTAATCAAAAACTTTAAACTAGATTATTTTATGACTTCTAGTTTTTGAGAAAATTAAAAATTACTAATAACTTACAAAATTTATCGTACTCTCCCCGGTATTACTGAATTTGGAATAAGTTAAACGCTTTCCATCTTTTTTTAATTTAATTTATTTTTTATTATTTACTGTAAAACATAAATATTATATTATTTGGTCTTAATTTGGTGAACATTATGAAATATTTAAGGCTTGAAATTTACAACAACACATTGATTGTGCTACCACAATGGCTGGAGTTACCTTCCCTTTGAAATGCAATCAATTATTGATCCATGTGAAATCTTTCAAATAATATCCATTCTCATAAGTTCAATGAAATGTTGCCTTATGAATAACCAACTTGTGCGAGCCAATAAAAAAAACGATGACCAGATGATGGGTGCCAGTATAGCGCTCCGTATGACTTTGAATTTCAGTTCGAATCCTGGTGACGGGAAAAAGTTTTTCAACTAATATGAATAGAAAAGACACTAATCACTAAACATAATAATTCGGATAACCGAGGTGGCGATAGTGCGAAAGCTTTGCAGCCTAGCTGCACGTACGAGTATGTTATCGTACAAAATCTCACGCATAGCAGAATTACTTTGGTTACAAAAAAATCTCGCTTATGGAACAAAATTACTGAAAAATTCACCATTCCGTGAATTTTGTTGTCATACAAGACATAAGTAATTCAATGACAATCATCTTCTTCTTCATTCACCGGCGGCGATTGTCATGACTTCGAGTGGGACCACAACTCTTCCATTTTACTTCTTCAGCCCTAGGCTCGACTTGTGGGATTTGACTTCTGAAAATGTCCACAAGCGGTTTAAGATTGTTTTATGTCTGAGGCCAACTAAAAGCAGAAGTATTTGACTTTGTTTCATCGAGGTGTATTGTGCCTTATGAACTGGGTGCTCAGAACGTCTTGTTCGTCATGCTGTATTTGTTTCTTATTCGAAAACGCTTTCAATTAGATGTCTGGAATATGACTGCAATAAAACAGAGTGTGTCGGTTCCTTTAAATAAATTACTTAGCTTAGCTTTAAAAAAGACAAGTTATGTATTTTTGATGTAGGTATGTATCTTTTTTCTTAGGACTTTAATTGCT
Source organism: Syrphus vitripennis (assembly GCA_958431115.1). Lineage (NCBI taxonomy): Eukaryota > Metazoa > Arthropoda > Insecta > Diptera > Syrphidae > Syrphus > Syrphus vitripennis. The sequence goes on from OY288110.1 coordinate 109,751,889, forward strand.
AGATTAATGTATACGAGTATTTAAAATGTTCTTAATCCGCGCGTTAATGTTACAGTGGATTGGGGGTTTAATTGATTACGTAAAGGTGACATAACTCTTTTCTAAATATATTGACTTAAGGAAAGTGTACCTAATTATTCCGTAGGGCCTAAACATTTAACCCTATTTCATTTAAAATTTTGATAGACAAATTATATCATCATGACACTTGTCAAATAGAACCATTCAACGGATATTTAATATTTCTAATGGTCAAATGCAAAATGTGCACGTTTACACTCCTGTTCAAGAAATCCAATCTTTAATCTGCTACACATCGCAATCTCTTAAACTTCTATCAAATTCGATAAGATATTATTCCCAATTCTTATTAAACTAATCTAAAATATGTTTTTATCCAAAGAACAATCCCTTAACTTTAAACACAACCATCTAACTGAAAGCCGTTTTCCATATATTCAATAAACATGAAGCAGAAAGTTCTCAAAAATGTTAAGCAAATCTCATCCCAAGCAAGCTCAAATTCATAGTATGTAAATATTTTGAAAAAAATTGTCATATGTCATTTTAATTTAAAAAGAAGACAAGCCATATTCTCTCTGGAGCCTGTGAAGTTTTTAGTTTCAGAAACTGATTTATTGCAAAAGAAGAAGATATGAGAAATATTTCACTCAATGTCTAAATGTCGCCGCTGGTTAGACTTAGTTATCGAGTTGAGTTCATTGATGTTTTAACACACAAGAAAAATAGAAGAAGTCTCTCGTTAGGGCGTACGCACCCCAGGGCAATTTATTATTAATTACGGAATCATTAGCCATCAGCACTAAAAGAAAGATAAAACAACAACAACTAATTCAAAAAGCCATACTATTAGCAATCACTCATTTAACTCATAAATAAATAGAATAGAAGTATGAGCAAGAATAATAGCACCCAATTATCCTCCAGTGGAAAGAGGTTCTTGGCCGAAAAATATAATTCACTGGGAATTCGCTGGTCACTCGGTCATTGACTTAAAAGTCCGAATTTTTTCGAATAAAAACCACGCAGCTTCTAGTTAGATCATACAGTTTTAACAGAGCAATCTAGCAATCAAGGTCCTTTTATTTGGATTATGCAACTTTAATTCAGTCAGCTGGACGGAATTTAAAGCCTTGACCATGAAGATAATTATTGCAGGAGTAGTATTACTCTGTGTTGGAGTAGCTTGCGCAGGTAATATTAAATTTGAAGAAGAATTTGATGGTGACAGTAACGTTTATTCTTTTCAGAACGAACATTTCCACAAAGAAGCTTAGCTGCAAGAGCAGCATCTCTTGGTGGAAACCAACCCCACTGGTTTATTGAGTCACCCCGAAAGAGCTCAAACTCCTTCCAATCTGTTCAAGTACCTCTATCAGATAATTACGGTGATGAAGATGATGATGAATTTGAAGATAATAACTATGCACAAGGGTTTGTTGTTCAAGATGATGACGATGATGATAGCTCCAAAGATGACCATCGCAAGAATAAAAACAACTGTAAAAAGGACGATGATGATGACGAAAGCGGTGAAATGACCGGTAACGTTGTTGGAATAATTTCCTTAAATGAGGCCAATGATATGATCCAAAAAGATGAAGACGATGATAGCACTGCAATAGGAGAGCGCGATGATGATGATGATGATGCTGATGATGATGTTGAAGAAAATGAAGAATCAGCCGGAGTAACTGGATCAACAATATATCTACCACGTAGGGTTCTGCATGATGTTCCTGAAGGAGCCATTGTAGCTGTGGTTGACGAGTCTGAGGGTAGAGCTGTAAAAAAATATTATCGCAGAGTACGTAGGGGTAAGCCTCAAAGAAGAAGAAGACGTGGCAACAAACAACGTCGTCGTCGCCGTGGAGGAAATAGAAGAAGGAGAAGACCAAACATTCGTGTTATCCGTAGAGGAGGCAATAGGGGTAACAATCAACGAAGGAGACCAAATGTAATCCGTCTTTAGATTGATGATTTACACAAAATGATATAAATAAAACCGAAAAAATTGTGAAAAACTTATTATTTTTCTGTAAATTGATAAGAAATTCGAACATTACTTTCCGCTCTTCAGCTCGAACGAAATCGTAAAGTAATATCCACTGCTTAGCCTAGCCAACTTTTTCCTTGACGATATCAATAGCTAATATTTTAAGAACTCTACTACTCTACTTTTAAGAACTCTACATATTGTAAGTAGGGCTGTTATAGAGGCCTAATAAGTGTTGCCATAGTGCCAACCCTGTAGAAGGGATGGGTAGGAGTTTTTTTTTTTGTCAATTTCTTGGAAGAGAGCAATCCGTAAGAAAAACAATTCTGTTATTAAATGGACGAGGCACGGAATAGAACCTGGATCACCGGCATGTCAGTCCTACGCACTTTTTTTACTTATCAATAACTTACATCTATCTTTGTGGCCATGGCGGGCGCTCTAAGTTATTCTTCATAACAAAATATCTTAAAACTAATGCCTTTCAGTCTATCCATTATACTATGATCTCCTATAAACTTTTCTAAACGCGTCTTCTTCTTTTTCTTTCTCTTCGATTGTTTCACCTCAGAAAACTTTGACAGGTCTACCGGTTATGGAGTGTTTCATAAACAAAATTCAGGCGCTGGTCGATGCATTTGTTTGATCGAGGACTTCTTAGGCCTGTTAGAATATCAGAGCATTTTATTTTTACACATAAATACCAGCTTTCATATCTGCTTTATTTTAGGTACCGTCGATTTACTCTCATACGTCTTGTGCTTTGTACAACATTGTAAACCGTATGTGTCCATAGCTAGCTTAATAGTTTTCGTCAGCAAAGATCAACCCAACAAATGATTCTCTTTCGATACCGTCATCCTAACCTAAATGAAAATCAACTTGGTATCGTCTCAGAAAACTAGACTTACCGAAATTCTCGGTGGTGTTTTCAGCAAAGAAATTAATTCACTCCACTAAACTGTAGAGGAAAAGGTGGTAATATGGAACCAGTTGTTAAATCGGAACCCCCTTCTATAATACCCAAAATCGTCAGTGCCATTTATTATACTGAAAACCAAATGCTCATATTACAAAACTTTCGCCACAACCATTTTGCTGTATCTAAAGGTATTTTTAATAAACGAGCGAAATGGAAAACTTTTTTTTTCATTGTGTAACGCTTAATTCCGTTCTTGTTTTTGGCGTGCAGAAAATTTATAAATAATTTTTGGTACTTGGATGAAACAATTTTTCAGGTTGGAATATTAATTTTTTTCAAACAAGTTACGAAAACCAGTGTTTTTACCAAAGTATGAAGTATTGTAATATGGAACCCATAGAGGTACCTTATATGGAATCGGGTTCCATATTACCATGAGGTACGTGTTTTTTTATTTACCGTGCAATGTTTTTTTTTTTTCCTCAAGCCTCTGTCAAGCCACGAAGCCAAATTAAAACGCCATCTTGGGACAAAAAAATTTATTGTACGATGTTATTTTTTCATATGGAAACCCCAACAAAAAAACTGAAAATGTAAAAACGACTTTTTTAAAATAAATACTAGAATTTAATACAATAATAATATTAATTCAGAATATGTTTTTAAACTTCCCATAGGGAGTTATTTTAATCGGTCCGATTTGTCAAATTGAAATTTTTGACATTTCTCGACGTTTCAAGGTCCCTAGAGCCTATATCAATCATTTTTAGAGAGATGTCTGTGTGTGCGTGTGTACGTACGTTCGTACGTCCGTACGTCCGTACGTCTGTACGTCCGTACGTTCGGGTACCATTTTTCGTCGTCGATATCTCAAGAACGAGTAGAGATATCGACTTGAAATAAATTTTGTTGTACAGATAATAACTTCGAAAGAAGCTGAAAGGGCGTTTATTAATATTCAATTAGTTGTTTTTTTACTATAGCAGTTTAGAAAAGAAGTGAAAATTTTGGTTGGGCTCAAATATCTCACGAACAAATAATGCTATTGACTTGAAATAAATTTTATTCGACACATTATGACGTTATACAAATTTGGTATGAATTTGGAAAAAAATCAATATACCATTACTTTTTAAAATCAAAAAAACTAAAAAAAAAAAATTATAACTCGAATATCCTTAGATGGAAAAACGATATTAACTTTAAAATAATTTTATTTTACGAAAAATGTTGTTTTTGACTACTGGTGAAAATTTCAAAAAAATTCAATGGACAGGTTTTTTACAAAAAATTAAAAACTACAAAAAATTCTACCAAAAATTGGTATAAATTGTCTTTCGACTCAAATTTCTCAAAAACGGGTAACGATATTGACTTCTTGTTTGTTTTATTTTCTACATAACATAATTGTTGGCAACTGATAAAATTTTGACAAATATTGAATGGGCAGTTTTTTAACAAAAAATCAAAAACTGTTAAATATTCTAAAGAAAAGTAGTTACAACTGTATTTCAGCTCGAATATCCTGAGAACGAACAACGATTGTGCCTCCTAAAATATTTTATTTTATACATAGTACAATTTTGTATAAAAGGTTAAATTTTGCCAAATATCCAATTGACAGTTTTTGACAAAAAATATGAAAAAAATATAAACTAAAAAGTTGTTAAATTTGTCATCATCTTGAAAACGAGCAATGATATTGACTTTGCCATTAGGTATTCAATCTCTATAATATATGTGCATTTCGTAAATCTCTTTAAATAATTAAATTGCTTTTCAATTTTAAAATAATGATTGTTTGAATTTAACAGCTAAAGTTTGTTTCGCAGAAAATTTGGTCATTTGAAAAAAAAAAAAAAACTAAATATAAAGTTTTCAAGATCTACAATCTACAATAGCTACATATTTAATATAATTAAACAATTTTTGATGACTTTAGATAACGGGTATGGTGTATGGACAACAAATTTAAAAACCCAAATGAGGTTCCATATTCCCACCTTCTCCTCTACTCTAGAAATCAAACAAGAATGTATGATAGTTTCTTCAATTCACCTTTCCAAACTATGCAAATAATAACCTCTATAAAAAACACGTACAAGATAGTGACCTTTTTGAACGATGTGTTAAAAATTTAATCCATGTTTATGCAATCTAAAAAAACTTCTAGGATTAAATTGCTTGCATCTGAATTTATTCTCACCGTCAATTTTTTCACCAAACTGTGTTTGTGTTACTATTTAAAGTTACAGTCAAATAAATAATTATTTTACTGTAAATTTTAACTCCAATTGTTTAGATACAATTTGTATACATTTTCAAAACTTTGCGAAAAACCGGAATGGCTAAGAGAACAAAAAATTCCAAAAATTTCAAGTTACCAATCAAACATACCTGTTTCAGTTGTGTCAAATTATACTCAAAACATCTTTCTCACTTTCAAATATCCTAAGTACCCAACAACTTGTACCAAGTTTTTGTGCAATTGTTTCTCCAATGGAACAATTCAATTAGTTACTTAAGATCATTTTTTGGTTATAGAAAAAGAAATTTTGTTACGTTAAGTTTCCCACAAACTTTCAAATCTTTCATGTATACTAAATGTTTTTTTTTTTGTCTTTCCAGCGTCATAAAAAACTTCTTTTTGGCAAGTCAAAAGTTCAAAAAAGGGTCATTGCTTAAGAATCTAGTCCAAGACAAAAATTAGCATTACCAATAAAATTTAAATAAAATGTAATATCTACTTCCATTTAATCTCAAATCGCGAAGCTAATTTATGCAAAAAATTATCAGAAACAAACATGTGTGATAAAATGTAAATTCAACGGAGGCGTTTCCCCATCGAAAGTTATCAAAGTGATCTTAAGTTGTATATAAGAACCTCAGAAATTGACATTTAGTTATCAGTGTTCTTCAGCACTTGAACTTAAATTGAGGTTTGATTTGAATTGGATAGTTTTAAAAAAAACTATGCAGACCTTTAAGATTTGTATTGTCCTTTTGCTGGTAGCAGCAGCAATTATCGAAGCTGCAGGTTGGTATATTTTATAATCTCATAATTTTGTATATGAAAAAAATTCTTAACAAGTATTTTAATAATTTTTGTTTTTTATTTCGTAGAAGTTCAAAGAAACAACGGTTTTAAGCTATTCAAAAGAAAGCCATTGGCAGCAAAACATGATGATGTACAGGGATCAGGGAGGATGGTGAGCTCGGATATGATGAATAAAATCATGTCGTTGTTCAATAAGAAGCAGTCTCAACCTATGATGATGGTAGTTATGCAACCAGCGGACAAAATCCCTGATACAACAGATGCTACTATCCCTTTTAGTACGCCAGAATCTGCATCAGAATCAGACATGAGCCCATCAGAACCAGACATGAGCCCACCTGATGATACGAATACAACGACGCCTACCAATCGTACTCTTGAAACATATCAAAATAGCAATAGAACACCATCGAAAATTGTACTAGGAAATGATGAGTCCATTAACGCCCTGGACGATGATGATCAGATTATTTTCCAGCTAGATGATGAAAACCCTCTCAATGGTGTTGGCGATAACGACGATTCCTTAGACGATGATGAAGATGATTATTATAATGATAATGAAAATGGCGATAGTGATATTGTTAATTATCAACCGTATAATGATGATAGTGATGTTGATGAAAATTTAAACAATGGATTCATTTTAGTTGAATCAGGGCTGAAACTTGCAAAAAAAAAAGATTGCGATCAATCTGATGGGTCTAGTATTGAATTAGGACGTGCAACAAAACGTCAAAAGCAGATGAAACGTCGAAAGCAGCTGAAACGTCAGAAACAAATTAAAAAGAGGAAGAGGCAGCAACAAATCCGACGTCGCAAGCAGCAAAAGCGTAACAGGCGCAGGCGTTTACAAAGGAGACGTCGTATTCAACAAATGAATAGCAATCCAAGAGTCCAAGTTATCAAATTTCAAACATAGTTTTTAGTTGGGAAATAAAATGTAAACTCGAATACTAATTTATCCAATGTTTTGATTTTGATTAAAAATGCATTTACACATATCAAATTACTGTTTGCAGTCTAAAATTAGTTGGGTAACAAAAAGCGAATCGCACCTGGTAGAATTTGTAGGTCTCTTCAAACTTATTGAAATAGTATGAGTAAAAATAGAGTTGCATATGAAGATACCCCAAAATCTCATTTTATTTACAAAAAAACTGTTAATTGTTACTTTTGCATGAAATAATCCAAAATTTTCGATTTATTTCGGCTGTCAGCCGAACAAGACCCAATATCTTTTCATAATAGTAAATAGTATTTCCGCTCCCAAAGTGAATCAATTATTCTTTCCTGACGGTTGAGCCATCATATGTGAGGTCCTGTGTCCTTACAGCGAGCACTTGGTGGTTGGATGTTCTGGAGGGAAGTATACCCAACAAATTTTCTTTGATTCTTTCTTGCAATGTCTTTAAGCTTAATTTAATGATATGGACATGTTTACCAAGCTTTTAAACCCACTGTTTTCCTAATTAATACTGCTTTTGCTTCATCTTTCCACCACCACGCTTCTTAGTCATGTCGGTAGTATCGGCTTGCAGTTTCTAGCAGTGATTTAGAAAGTTTCTTGCAGAGAGTCTTCATTTACATATGTATATGTACATCGATTTTTCCATACAAATACTCTTCCAATTTTCTTTATCCAGATTGCACCATCTGTCACTGTCATTCTGTTTTGATTCTTTCAGCGGAATACAGTGTTGCGGGGCGATTGTTTCACCCGAAATCACTTTGCAATCTTTTATTTGTGGCTTCACGAAACTATTTACCAGATGGTTGTCAGATAAGGTGCTTCTGCTGTTTGTTGAATATGGTCTTAGACCCGATAAAACCGTACGATCTGCACATATCAAGGATATGCAGTGCAGTGCAGTTGTTCTACCATTCTCGACGTTGCGTTGGATGGAGCTTGCACTGTGGCTCTGACATATAAAGGGTACAAAAAAAAACCCTTGAGTGCGCGCTAATTATAAAAAAAAATAAAAAAATGGCTAAAACCACCTTTTTGATCTTCATTTTCTTTATACATATCAAGTAAAAATAAACCGTATTGAATTCAACTTTTGACACGTTTACAGTAAAAAAAAAGCATAGCTACAAAAAAAAAACAAAAACCTCAGAAATAGAAATAAAATGTCTTATAGCTCATTTACCATAATATATTATGACAATCTACAACAACAACAACAACTATCATCGCACTTGTACAGACAATTTGGCTACACAATTGACCCATATCCATCGTCATAGATATTATACAAGCTCCCCCTTGGGCAATGTTGGACTAAGTCAATTTTGCCAATCAACCAAATCGTCAATTTACACACATATCTCTTATTACTCTTATGCTGCGAGAGGAATAATTCTCAATCGTAATCTCATTAGAAGAAGCGTAAGTTTTATTCATATATGCCCCGCAGCTAGGACAGTTTTTTTTTTGTCCATCATTTATTTTGTAGGAGGCACGAATAAAGGCAGTAAAGTTTTGTGGCTAAAGAGCAAATAGGTAACGGTAATTGACTTTGGCTCTATTGGTAAAGTACATACATATTTAGAAGATGAGGCTTTAGAATTCTGTATAAAAAGGGGTTTGCTAAACTCATATCGATGCATTCGACATTAATTGCTTAAGGAACATTACCGTCAGCAACATTATGAAGTTCTTTATTGTTTTGGCTTTGATATTGATGGCTTTAGGTTCCTTGGCTGAGAAAACCAAAGGTAAAACATAAAATACTTGATTTTAGTATTCCACAATAATAATTATAATAATTTGTACAAAATTGTTTACAGGACGGAAATCATTCAATTTACCCTCGAATACGAAGTTGAGGCAGATAAATATTCAACAGTTGTTGCAAAATCAAAATGCCTATGAGGATGATGAAGACAACGTTGAAGATTCAGATATTGAATCGGAACCTATGGAAGTTGCAGGCTTAAAATCGGACTCATCAAAAGGCAGGTTGTTCTTCAAGAAATTTTTCCTGTTAGGGAAGCAACAGCAACAGAAACCACCACAATTCTTCATCATCACCCGACCAACAACCATCCCTACCAGTACCGGTACCTTCCCATCTACTAGCTCGGGTGTCATAACCCTAACTCCAGTTAACGCCACTGCCAGGCGAGGAGACAATGCATTTGATGATGATGATGCTGATGATGATGATGATGTGTATGAAGATGAGAATGTAAATAAAAAAGCCAACGCCAACGCCAACGCCAAAAAGGAGCATCACACCACTTTAAAGCTTGTCAAGGGAAAGGGTAATGATCAGCAAGGACTCAGTTTTATTGTGCCTTCTAAATATATGCGCAATTTCCAAAACAAACGCAATTCCATGGCTGTAAATCCCTCAGCCACATATAATAGTGGTTCCATTAAAGTGAAAAAAATTCTTCTGAACAACGATGGTAATGGTATTGTTAAAAGGAAACGCTCCAGAAGTCCATCTAAGCGCCGAATTATTGTTTCACCAAATTAAGTTACCTTTGTATAATTGTATAATTGTATTATCAAAAAAAATGAGTCTTTTAAATGACGCAACAAATAAATACAAATGTTTTTAAATATTGAACTTGTGTATGCTTTCTGATTTTCTTCCCTTTTGTCTCGTTTCTTCATTTCTTCTTCTTCTTTTCCTGCAGATCTGCTTCACCAGAAACAGCTTAGAGACAGCTAAAGCGAAAACAGAAAAAATATTCGCTCACAAAAAAACGCATTTAACTTTGTATGTGAAAATCTGTACATTAGGTACCAAATTCAAAGAATATCTGTCCATCAGGTGTAATTCTAGAAAGAATCAAAGTAAAAATCTTTAAATATCTATTGTGCATTGTTGGTGGTTTTATCAAAAAACAAAAAAAGATTCACATATTGAACTTTTTTGCTATTTAATCTTTATTGAAACAACAAACAAATAGTTTTAAAAAAATTTCTTCAGGGAAATCGGATTGATCTAGAAGAAATATTTATTGAAAAAACAGACAGAGAAATGTTTCTTTCGTCGAAGGTTTAACGTGATTGATTCTAACATAGGAGTTTTCTATTGCGAGCGATCGAATGCTCTCATATCTCTAGTTGAAAGGACAAAGAAACAAACACTACCAGTAGCATCACCTAATAGAACATACATTTCAACTACTTCTATCCCATCAAAGTCATCTTCATTATTATATATTGCCTTCAATTTCTTCTTCCACAAAATCTTCATCATCTACGTCTTCCAAATCACCACCGTTTTTTGTTTATATCGACTGCAACAACATCATTCTCATCTGTCACATACTCATCATCAACTTCTTCCACGTCATCATCTTTTTCGTCATTCATTTCATCTTCATCAACGATTTCAACAACCGCAGGGAATGTAGTTGATGAAATGACTTCCTACGATATCGACCTCATCTACGATCTATATTTCTACTATACAGCCACCAATCTCCTGATGTACATCATCATATTTTTCTACTCAAATAACGGAAACATCGCTTTCATCTTTAACTACAGCTTCATCATCAGTTTCCACTTTAACTTCAGCTGCATCATCAATTTAACTTTCTACACTACCAATACCATCAAATTTATCCACGATCACTTCACCACCATTGCTGTCAATAGTTCTTTAGTATATAGTTCTTTTATCTCTGAGGTTTGAATAAATATTGGCAAATAATTTTAGTTGTTACCTACATTTATACTTACATTTTCAGTACGTAATTTCTGGCAAATAAAAAAAAATCTTCGCATGCAATGCGTGTATGTACTTTCGCAATATTTACAATTTTCACTTTTATTTACTCATCGTAATCGGTTACGTAACCAATGACATCCAGGTTCCTTAAAAATTGCAAATTTTTACATCGATTCATTAAAATATCTCTTGCTAGAAAATAGTCATCTTTGTCAGCCAAAAAATCAATATCCACATCATCAAAGTTTGAGGAAGACATTCTCCTTATTGGATCACCATCAGCATCCGCTGACCGTAATTTTACAACTTTATTCAAATTTCTTACGATTCTCTTCCAATAACGCTGTGGCACTCTCAACTGACGATTAATGTATCGGCGAAGTTTTTTCCATTCGAGGTTGCTAATGACTTTTGGTTCATTTTCTTCACTCTTACGTAGAAATTGTGCTGAATCTTCATAATCAACTTCTGAAATTGGCCCATCAACTAGTAGTATCTGATAATGATTTCGTAAGTCTTTAGAAGAAACGCTGGATAGGGGATACTTCTGGCGCTCGTCTTGATCAAAAACCCCAACTCTCACAACTGCAGCTATTTAAAAAAAAAAAAACACACACAAATTTCATCAATAATTCCAGAATGTTAAAACATGTTTTGTAACCTTTCACGAATGATGCAGAAGCCAAAATCCAAATAATACATTTTACAGCTAAAAACATATTTCAGATAAACTTTAATATTCCAAGCACAATGAACCCTATCCAGAGTAAACGGTTAATTGAAAATCTAAGCTTTGAAGCAGCTCTTCTTATATGAAGCACATCAATAGCCCTCCGGGCCAATAACATTCACACCGCATTCAACCCATCTGGCTATCATCATGTAACGAGAATCAACCATACACTTTTCTATCAACACCTTCTCGTTTGTTGTGTGCATTGTTTGTCCCAATCCAAACGTCAGGAAATGGGCACAACGCTCTTTGAAGTGCCGAGCAATGAGTGCCCCTGGCTACGAACTCAGTAGAACACTTGGACATCAGTGGGGAAGGCTTTTGTAAAGTAATGGAATCGTGCGTCTTCTTGTGCTCGATGGTTGCTTGGTGTATGAGTCTCAAAAAGAAATATATAGGCTACACAGTTACTGTAAGGCCGCATCATTCTGGTTTTCTCTTTTGAAAGTCAGAAGCACTTGTATTTAGAGCATGATGGTTACAATTCCATCCAATCGCAGAAAGCTACAAAAGTAAGCATAAGATACGAGTACATGATATTCATTTGCTAGTCCGGGCTGTTCCATGTTCCGCCCTTAATTGACAGATTTACGTGTCCCTTGCCTTCGGAGTGAAGCACTCCTCTCCATTCTATATACATTGCTCTGAACAGGATTTCTGTATCCAAAAACATAAAAATAATAATAATCATTATGAGTTCCAACCTTATCTTATGCGCTACGCCTCGATGTACGTCTCAAGAAGGATACAACTTTATTCCATCATTTAAAGTTCAGGGTGAGGGTGTAGTTCCGGTGGTTTTATTCCCTGCCTCGCCTTGACAACGAGCATCGTCGTCATATAATTTTTTTTTTGTGTGTACTAAATTTTTGTTGCTAAATTCCGGAAGTTTGCAGATATCATATTATTCGCAGAGATTCTTAACGAAGAGTGTGACTGTCAATCCAATTATATTGAATAATTGAAACGTTGCAACTACTGTGCGGAATACCTTGCAATGAAACGTGCAATTTGCACCGAATTCAAAATAAAGGAAACAGGAAGGTATATTCTGTATAAACCTACCTAGCTGTGATACCTACATACATCTCTGTTGTTGCATGGGTGCAGACTGCAGAACTTACAGATAGATGATCATGAACACCAGGAGGTAGGTGGGTATCCTCGTTTTCAGTTTTTTCTGGTGTCCTTTTTTTTGTATTGCGGTGTACAAATACTAGTAGCGTATTGAGCCGAGTGATTTCCGTTTTCGTGTTTTTTTATGTACATATTTTTAAGTCTATCGATTTTTGTGAAGAATAAAAGTGTGATGCTTGAATTGCGTATGAATTTCAGAATGGTGGTTGACGTTATTGTAGGAATCATAACAACATTCAAAAAGAAAAAAACACGCTCGTGAAGTAAATGTTTGACAACTGAAAAAAATACTACACATGTACGCGTATTTCCAATGCAAAAAAAAATCTTTAACTCTTAGTAATTTCCATGGGCTCTCCACATTGACCCTCCCGTAATCTTAGGGCCCACAAACGCTAAAATCAATATACATCAACAATTTCACTGTGATGATATCTGTGGCAGTATGACAGAATAGCTTATGTTTAAAAAAAAAGTTGTTTTGAGAAATTTACATTTTGCATCATATTTAACTTAATAAAAAATAGTAGGCGCAAAGTGAGAAAAAAATATGATTTTAACCTTAGGTTTAAATTTTCTATCGAAACTTGATTTTGTTAAGTTATGTAAGGTTTTAAGGAAATTGCTTAGCAAATATGTACATATATTCAAACATATGTACATAAGTGGTTAGGAAAATAATAATATTTTCGATCGGGACAATGATTTTAATATGAAAGTAAGTCAGAGATGTAGGAGAGTATTATCAGTTAAAAAATGGAAAATGAAAAATGTCAACTTAAGCTACTTTGTCATGCTACCACAGATACCAGTATCTAGTAAATACATGTAAGGTGTAATTTTTTAGCATTTAGTAGGTATTTCCTTTTTAGGATATCCAAGACCGAGACGAGAGCTTTTTTTTTGGACCGAGAGTAGATATTGGTAGTCTTTTCAGTACTTAAATAAAATCATCCAAAATTTAGGAAATTGAATATGTTAATATCAGGTAGCCTCAACATTTAAATGATTGTTCCTCATATTTCTTCCGAAAAAAAACAAAACAGAGACTTGAACGATTTTGCTTTGAATTGAATGTCTTTCGAAGTATTGAATTTTATAATTCCAAGAAATGTTATTGAATTTTTGTTAAAATAATAAGACCGGGCAGACAGAAGAGGATAAACTAACAAGCTCCAGCTTTATTTTCAACTGTTGTTCTCAATGTATCAACATTTTTACTTAAATCAGAGGAACAATTTTCTGAGAAAATCGAAAGAAAAACAAATTTTGTCTATGAAATGAAATGGTGGGCATCTTCCCGGCACCTTAATCAAAATTAATCTGTAGCCCACACCTAAAAAATATCCCAAACTGTACATAATTTCTTTAGAATAAAAATATTTAAATTTGAAAAAATTGATCCATATGATATAAGAAAATATAAACACAAAATCTTTTAGGCTAGCCTCCATCTTTAGAAAATTACTGGTCCTTACAGGGACATTTACACCCTCTGCCCTGCCACGCTATGCTAGGGCTCTAAGACTACGAAGGATTTCGGAAATCTTAAGCATCTGGACAATTGAACAGTGAACAAAATTTTAATGTCTTGGATCCATGATCTATAATGATAACATAGCATACAGCTATTTAAAAAAAAATTCGAAATTGCCTTCAACATTTTTTTCAATTTTTAATATCACAAGGTGAACTAAATTTCGCTTCGGAAATACAACTCATAGTTTTTCACTAAAACTTCCTAAAAGTATGTAATACAAAATGAACATTATACACCGAAACAAATATATTCAAAAATTCCCAACATACTTTGAGGCCTTAGCCTAGTCCATATGTTTCTTTGTTTCGAACTGTACAACTGAATTTATCAGTTGGTAAATAAAGAACAGACACAATTTAATTGAAATGGAAAGTGGATAACCGAAAAAAATGTGTTGTTTATGTTTATCAATTTATTTTATTTCTCATTCTTCTCTTCACCAACGCATGCGTTGTCGTTTTGTCGGCTGAATTTTAATCGACTGGAATAATATTTTTGGATCGTTCTGTCATCAAAACGCGCATTTATTGGGCAAAGTTCCAAATTAAAAAAAAAAAAAAACACATTGAGAGCAAGGTCAAATGGGTTTTTTAATTCTGAGTTTATTGACAAAAGAAATCTTGTGAAATAAAAAAACAAAAACTCAATTGAACTACATTAACATAATGGTTTCCTTGTTTGGAACGGACTGGGCTTAAAAGTCAGTATACGCCACCAGGCAGCTTGCTTGCAGAAGAAAGTAGAGAGAGCTTTGGTATTCAAACAAATTTTGTTGTTGCTCTTTTGGAGAGTTTGAGAGACGTTTTTGTGTTTATGGACCTCGTTCGGTTTTCATCTCCAGGGTAGCGACTAGCGACTGCCGGCTGGCAGTCAAAGTGCGAGGATCATTATTAATCATCATCAGTTCGTCGACATATTCCTCCGTAGATTGTAGTGCCGGTATTGTGGACTAAATAAATTAATTCAACAAGTGAATTAAAAAAAGAGAAAGCAATTTAAATACCCACACCTAAATATTTTAAAAAAATTAAAAAAAAAACTCATTAAATAAAAATCAAACAAAATGCCAGGTCCACTTTTTGGAAAATTGGCTATTGTCACAGGTATGTGCTAATTAGAAGACGTAAAAAAAAAATTGAACCTTGGTTGGGTTTCAATTTTTTTTCACCTGCTGATTATACACGTACCTACGTATTGCAGGTGCTGGATCTGGAATTGGTAGAGCTGTTTGTAAAGTGTTAGCTCGTGATGGTGCTCGTATTATTGCCGCTGACAAAAATCTACAGACTGCTATGGAAACCATTTCGGATTTTGGTTCAGGTAAATCTGGTTGTTTATACGTTGTGCAATTACACTAAAGAGTAGATTTTTCTATTCCTTTTTTGAGAGTTTCGATGACAAAATAACATAAGCCTGTCAGATAAGAAACTTCAAAAATGTTACATTATATTTTAAAACGATCTCCTGAAATTATGCAATACTATTTCATTTGAACAGGGATGGCAGTATTTGTTTTTGAAGTTTGTATTTCTGATTGAATTTTTTTTTTAACATTTTGTAAAACAAGGTCTATTTTTTAAGTTCTTAAAATAGGTACTTTTATTGAAACATCAAAATAATTGCGCTTTTAATAATTTAACAGACTTTTAAATCTTAAAATTACGTTTTTTTTCCTAATTTTTATTTTAAAATTAAAAAGCCTGTTAAATACTATTGCAACCGAACATAAGTCTGATGATTGCTTTAAAAGCTATAAAGACAATTTAAAAATAGACTTTTTTTTTTAAATTTGCTTTTTATTTGAAATCATACCAGAATTGCAATCTTTAGTGCAATAACTCATTCTTTTTTTAAGACTACAACTTTAGGATTGCAATCTCCAATTTTAAAATGATTGCATTCAACTGATCAATTTGCATATTAATTGTTAGTTTCATAACCGACAGAAAATTGTAATCTTTTTGTTTTTGATGCGCCATCTGTTGGCCCTCTTCTCAGCAACCGTTTGAGCTAATAACATGAAATAAATTCACAGTTCTTTTTGCACTTCCAGATAAAGTCCAACATTTGAAGTCTTCATTTAAAAAAATCATACTGTATTGCTAACTTCACTGTGATGTAATTAGTACATACCGCTTTCTTGGCAACCGATTGGTTAGGAACATGAAATACGACTTAAAATTCGGAGTTTTTCATTTACTTTAAAAAAACTTCAACTCAAATTTTGAAGTCTTTATCGCTAACTTCAGCATTAATTGCCTTTTTCTCAGCAATCTTTTGTACTATGAATGTGATAGATTATTTGAATAAATATAAAAACAAAGAGGTACATATTTTATTTTCAAACTTTCTACTCTTAGAACGTACTTTTTGAATTTTTTCTTTTTATTAAAACTACTCATGGTTCTAAACACTAAAAATGTACCCAAACCAAGTTGCTATTATCTGGGTTCAGATTTTATCTCAAAAGAAATTAAAACTTCATTGAACTCCACTTCAAATGTCACCAACTTAAAAAATATATAAAATGACAAGGGTTATTTTAAAGCTCAGTGCAATGAGCAATCAAATGACAAATTGACCTTAATATCATAAGGACATCAATTAAATAATTTATTTACTTTTTCTGCGTCATTTGACTTAACAAGCTTACAAAATTAATACTTCTTCCATCCTCACACAAAGTCCTTCATTTTTTTTTTTCAATTTCTGTGTTTTTTTTTACAGAATCAAGTGCCGTTGAAGTAGACGTTTCTTCCTTCGACAGTGTTTGCAAAGCTGTTGACACTTGTATAGAAAAATACAAGCAACCACCATCCATTGTTGTGAACTCGGCTGGAATTACGCGCGATTGCTATCTATTGAAAATGGAAGAACGCGATTACGATGATGTTTACAAGGTCAATCTGAAGGGCACCTTTTTAATTACACAGCAATTCGCCAAGGCCATGGTTCAATACAAAGTGAGCGGATCAATTGTTAACATATCGAGTATTGCAGCAAAATTAACAACAATCGGTCAAGCCAACTATGCAGCATCCAAATCTGGTGTTATTTCGTTCACAGAAGTTGCAGCAAAGGAATTTGGTAAATTTAACATTCGAGTGAATTCAATATTGCCTGGATATATTGATACTCCCATGGTTGATGTTGTCCCAGAACACATCAAAGAGAAGGTGACTCGAATTTGTCCCCTGGGCAGACTGGGCAGACCAGAAGAGGTGGCTGAGGTGATTTCGTTCCTGGCATCAAAGAAAGCGTCGTACATAAATGGTGCATCTGTTGAGGTGACGGGAGGATTGTCCTAAATTGTTTATCCACAAATCCAATTTGTTGTCTTTTGAACATCACTCTGTATAGAAATCAATGTGTGATTTTTGAATAAGTGCATTTATCTACATGTTGTTAATTTTATTTTGATAATACTTATTTTTCGTTTTTCTTTATATTTTATTTCTGCAATATCTCGTTTTTTTTTTTTTGTATTCAAATAAATAAAATGACAATCTTATGATTTGCCTATAAATTGTTGTTGTTGTTGTTAGTTTTCTTAAAAATATTTCTTATATATTCCTCTTAGTAAAATAGATAAAATGGAAAATATGTACACTTGTACAAATATACAAATGATTGCAAATATTGTCAATTACCATTTTTGAACAAAATTATTTAAGCTGAAAAAGCACGTAAGATTTTAAATTATTGTATTGCTTTCAACTGGCTTTGGGATTGCTCGAGACATACGTAGAGGAAGGTATTTGAGTTTGTATAATGTGTCATCACTATGCTATACATATATTGTTGTACATTGCACAGTTGGATCCAGATAAGAACTCAAATAATATGGCCTTGATTGTATTGACAATAATAACTATACCAGTCTAATTAAATAATTTTGTTTGTTTTTAACTGCATCTTATCAAAAAAGGGGAATTTTTTGAAATGTTAATTTGAAACATTAATTAGTATGTACTCAAACAAAAGGTTTATTTACAAAAAAAAATTGGATTTTCAAATTACATAAACTATTAAAAGCTGCAGTCCTAAAAAAAAAACAAAAAACTTTGGATGCAGTGATCTGCTTCACGGTTTTTCAAATTTTGTGTAGCGAAACAATAACTAGAATTTTTTGCATGTATGTATGTATAGTTTTGTAATTTTGTTATTACTATCATATTTTCTGGGAAGCTTAAATCCAAGTAGAACTAGCAGAATTGAAATCATTGATTGAAAAATAATTACAAGCACTTAATTCCATAATTAAGCTTTTATAGCTTCGGTTTAACTTCAAATTCTGCCTCAAGAAAGTTTTAAAAATTTTTATACGAAAACATAGCTTTAAGAACTCGCAACTTCAATTAACAAATTTAATACAAGTTTTATGGAAGTAAAATAAAAAATTGGCTTTACAGAAGCAAAATTGTTATTTGCAATAGTTCGTTTTTCTCCGTTAAAGCTCAACAGATGACCACATATACAAGGGTGACCCACTCCCGTCATGATACTATGTTTTTTTTTTCACTGCTTTTAATACTTTTTTATATTGCTTGAGAAAATACTAACTTAAAAAATTCTGTTTTGTATAAACCTGTTCGGCAAAATATTGTATTTGTAAATTGCACATACAAAATTTTGACACTATTTTGGCATACAGAATTTTGCCACACACAATATTCCGACCCCAACTTAGGCGAAACATCATGATCTGGAATGATCCCGTTAACGTTTGTGTGCTTGGACAGTTTTTGATTTTTATCTTTTTATAAGTCTCAGATTTTAAGTTACAATAAGATCTATCTATCCATTCTATTACCACTCAGTGTCATGTAAATTTATTGCAAATTATTTTCAAACACAGGTATCTACGTGGATTCCAAGATTTTTCTGAATATTTTAGTTCCATAACCTACGAAGAAGACATTATTATTTCTCTCCTTTGTTTATTGTAAATTAATTTATTCTTAATCGAAAATGTAAAACTGAGCAAAATTTATTAAGTTTCGAATAAAGTTCTTTGGATGTACCATTTAAAAATTAACCTTTGAGTGTTGATATTATCTGTCCCATGTTGGGTTTCTGAGTCAAAACTGATTGAACAAATTAGTGCCATCAAAATGTATTTCCTGGGCATAAACAGAAGATTGAAGATTATAATTTTCAAATTAAAAAAAAAAAACTCACTTGTTGACGTTTCGTTGTTTAAAAAAAAATGCTTTTGTAAAAATAACAGATTTAACATTAAAATTTACATGAATTTTCTGTTATAAAAAGTTTTTTTTTTTTAAATTATACAGTCACAGTTATTTTAAGACATTTATGCAAGAGTGCATTATTTCTCATTTTCATCTGATGTACATAAATACCTCACATCGAGTAACGACAGATCCTACCTTACCTATACCTACCATTTTATGGTCAAACAACATAAAGGTACCCATTATTGTTTTACATTGAAACTATTTCCTTTCATATTTATGTAAGTGATATAAGATTATAATTTAACACTTTCCCATTTGTACAATAATAATTATACCTTTTCCAACTCTAATTATGACCAAAGGCTAACTTCAATGTACCAACCTACCTGAAGTGTCTTTGCGTTTATATTATACAAAGTAGTCATTAACCCTTCCCTGTATTCCCTAAGGGAAGGAGTCGCAACAATATCAAACTCCCAATTCTCAGCCCCCCTCCCCACGCCCCCCCTTCCAATCCGAAACAAAGCAAATTGACATTAAGTTAACTTTAACTCTACCCTTTATTTCATTGACTTTGAGAGACTTACCTTACCTCTATATTTTCTAATTAGTATTATTTTTTTTTTTTTGTTAACCCAGACGCACACAATTCCATGCAATTCGATATTCAACTGAACTCGTTACAACTGCGAAGAAAAGTTAAGTAAAAGCCACAACTTGTCCTTTTGGAAAATAGTGTAGTTCTATCAACCCCATACAGTAATAAGGATATGTGTGTGGGTATAAGGATAAAGGATATACTAAATGTAAATCATCGTCATCGAGCACTACTATTTTGCTGAAAGGTTTATTTTCATTTGGCAGACGCTTTACGTGTTGTAATACAAAACCGTTTTATGGACCCTCCACACACTAAATAAATTCAATGTCATTTTTGGACTGACTCACTTCTAATAAAAACAGCAATAGCGGCGTAATATTATTCTCTCGCTGTGTTTTGTTTATTTTGTTTGTTTTTTTTTTTATAGATAAGTGTAGCTATATCGATTTTTGTTTTGGCTGGAAGGACTTTTCATGATCAACCCCCAGCCATCCGTGAGCCCAAAGGAGCGTTGGTGGCGTATGTTTTTTTTTTTTTTTTTTGGCTTCACAGTTCACACACACCGTATTTTATATGCATATCGCACCACACCCTTCTAAATGAATAAACAAAATACCACCCTTTCTATTTCTACCGACCCTCCATAGAGCTGTGATGTATAAGGGCTCTTAACAGTCAGAAGCGTCCAAGAAGGCTGAAAAAGGACATTTTACACAACACAGCAATGGGAAGCAATTCGGTTTTAAACAAATTAAGAGCACGAGTAGGTCGCATGAACTTGGATTTTAGTTAAAATATAAAGACTCAACATTGGCAATCTAAGTTGTTTTAATTTTACAAAATTTCATTGCAGATGCCAATAATTCAAAAGATGTTGAATCGGTTTTGGCAAATATGATTTCAAAACACTGTTTTTGCCCCTAGACAAACATTTGTTCTGCAAATCAAAAATTAGGTCTTACATATTAAATATCAATCGGAATCATGTAGGTACTGACTAAAAGGTGTTTTTTTTTTGGAGTTATAGAACTTTAAGTTGGCAACACTTTTAACAGCTGTTAAATGAGTTGTGTTTAGCTTGGTTTGGCATTCCAACATGAATAGACTGACGCCTGAACAACGCTCCCAAATTACGCAAATTTATTTTGAAAATCACTTTTGGTTGCACGGCTACGTCAATAAACAAAGCTGCCGTATTCGAAGTGAAGATAATCCTCAAGTGAATGTTGAGACACCTTTGTATCCAGAAAAACGGACTGTTTTGTGTACTTCTTTAAAAACGATGCTGGCCACAACGTTTTAGTCAAATGTGACTGCTATAGAGATTACTGACACAACATGACGCACAGCTGGTGCCACAATTGATTTACGAAAGGAAATATTTGGTAACCCCTTAGTTTTACGTTTCGGACCGTTGCCGTTGTTATAATTTGTAAATTTTAACAACTGACACCAAGCTAAGTAATGACAACGACTAGTTGGAACCCATATATTTCCAGATATCTAAATGTTTAAAATACCGAAATAATTGATTCAAAAACCTTGCTTAAAAAATAAATTCCCAAATAAATGACCCTAGCATTAAAAACGCAAATAAAAAGGTAACTTTTCTGAAAGGCTTGAAATATACTCCTTTGGAGTCTTTGATTTCTGATCCTAATCTAAAGATTAAGGAGAAGCAAAAAGAAAAGTTAAACAGGAATAACAGCCGGTTTTGAAACTTTATAAATTGTATAAGTGCTTTATTTAATATTTATCTCTTAAGCCCATTGAAATGGAATTAATTTCAAAAATTGCATTTCAAAAAAATACTCAGGTTTTTTGTTTTAAAAATGTTTTTTTTTTTATTTCTTTTTTTTAATTTTCGTCGATTTATGTTCTTACATTTCTAAAATTACAATGTGAAAAATATATATAAATGTATGTATAGGTATATATAATCAATGTTGTATGTTTTAATATCATATCGTAAATCTTTAGAGAATAACACAGTCTAAAACTTACGGTCTATATTATTACGAAAAACTATTTATACAAAAAATTAAAAATAAAAAACAAATCGAAAAATCATAAGACAACACACGTAGTTTAATTTGTAATTCATAGTTTTTTTTTATTTATTTATAATTTACTTCTCTCTAATTTATGTATCTACTAAATTTAAAATATTGTTTTTTGTTTTGTAGAATTTCAAACTTTTTCAATTAACCAAATTATATATATGTAGCTAGCTTACAAAAAAATATAGATATTTCTAAAAACATTTGAATTATTCTGGCAACGCACTTCAGCACCACCACAAACAACTTTTATTTTTCCTTAAGATCGGGGTTGAGGTTAAGGGTGGAAAGACAATGAAAATGTGAAATGGAAAGAGAGGATTATTATGAGTTTGGAAGAACCGAAAATGAAATAAAATTACGAGTGAAGCCTTTTTTGGGGGGCAGTCTATCTGCCACCATAACGACGTAAACCCCATCCCTATGAGGTCACTGAACCGTTAAATGAGTCTAAGGAAAATTCAGTATATTATGCTGTAAAGTAAAAATTTATGGAGCTTCACTGTCTTCCTTCTCTCCGTTCGTTGTCGGAACTCATGCTACTTTTAGATTTCGACCAGAAAGGCAAAGCATCAACAACAAGGATATTTTTGGTTGTTCAGCCGATGTGCGCTGCCATTGAGACAAAAACAATACAATGTTTTTATTTTTTTCATTTTATTTTATATGTGTAGTAAAAATAAAGAAAAAAGCTTTACACACATACAAACATAGAATTTGATTACTATCGCTATAACGGTTATCAAAACGGTACTAGAAAAATATAAATACATTTTTATGGGAACCTAACAGCTAAATTAGTAAGCACTCTGGAGTCGTTTTTGTTTTTTTTATTTATTTAATGTTTTTGAATAAGTTTAATTCGATACAATAAGCATTTTGGACAAACTTTTTTGTTTATTTCTATTTTTATAATTTATGACAACAGCTTCGTTCATCTTAAAAAATAAGTTTTTAACTGTTAATTTTAAAATTAAAATAAAAAATTATTTATCTCTCTCAATTTTATTTTATTAATTTAAAATATACAAATACATTATTATTTTTTTGTTTTCTTTCTGCTGAATAAGACACTAAGAAGCACTAACTAAATTTTATTTATATTATTCTTAAAATTAACAACTTACAAAATAATCAGGTACTTGAGAGACTGTGAAAGTTTCTCTTTTTTTTTTCTTAAATATTATAATTGTTTCATTCTGTTTTTATAAATAGATACATTTTTTTTTATATTTACTATAATTTATATTCAAAAAAGCTATTCGATTTGATTGATCGTAGTTAAAACATTTAGGAGGAAACGCTTTTTTATATTGAATTTCTAAGCAATGATTCCCTAATTTGAAAATATTATATTTTTTTTTATTTAATTTCTTGTTAAATATATAATCTATAATACCTTTATCTTAATATATAAAAACTTCTTTTTTTTAATATAATATAATTTCAATTTAATTTTGTTTTGCTTTTGAAGATGCAGTTTTAAGCTTTTTGTTTTGTAATTTGGTTGTAATGCTTAGTAGTTAGTTGTTTTTTTTTTTATCTTTTCTTTTATATAAAATGAAATATTTTTGTTCTTGTTGGAAATTTTTATGGGACGCAATTTTTGTTAGAATTTTTGTTAAAATATATTAGTTGATTTATTTTTATATATGTAGTTTTAAATATATTTTTTGTGAGTTAAATATGAAATGAAGCTTTAGTAATTTTGTGTTTTTTTTAAGTATTTTGTTTTCGATGTTCGAATTTTATTTCATTATATATATTTTTTTGTTTTGTAATGTGATGTTAGAAGCACGATTGATCAAGTAGGAGCTGTGACGTAGAGAAGGAGGGTCGATTCCGAAAAAGATTATGCATCATAGATTAGCTGAGAACAGGATTATAAAAACAAAAAAATTTTAACTTAAAAATAAAATAATAAATTAAAAAAAAATAAAATTTAAATTAAAAAAATTTAATAAAACATAAAAGGGGAATAGGTAACAAGACAAATTTTTTGGAAACAATGGAAGTTTTCATAAAAATCGTATTGTACTTTTGGCTCTGTTTATATCTCTTGTGGCTAAACTAATTCTTACTCAAAAATTGCAAAAAAAAAATTAAAACAATTTCAATTTTTCAAAAAACTCAATTAAAATTAAAATTTTGAACACATCAATTTTTTGAAATAATATTAACCAAAAACGAAAAATCACAACTTTTAAAAACTAATTTTGAAAAGATTTCATTAAACCCTCCAGTATTATATACACCTGTTTAAAAATGTTCAATCTTTTTTTTCTTGTTATTTGTTCTATAACAATATAAAATATTTTCTTAGCAAAAACCTTTCTTCAGTCATTTTTTTTTCAAAGGATTATATTTCAACAATGATCCTCTCGAATTTAAATAACGTCATTTACAATTTCTGAAACGTTGTTTTCAACATCTAAAAGCATTATCATAATCATAATTGTCTTCTTAAAATTCAAGTAGGTATACCGAACAAAACACAGAAATTCTTGCTTGAGTGCATTATTACAAAGACACGTCTAGTTTGGGAATTTAAAGTAAAATCGAAGATAAAATTGTCTGATTCTTAAACCTACACAGAGAAGAACTTAACCCACATTTTTTTTTTAAATAAAATAAACCCTTATTCAAGTTCAGTTTCTAGAAATTCTAATTTTTTTTTTACCCTCAAAAAACTTTAAGTATTTATATATTTCTATTTCACAAAAAAAAATATATAAATACAAAGTCAAACCAAATATAAAAATCAATGTACAAATAATAACTTCAAAACCTCTTCAAAGACCATCGTAGCAATATCGAAAGAAAAATTCTTGACAGAAAACCCTCAATTCTCATTGTCGTTATTATAAAGAACCGCATTATAAGTAGGTAGTGGTAGGTAAGAACTTTTTTTTTCCACTAAAAAAAAAAAAGTATTGGTATTGGAAATTATTAAAACATTCAGCTTTATCGATTTCTGTAGGTACACTGTAGTGTATATGCATAGCATATTGAACAAAATCAAGGAAAACGTTTTTTTTTCTTACGTAAAACATTATAACACAAGAACACAAAAGCTATAAGAGTATTTTCTCCTTTTCGTTTTGTTATAGAAAGTTTGTCTTATGCATCACCACCTTTTATCGATTGGCCTTTCTTCAATGGTGCATAGAATCATGATGGTAAACATTAACCTATGCCGGCCGCACGTGAAGCAAAAAGCTCCCCGCAGAGTTCTTATCATACAAAAGTATCGTATAAATTATTATATATTAATTAATTTCTTAAGAATGCTGTTTTCAGATATGCACAAACATGCATACAAAACATAACATTTCTATTTGTTTATAATTTTTTTTTTGTTTATTTTCAAAATATGACAAAGAGTTCGATGTTTTGTAAACACAACAGGGCGTCTTAGCATATTTGCTTAAGAATCATCTGGATTATGTAAATGTTTCGTAAAAAAATTCACTTTCAGGGGGCTACGATTAGGAGTTACCTCAAAAAGTCAAAGGATTGATTTTTTGATTTTAAAATAGTGAAGTAAAATTCTGTCACAATATTTTGAACTTTTATCATCATCAACGCAAAACATTCTTGGACCTTGTTGAAACATTGACATTTTGTTATCAATTTGAACATTTCCGAGTAACAAAAGTGAATTATTGTTAATGAACCCAATATTATTGTTAAGATTGAAGAAGTATATGGGCCCCTCAGTTATGTTTTGCTTAGTGGCTATATAGGGCCCCTTACATGGCCACAGACAAAAGAAATATCTTAGGAAGGTTTGGAAAAAAATGGTTGGAAGTTTTGTAATAGAAATTTTTTTAGAAAATAATCCTGATTTCTGACTTTAACCATTGTTTTGACGAAATGTGAACAAATATGGAGTTTCATAAATCTAGCTATGTTACTGGAAACAATAAAAATTCAATATGTAGTTGTTAAATTTCAATGGACAAGTTCAAACATTTTCTTAATCAACAAGTGGTTTACTTTTAAATTGTTCTTAACCATTTTTGACTAAATTTTATTGCCGTTCGATGAAAATGGATGGTGCAGTGCAATTATTCCACAGACCACAAGCAAAAAATATGTGTTAAAATTCGGTGTTTTAAATTAAAAAAAATTTTTTTGGTCTGACAATTAATACCTTTTTCACGTTTTCATAAATTTTTTTAAAATTTATTCCTTTTGAATTCATTTTAATCGGTTCATTTTTGTACCAAGTATCGTTTATCCACAAATCCACAGATGGCATATTTGTTACATTTTTGCAAAAATACAAATATTTCCTTTACTAACTTTAAGGCCATTTAATACTTTTGTTTGATTCATTTAATAAATCAAAGAAACAACCAAACTTCTTTGTCTAATTTTACCACTCACCTAGAAAAACTTATCTTTAACTGGTTTAACACGTATAGAAGGAGTTTTTGTTTTTTGGCAAAATTCACCTGTTGAAAAATTTAACAAGTTTACTAGTCGACTGCGGACTTTTTGTGGTCCGAAAAGGTTATAGTCAGAGTTGAAAAAGGATTTGTTCTAAAAACAAAACTTGAGCTTCTAAACGCTTGATGTTCAAATCCTAAGTCCTTATTGAATTTAGTAATATTATCGCACATATCGCATTTGGTCTATCGAAAGTTAGTAAGATCATTCAAACGTCAATCCAAGTCAAAGCGTTTGTTTTTGTTAATTATTGCAAAAAAAAAGTTAAAACCGGATTAGGTAAAACAGGTTAATTCAAAAACAAATCGTTTAAAATAAAATAGTTGCATACAGGTAGGCGTTCCCAAAAGTTTAACTTTCGTAATAATTTAATTGAAAACAAAAACTTACCACTCACTCAGTCATTTAATCCAGATTAAAACTTGGAATATAAATCCAGACTGAATCACGTAGCGGTTGTTGTTGCGTTTAACAAACAAACAAGAAATCATCATCTTCGTGGATAACTCAACCTATCAACCCCCTCTACATCACATCCTTACTCCTTAGGTATAGTAAGTTATTTTTTTAATCACTTATCAAAATGTAGTTTGTTCTGTTATTTATGTAGGTAACCCATTTTACTTAATCGTTGAGATCAGTCTTTACGCGTGGTTAGTCCATTTATATAAGAGTAGGTAGGTATATATATTTTTGTTTTTTGTTTTTGTTTTAAAATTAGCCTAACTCGATTATTTATAAATTCGAAAGCGACAATAATATAATAATTGTTTAAAAACTATCATACGTAGTTAGTTTAATTGATTTTTGTTTTCTTAGTTATTTTAAACAGCTGTAGGTGGCGGCAGCAATGATGAATTAGAATTTCGTAAATAGGGATTGCCATAAATGGCACTATACCTTGGATCGATACTCAATGAGTTCTGTGCTACATGAGTGGCGGTGCTATTATTGCTGCAACTGCCATTAGGCGATGAACTTACCACACTTCCATTGGTGGTGGTGCTTTGTAAACTTGGAAGACCATTGTCCTGCCGGATCTCTCGGGATCCAATGATGCTGCCCGTGAGGCTGCCTCCGCCATTTATAAAAGTCATTGGCACATTAATGGCTTGATGTTGTTGTTGTTGATGCTGTTGCTGCAAATGGCTGCCGGATTTTGTGGAACATGTTGTCAGATATTGCGGCGGAGGGCTGTAATGGGTGGTGTAATCGGCATAAGGCACATAACCGGCAGAGATGTCCACCTTGAGGTCACTGTAGTTGGATGTGCGGTCACCGGCCTCTTTGGCTGCAATTTTCGAAATCTGATGCTCGCTGATGACATCGGCTGGTGGGAGTTTTCGTTTTTTGCACTTGAAATACACAATTACTAAGATGGTCAGGATCATTAGGATGGCCACTGATGAAATGCCTCCAACAATTGTCATCAATAATGGAACACTTTCTGTAATAAAACCAGAAACAAAGAGAGAGGACACAAAAACAATTAGAATGAGGAATTGGCACAAGAGTCAATGACTCTTTCGTATCGCTTCGGAACTTACTTTGCGCCTGCAAATTTATCTCAACCACATCGTTGCCATAGTCATTGACCACTGTACAGTTGTACTTGCCATAATGGTACGATTGACTGTCTCTGATGATGAGGGTCGATTTCACTCCTCCAGGCACTGCGTCCACCAGTATCGAGTAGTCATGTCCCGATTCCGAGATCTCATGACCATTAAACGTCCATGATACATGCCTGGCCCGCGGCACCGAAGTCGCATAGCACTCAATCCTTGCCGTGTCCCCGACCAGACCGTATTGATAGTGCGACGAGGTGATTATAGGAGAGCCTTTAAGGTAAACGTACGCGTCCGAGGATATTTCTGGGTAACCAGGAACGTTTGCTTTGCAATAGTACCGCCCAGCAGTTTCGTTTGTTACACTAAATGTCAAATTCGAATTGCCGCCAACAACCTGTGGGGTAGATACAAACAAAGTCAGTTGTGGTTTGTGAGTTATGGACAACGACCCAGCTAAGGGTGTGTCTGTCTATATTCGAGTGCAAAGACCTACCCTATCGATGGGATGTTGAATCCAAACAATGTCCGGCATAGGATTGCCATCGACCTCGCAGTTCAGTGATACAACACTGCCAATATCAGCCTCCATGGATTGAGGACGCAGGCGAAATTGTGGTCCATCTGGAATTGGAAAGAAGAAAAAAAAAAACACACACATACATTGAGATATCCATTCGAAACCATCGACCTGCAATTTGTGAGTAGGCTTGAGTGTATGTATATTACTTACAGCTTATGTCCAGGGTCTCGCTATCCTCACTCTTGCCCACCGAGTTCTGCACCTCACACTTCACAATTGCATCGTGAAACTTTCGTGTAACATTCCGAATAACCTGATTTTTTTTACACAAAGAGAAGAGAGACAAGCAAAAATTAATTTCAAATCACTTTTTTTATATGAGTGAACGAACGAACGGACGAACGGAAGTCACAAAAGATGCTTCACGTTGAAAATGAAAATATGTATATTACCATTTCAGTTTTCTGGCCTCCGATAATTGGCTCGTCGTTGATGAACCATTTGTAACGGACTTCACCAGGATTGGCATCCGCTTTGCATTCTAATCGAACCTGAGCGAACTCCGGAATTCTTCCACCAGCTAGAGCGCCACCAATTACGCTCACTTTGACTTTCGGAGCATATTTCACCTGCAAAATTTTGTTTTATTTTTTGTTTGTAAAAGGTAGGGGTCAGGTTAGATTAATTAACAGAGAAACACATCATTGCATCAACGTATGCAGTGAAATGCGCTTAAACTGGCTTACCTCAACACGAATTTTCGTAGACCGATATGTTCGGTCAGCCGTATTCTGGGCCTGACATGTGAAGTTTGTATTGTGGTGCTCCTTGCGCGGTGTCAACCGTAGGACCGACTTTGCAGTGAACCGTCGCAAATCCGGCATTGGAATCACTGTGTAGTCGATGTTGTCATTGATAACGGTTCCCAGGCCATCAATCCACGTTATCTATAGGATGAGGAGAGAATAATTTAAAAACGCTCTTCTTCATTTCAATGCTCTAAACATACCTCTGAAGCCGGTTTTCCACCAACGGAAATGCATTCAATCTCTACTTTTCGGTCCTCGGTGGTCATGATCAAGTCACCCTGAGATATTTTAGGCGGTTCTGGTGGAACCAACACCGACAGAGTGGCAAATGTTGACCTGATAGCTGCTTGACCCTCTGGACCCGGACTCACTTGGCACTGATATTTTGCATCATCATCCAGCATCACCGGGTAGATGTCCAGCGAGTAGTCACCTTCTTCATCACTCCCCACCATCGAGTACCGTTCAAATCCGCTTAGATTTCGATGCGTACCGAGGCCAAAATCGTCTTTTGTCCACTGTAATGTGCCCTGTTTGTTGATGACCCGACAAGGAAGCGTGACACGAGCTCCCACAACTGCAGTCTGGTCCTGAGGCTCCATCGCAAAACGCTGATTATTGAAATTGACATAGCCACCACTTGCTCCTCCGTTAGCGGTGTGAATATGTTTCCCCGCAACTTCAAATGGCAGAAAAGTCATCATCATCATCATGGTTAAAAGTAAGGCGGCTGTAGTCGAGCATCTCCTAATGCTGTCTGATGCTGATGGGTTCCTTGAGTTTGGCACGCTATTTCCGCTCATTGTGTGTGCGCACACAATGTGCCTGCCAACAACACCAGTTATTTCAATGGAAATTCGTTGATGGCTGATATGGGTTGTTGTGTTGTGATGATGGTTGGATGGGTAAATATGCCTATTTTGCAAGATCCTGCAATTTGAAAAAATGACAAAAACAAAATTGTTTAAATGTTTTTTCTTTTCTCTCGGCAAGAGTTTTAAATAATTTAACAACTACTCTGTGAATACTCTTTTATGTTAGCTGGAGTGCGTTCGGTGTGTGAATTAAATTCTCGTTAAAAAATAGTTTTGCACCTTAAATTATAGTATCGCTTACTTTAACGATCCAACAGCAAGAGCATATAGAAAAAAAAATGTGTTAAGGTCATAAAACCTCGCTGTTCTGTGGGGCTTTGAGACATACCGTCTATGAGGCCACAAAAATGTGGGATTCATGGGGTTTTCGGTTTTTTTGTTTAATCTTCTTCTGTTTTACAATAATAACCAAAGATAATATGGGAATCTTATGGCAAGTTGAATGAGATAACCTTCTACCTACCACGAGGGTGGTTTTGGTTATAGCTTAAGCTTCCGATGGACAATGGTCTATCGTCCTCCTCCTGCAGCCTGTACACACATATAGTTCCTATACTTTGGTGACAATTACAACTAGAGCAAAAGAAAATATGTCTCGTTTTGTATTATGGTATAAATGCTCTTGCCAAACACAATAGAGGAAAGTTTTCAACAGAGAAGATGGTTACACAATGTTGCATGTGGAATGTTTCAGTTTAGTTTTCTTTTATGTTTCTTCTCACATTCTTCTCTTGTTACAGTAGTTACAAGTTTCTGAACAAAAGCACATGTTTTTGAGGTTGCTGTATGTGGACAGGAGAAACGAAGGGAGTCTTGTAATTGCATTGGAAGGGTTCTTCTTTTGGATATCGGATGAATTCAAATGTTCCGGTATAGTTCTATAATCTGGTCCTCCGCTATACAACGACTAAGTGCCTTGAAAATCTTCAAAGGATATTAATCTAGAGAGAGTTGGCAATGCCAACTACTACGTCAACTATAAAAACTTGAGCAAACAAAAAATTGCACAAACTTTGTTGTGCTAAATGTTTATTGGATTTTTTGGGGGGAGTGGGAGAGAAAAAGTTAAATAGCTTGCAGTAGCAGGTGTGTAAATAATACAAAAAGTTAAACTGACAAATTAACAGATTTTAAAACGATTTGTGGAAGGGTGGGGCGAGTAAGTTGTGAAGATGACAGTGTTTTTGAGATAAGTTGTTTCCGACAATGTGACAGGCACAGTACAAGTAGAGTTGAGGCCTAAAGGAATTTCAATATTACTCAAGAATGACATGACATGATTTTGTATAAGATAAATATTTCAAAAGGCTTCTGTACCTGTACCTTCTTACCTCTCGCCTACGCTATAAGATAAAAAAAAGGGTTTTTTAAGGAAGATAATATTATGTTCGTTAACTTGTTGTTGCCGTATCATGGTGATGAACACACATTTTTAACTAAGTACATATATAATGGTTAAGATTGATTTCTCATACTTTACTAAGAATGTATTTATCTTAACGATACTGTCAAATTGGATTAAATCATTTTCTTTAAATGAATTCGATTGTCGGTTATAACTAAATTATGGTTATGGCTTTGTAGATAAAATTTAATGTATTTTCAGAAAAGGGGCATATACAAGGACTCAAGTTGAGGACATATCTTTCAAGTTAAGGGAATGTTGTGTTAAAAAGGATTTTTCGCCTAAAGGTTCCGTTAAATGAAGTGTTAGAAACATTATATTTGTAAGTTTTTGAAATGCAATAAGGGACGAGCAAAAACTAGGGATTTTGAGATAAGGCAGATTTTTAGTGCATGATTAACCAGTTGTCAAAAGTTGTGACTGAAAAACGACATGCCTCGAGATGATCTTTTATGCCAGTTAAACAAACCTCATAAAACATATTTTTAGTTTCAGATAGGTGAGACAACAATTTGTTTTTATTTTAGTTACAACAATCAACTCAACGAAGTTAATCGGTCTACGTCAACCTTGTGCTTGAGTTGTTGTACCTAGTTACAACACTTGTATCCTTGGTTCGGGAAATATTTGTTGATTTAAAAAGTTCAAAAAAAAAGTCAAGGCACAAATATGAAAAATATATCGCATGCCAAAAAAAAACATATTTTAACCATTTATGAAAGTTCAAACTTAAAATTTGGTGAGCAATCAATTAGCACATAGGTACATGTCTTCTAAACATACTTTTCCATAATAATTTAATAATTTGGATAAAAATTCAACCCAGAATTTTCTTTCCATGCAAACTGCTGTTTTAACTTGGAATCAAAAATTGTAAAATTAATATAAATATTTTCTAAGAGATAACATTCAGCACTATTTTGGACTCTTTGTTTTTTTTTACCACCCAAAGTTTTAGTGAAAATCTAAACTTTTTTAATTTAAAATTGACAATTTTGGGAATCACTTGCATTACTAACTTTTTTTCCCTTAATTCACACGTACATAAATATGAGGTATCGTAAATAGACTAGAACTTTTTTAAATGAATTTTAAAACTTACCGAACACTTGCCAATATTTCCATTTTATTTTTCAATCTAACAAAGTTACAAATTTTTAATTAAAATTACATCACTGTTTACGATCTACCCAGCAGATGGCTACCTATCCAAATAGCATATTACATACATAAATGTCTCGTTATTTACCTGTTACATCATTTATTTCGAATTTATTTCAAAACTATTTATACAAAAAACGTTATTGTTATTTATCTAATTTTACAGAAATCCCATTTAACTGCTTGTTTAGCATCGATTTCATGGCAATTTATTTGAATACGATAAACAAAACTCATCTAAACATCTGTAAGTAATGTCAATTATAGAAAAATATGAAAACGTTTGTTATTTTTTTTTTATTTATTTATTCTTGTTATTTCGTAACCAATGCTATAAAAATGTTTTATAGGCAAAACATTTGAAAAATAACATGCGGTATAGATTTTTTTTTTATTTTAACAAACATGTTAAAAACTAGGCCAGCAATACCCTATGGACATTTTATGACTTTGCAAAATTTTAGTATGTCCTTTTATCGACACTCTGCCGCGCTGCCGACCTCATTCTCAGAGGAAAATAAATTTTAGAATTTTATTGAAACAATGGATGTGAAGTCGATGTAACAAGGCAGGTACCTATGTATATCTACTATAATTTATAAACTATACAATAACCAAACTCTATGTAGTCATAAAATTTTGTAAAAGATTTTGAGTAATGGCCATCGCGTCCTCGTCATCATATCGTTCGAAAAGTCTGTTTTGGCTGTTGTTCAAAAAAAAAAAAATCCATCGCCTAAATCATCATTTCTTGTCCTCCCTCTAACAAAATAAAAGAAATATCAGCTATAAGGACTCTCGTCTTCCCAAACATGCCAAAGCATATTAAATGAATCCTTGATACTTATTTTCTTCTTTTTTTCAATACTTTATTTTAACGAGGACATATTGCTTCCGGAAAAAAATGAGATTCCAATGGTCTGACGAACGATGTGAGATAAACAACAACAACAACAAAAAAAAAGAATAAATACCATAAATAATATAAAAATCCCTTGTAAACAATAAGTTTCGAAAAATCCTCATAGACCCAAGTCACGTGACAGTCGTCAATCCCTTTTGTTAGACTTTTGTCTAAAGTGTTTCATAATTTTCAAAAAAAAAAAAAAAACATTCCTACCTACATAAAAACGACATGGAATTGATCTTGATTTCGAAAATACATTATTGAGGTAGATGGTTCAAGTTTTCAACCCTTCTTTGCTTTTTCTCAAATTTCAAGAAGAGTCTTTTGGACACATGTCAGAGTGTCACATAGCAAAACCAACGTCGGTCGGTCGAAGATGCCGCTGCCGATGCCGCCACCGTATCGGTTGTAGGCATAAAAAAATGCTTAAAGCCAATCTGTCAAGGACTTGTCTTAAAAAAAAAATACAAAATCCGGAAGGTTTTCCTATCGGAGGATGTATTTGGGGTGGATGATTATGTCCTAGGGGTAACACGTAAACCTGAACCGATGTCGCTTCCTGTATATAAAACTCACTTTTTTGATTACTTGATGTTTGAGCATAAGGAGAAGAGCAAAACAAAAGAAAGGTAGGTAGGTGCAAATTATGTACACGCAAATCCAACAACTTAACACGCATTTTTTTGAGGACACAAAACAAAAAGTAAAAAAAAATATAAAAAATCATCAAAATTACATGTTAATTACATAGCACTTACAAAAGGATTCAAATTAAAATTTAATCAAAAAAAAAAAACATACCAACTCTCTCTTTTTTTGTGTCCAAACACATACAAAAATAAATGAATCCAAAGACGAAAGCAGATATACCTACCTACCTACCTACCTTAAAAAATAAGGCCCCTTTTTTATGGCACACATAAAAATATCAGGTGTTCAATTCGTGATTGGATTTTTTTTTCTTTCGGCCGTCCACTTCGTCGTGTATAGACCAGTTCTGCAGGCTTCTTATTATATTATTTAGCTTCTCTCTCTTTAGGGGGAATGAGTCGGATGAAGAGAGAAGTCATACAACTGAGATGCCGACGAAGAAATTGTTTTACCCCATCGTCCCCTCTGTGTTGCCCGTGCCCGCCATCAACAGATTGGAGCCACCAGAATTATTACAAGTTCAGCAGGCAGACCCACCATGAATTTAAGAAATAAAAACACGTTTTAGGTCCATGATGGAACTGCTTCGTACTCGTATATTGTAGATTGAGAATCTATCTGCATTTATTTTTATAATGCTCCCCTAAATCCCAATCATATGATGCAACAACGGTCGACCGCCAAGATTGCAATGAGAAAGGACGGACGTATATGTATGTTAAGCAATGAAATTAGCTACAAGCACCCAATAAAATGAAAATCCGAAGAGTAAAGGAGCTGCGATTCTCTAAGGACTATCGTATGTATAGAATATAATATAAAAAGGTAAAGAAAGACCAGTAACGAGAACAGGTGTTCTGCGCGTGTAATGCACGGCTACAGCTCCATATAGTAATAAATCAATATATTCTACCTTATACCTTCCTTCTTTCGTTCCTACCAAAAAAAATAAAACAACAACAACGTCTATTCTAGGTCTTATAGCTACCAAAAAGCACCACCATCACCACCTGGGTGCTTTTTCTGTTGGTGAATCAAATTGAAAACATAAGCAGACAAAAGAACCAAATCCTTGTTGTTCGGCAGTTGTTAACTTAGTCAGGAGGTCTCAGAGGGGTAGAAACGTGATTCTATATAATATTGAAGACTGTCAGAGCTTGTATCTCATACTAGGTATGGTTGGTGCGAATTTCAAGCCATATGTGTGTGTTTGGGTGTGTGTGTGTTTGTGTGGGGAAATGAAATTGCTTTAGCGAGGTTAGCTCTGTCACGTTAACAAGGCCAGTTAAAGGGGTTTTTGGCGCCTTTTTGTATAATTTAATAAATATCACCGAACGGCTGGAATTTATGGTTTACCCTCTACTCCACTGCAAACGAAAACAGAGTGCAGTGGAAGCGTTGAGAATTGTAACAAGTGACTTTGGATTTTCAAAGATCAATACGCCGATATCTTAGCTATCAAGCAAATTTGTCTCCGTCCGTTTAAAGATTAATAAATTTCAATCAACAACATTTTTAATTCTTTGGATTTATTGAATTATAATTTTTTTAATAGAATAGGTCCTAGAGTACTCCCTTCTGGAACACCTTTTGAATCCCTTATTCATGTTATGCTTGGTGCTATAAGCAAATCAAAGATATTGATCACATAATACTATACCTTGAGTATTTAAATAAATAGCCTATGGCCTATCCTTATGTTGTGCGCTTCAGTCGCCATTTTGAAAAACGCATTTTTTAATTTTTTCGTAAAATATACATTACACTGCATTTTTA
This sequence comes from Syrphus vitripennis, assembly GCA_958431115.1. Taxonomy (NCBI): domain Eukaryota; kingdom Metazoa; phylum Arthropoda; class Insecta; order Diptera; family Syrphidae; genus Syrphus; species Syrphus vitripennis. The sequence goes on from OY288110.1 coordinate 109,787,982, forward strand.
CAAATACAAATGAGTTAAAGAAACAACATTTACTGATCGAAAAGTAGCCAGGGTTAATTGGATATTACGTTTTGAAATTTGTCGTTCGATGTTTTCTAGGTTTTACTTTTTTCCCCTTTCCTTATGAGTTGAAGGGGCAAATAATAAAAATGGAAAATTTTCAGGAAGTATTAAGAACAAGCTTTTATCGAAATGGCGCCTGGCAAACACTAACGAGAGCCTATAATTTCAAACTTCAAAGAATTTTGTCTTGGTAAGAATAACTCATATCCATATCGCCCTTTTTGATAGCCCTCTTCTAAAACTATATAACCTATGTCAAAATACCTAATCCAGCCGTAATTTCTGTTTTCCGTTAATGTTCTCTTTCTTCTTTCTAAATATTATTTGGGCTATAATCGGATTTAGTTGGTCACATAGCCAAGCCATTCAATATACTCTACCTGCCTACCATCCCAACAACCCCTTTCTTATTTCGTTATACCATATCGTACGGAGGCGGTAACGTCCTCGCGTCATTAGTGGCGCGACGACCCGTTCCGAATAGTAATTTTCTCTCGCTGTTATCGATACGTTTTTATTGATATTATATTCGTTTGCCTTTATTTCGTTTTATTGCTTTGACATTTCGATGGATTGGACTGAAGAGTGAAGACATCCAGAACTGAATATCGTATATAATCTAAGCCATAATTTTATAACAAAAGGTAATGAGACAAACCACGTGATACCTGCCAAATAAACCATACACAATTTGTTTTTCGGATATGCAACGTACAACCAAACTGATGTCTCCCATTTCCACACCCACTCTCACTCTCAAGAAAAAAAAAAAATACACACCTTTTCCAACAAAATCTCCCATCGAGAACTCGTAAAGTTTTATAAAGCCTGACGATTTATTTGGGAAGCATTTTCGCTTGGTGTTGGGTTGTTTAAATTTTTGTTGTTTCATTTTGCTTGTTGAGAATAAGGGCTTCATTTATATCGTTTTGTGTCAACCAAAATGCCATCTACCATCCACTCACCCACTTCCATCATCAACCCTACATCGACATAATGTTATGTTATGAGTCATCCGTTCATCCCTTTGTGTCATTCATTCAATCATTTACCCTATACTCTTGTTCGGATGTTTCAATTGGGGGTTGCTTTGCTGATAGCCCTGATAGCGCCGCCGCCGGCCGGGCTCAGTGCGAGCAGGTCGGTTGTAGTAAGGGCAGACTTCCTACACTATATCTATCGTTCGATTTATTTATTCGAACTATTGAGGGGGTTGACGAAGGAAATAAGCCCAATACTTTTACGGATGGGGTTGGAGGGGTTAAACAAAATATTATGAAACGTTCACCATAAAACTTTTGTCAAAACAACCCTCGATATGGCGGCATTCGACAACAACGACATCAACATCGTCGACGCCAGTATTACACAATCAAAAAGCACATAGAAAAAGAAAAATAAAGAAATAAAGAAAAGAGAAATGTTTGCTATAAAATGAGAAAAAATACGGTTGTTAAGAGATTCGAATCTAGTGGTATCTCTAATAGCATTGAATGCATTATGTAAGCCACCCTCTTCTCACTCCTTTCAACTGGAAACTTTTCCATCAATAACATGAATATACAGTGTTTGCGTCTATACTACAAATTTTATTCTGAACTGAAACTATTCAATGGCGTCGCGCGGGTGGGGGCATCAACGATGTAGTATCTGCAAAACTATGAGTGTATCTGCTTGAAAGTTTGTGTCAGTAGTTTTCCACGACAACATATAGCTTTACGTATATTTCAAAAACTACATACCTATATATATCTACGAAAAGTATTGCCAAGTATTGGTAATGTGCAATTTCTTTAGAATATAAGCAAGTTGTAGTTGTGTTAAATAATTGAAAAGCACAGAAATTCAGGTCATCCTAACAACGTTTAGAGTTTTTCAGTTTTTAAGGAACTAAATCATCGAAGCAACAAGATCTTAAAATTTTGGGGATTCTTGATTTCCAAAAAAAAAAATTAATGATTAAGGTCTTATACAATGTCATCAAATATTTTTCACAACTTCTACAATCAACAAAAGAGTAGAAGTCATTTAGAAATCAATCAAATTTATAGGCGATGTAAGTATTGGGTACTGCAGAATACAAGGGTTTTCCATGATGCATGACTTATAGTCGTTACATTTAAACCTCGTGCCTCATTTTATGTTATTTACTTTTCTGTGTCTTGAATTCTCAAATGATAATATAAGTCGATCGAGTTTTGTGCGAAACTGAACTTTCCCTTTTAAAAGGTTTTAGCTTTTTGACCCAAAAACAAATTGCAATAGTTACAAACTCGTAACTACATAAGTAGGTGTTTGGCTTTTAAAAAAAGTCTAGTGAAATTGTCGCAAAAATGGCATTTGGAAAGTAAGTGTGGGGTATTTTTCAATTGTTTCCCTCCTCTATTTTTTTGGGGGGTGCTGAACTGCTGAGTCCGAATGTGATGTTTTCAAAGAAAATTTCGTGACGCGACGAGGACAAAATGCAGAAAAAATATTATTTTTCCCAATTTTTGGCTTATAACTCAAAACCATCCCTAGAAATGAAGTAAGTTCCGTTCGTACAGAATTTTGAAATTCAGAATTCAGAAAACATATTATGAAGCTATGTATTTGCAGAATTTTTGGAATACAGAATTTTGAAACACAGAACTTCGAATTTCAGCATTCACAGAATTATGGCCCAAACGCACATTGAGATTTTTCGAACTCTTCAAATTCTTTTTAGCCACCATTTTAAATTATTTTTTTAATGGCTTGGTTTGCTGCTCGCAATTTCATTTTATATAATAAAAAATGGGTGATGAAGAAGAAGAAGGAGAAGAAGAAAGACGAAGAAGAAGAAGAAGTTTCGAAAAGACCTAACTCACAACTGGACTCTTGGAGACATTTTGTCCAGGTTTCACTGTTTTCCTGAATTACAGTTAGCTTAAATGTTATTTTATTACGCACTCATACGTTTTTTTGTTTTTTGAAATAATGGGAAAGTAACAAGGTTGAAAATCGCCAACGTCCACCAAGTGCGTTGCAAAACTTTTTTATTCATCCTCTACACTGAAATCTGTTAATCGAACCGCTGCGCTGATGCTTAATAGCTTAACTAGTGTTTAAATATTTTTTTTAGCACAAAGGTATCAAATGTTGCAAAATCTGTGTTCAACAATGGAATCTATTTAATAACTCTTCTCTTGAAGAATAAACTGAAAACTAAGCTGGCAACAATGATCTCTATATAAAAAAATTCAGCTCGTAGAATCCAATGGAATGCACTTTTGGCAAAAAAGAACTCTTTCTTTTTTTTTTAAATTTCACAGAGAACACCAAGTGAAATAATATAATAGCACCACCGTGCCGCTGCGCTGGTTCCGAGTTTCCGAACTAAAATAGCACATTGAACTAACACGGCCAGGCCATCATGCCAGGCCAGACCAAACCATAAGCCTGAAAAAGCAGCAAAGGGTTGTGTACTGTAGAATGTACCTACATTATAGTTTGGTTGGGACTTGGGATTGAAATTGGGGTTAGGGTCTTCTCTGATGTTCGTTTTGGTTCGGTCCTGGATTCTAGTGTTTCATCTCCAGTTCTGAGGGAAGTCAACTCAGTCAGTTCGCTAAGGTATGTATTGTATATGTATATTGCGCGAGTACAATGGAATTCTTTTTCTATTCATTTATTAAAGACAATTCGCCCCGGAATCGGTGAGTTCGATTTGATGCCGTCTCTCTAAAGTACATATAGTGGTACATAGAGGGCTGCAGAATTTTTAATGGAAATTACTCGCTTGCCGGCTTTCGCAGAGAATGCGTTAATTGAAGTGAGCGGCTAACGGAATATTCCCTCTAATTAGGCATGTCTGATTTCAATTGAAAGACCAAAGCACCAAAAGGACCACCCCTAAGATGAAATGAGGGTGTTGTGTTGGGTTATTCTCTTCTTTTTTTTTATGTACTTACATTATACAATGCTCACACAGTGGTGGTGGTGGTGCACAGGAACTAGAAAATAAAAATAGAAGAATAATTCAAATTAGGAAGTTTACAAAGCTATGTGGGAGTTATATAAAATACCCCCGTGAATGCGAGGGTGGACTACTTGACTCACGACCCCATTGACTCATTCATGTCGTACACCCTTTGTAGAAATTTTTTTTTGTTGTACTTTCATAGATAAGGATATATATGTATATAAAAATGTTGAAAAGTACCTACACATATACCTGCTGGCAATTAAAATGTCTCCTCAAGGCACACGTTTTTTTATGTTTTTTTTTGTTCTTTTTTCCTCATTTCCAACAATTACCTTTTGTCTCCCATACATATATTCTGTGATCCTGTGAATACAGGACTCTCTTTCTAAGGAGCTTGGGCTTAATAAGAGTGCCTAGTCATCAATTGCAAGCGGGCGTGTAATTTGTAGTGGTCCAAATAAGTGAGTCACGTTTATTTCTATTATAAGAAGAAAAGTACGAAATAAAAAAAAAACCTTCAAACTTCCCTCTTTTATCCTGGAAGCTCATTTGACTCATTTAAACGAGACAATATAATAAAAAAATAATAAGGGTTGGCCGTAATAATTAAGTGACACATGCTTTGATTTCGAGGGTGTAGTGTATTAGATTTTAAGTTGTTTTTTTTTTCATTTGCTGGCGTCACCTGCTTCTGGCACGTATCAAAATTCATCATCATCAGGTAAGAATATGTACATAACCAAAAAAAAAACCAGTAACCCTTTCGAATGAAAAAAGTGTAAGATCCTATTTCAGGAATAATTTAATATTTTTTTTGTGTTTTTTTTTTGCATAATATATGCGACAATAGGTAGCTTTAGAGTTTCGATTTTTTACCACCCTGTTAGAGAATTAATATGAAATCGACACCATGCAGACTGAGACTGCTGATTTGATGCGTGCCAGGTTGAAATGGTTGTATTCGTTTTTTTTTTTCTATGTAAAAGTTTTTGTGTTTCTTTGTATTAATTTGTTTTGCAACATGAGATTTTAATAATCAATTTTAATAAAGTTGTTTCGATTTATTCAAGAAATTCGTTACTTTCTTTTGTGTTAAAATTAAAAAAAAGAAAGGGTATTGGTTCAGCTAAGGTTTCTTTTGGTATTTTCTTCGTCATTTTGAACATTTTTTGAACTTGGATTTATGGAAGTCTTACATGGATGTTATTTCTCAAACACACTTTTTTGTAAGAAAGCAAATCATCGATTTTGAAATATTCTATTTTTCTTAGAGAAGGAAATGGAAATAAAAACAATAGATTCGATCTTCTGAAAACAGACAATCTATGCTTACCTTACAATATCTGTTAAAAAAAAAATTGTTTTAATTTCTTTTTTGCAAACACCCCAAAAAAAACTGTCGTTTCTCTTAGTTTTAATTATATACCTACTGACATTTGCGAAATTTACAATATTGTTTTTGATTTTAAACATTAGGTTAGGGACAAAACAAGTATACTTTTATGAAATCATGAAGTCAGCTCTTTTGAAATGTCAACTAAAAATATTATGTACCTACGGATAAATGAACACAGCACCATCTCTATCGCTTAAAATATCTACATACCTTCATACCAATCATAAAATCCTGCATTGAAGTTCTTTCCTAATTAAAATTGACATTTTCCAAAATAGATGTTTGAAATTTTCTTAATTTTATTTTGATTGTGACAAGTGCTGTCAATAGACAGAAGCAGCAGCTGCTGTCAATGTGCCTCATTGCTATATTGTATATATCTATATAACCTAGAAATACTTACCAAAAAACACAAAAACTTGGGCAATAATGAAAATGTCAATTATTTTGAAACTATTCGAAACTTTGAATCTAAAAACAACGATATAAACTTCCTTGTTTCCAGAAGGAGTCCTATATCTCTATCTTCTTTTTCTTTATTTAATTCTTGTGTCCAGTTGTAGAGGTATTGTTAGATCCGAGTGAATAAAAAAAAAGGTCAAAAGTGAAAAACTTTTTTATTTTTTTTTTAATTTAGCTATTAAAAGCTTGGCAGTTAAGTTAAGACTTGTTTTTATAAGGACACAAGTATTATAAACTTTATTGTAATAGATTTTGTTAAATTTTCTTTTGATTGAAGAGTTTTGTCCTTTTATGCGCATGGATGCGTAATTGTACATATAGTTTAAACAAGCAAGTATGAAACAGATATTTTGTTACAATTTTATTAATCCAATTCAACCTTACATTAAATTTAATTGGTAGTGTTTTTTGAGTAGACATCATTTTATTATATGCCAAGGAATGTCTTATATGGAAGGCACGTAACGGAAATATTTTCTTAAGATCTTCAAATATAATAAAATATAAAAAAAAAAATAAATAAAATAAAATAAGATAGGCTCAAAACAAAACAAAAAAAAAATTATTTTCTGGTCAATGTTAAACGTGTTCATAATATTCCTCTTATTTTTTTTATTGGGTTAAAAAGAAATAATTTAGCTAGATACATTAATAAAAAAACAAAAATAGTAAAATGGCGCAGCTAATGTCCATGTCAACGTTTTTCACATATGTATAAATTATATTGTTTTTTTTTTTTTTAAGTTATTGTTGTTGTTCACAAAAAATTCAATGTAATTGACGGAAGAATGGTTAAGTCTAATAAACTGACATTCTATGTACAAAATAGTACAATAAAAATAATAAAGTAATAAATTATTTTGAAAATGGGTTGGCCCATCCACTTCCTCATACCGAAAAAAACCTACGACCCCTATGATTGCTTACATTCGAACTTGACTGAGGTAACAAACATTTTCAGTTAAAATGCATTGGCACCTACATGCGAAACCAATCGATATCCAAGAAAATCTTTCGGTCGTTTTTATTCCAAGGATGCCTTATATTTGAATATCTTTTTATATAAAATACAACCGATGCATACCTATGTTCGATTCTACTCAATCTAATTTCGCCATAGATAAATATTTAAATATCAACTATATAGCCACGTCTGACATTAGGCAGACTTTTCCAACAAACTTTTCATAGCAGAATCACGCCACAAAACAAAAAAAAAACTTTGAATTAAAGACAAATAAGAAGATAACATAAGTTTCACTTGTTCTTATATTTTTAAAAATAGATTTCTATGAAAACATGATCAAGACACCAAATTGATTTTATAAGCCGAAGAGAAAAAAAAATATAATAAAAAAAGGAAGAAACAGAAAAGAATAAACATAAAAAAGAAAAAGAAAAACACAAATCGACAGGATGTGCTTTTCATTTGTCTGTTGATTCGCCCTCCCAGACGAAAATTCCAAAGATAATTCTCTCCATCTGGAGTACAGATGTGACCCACAGTTCAGCTTTCGTCTGCGAATTGAATTCGCATTATTGAAGGCTTCGTGGCAGAATCAGTACAGAAGACAGAGCAAATAAAATAAAAATGAGTCTCCCATCAGTTTCAGGTTTCAGCAGTGCCAGTGCCAGTGTCTCTCTCTCTGCCCCAATCTCTAAATTCCAATGAATTTTATTTCATTTTCTCCACTTCGGATATAACTTACTCTTAGCTGTCGTCGACGGCATCGTCATCGTCATCGTCTTCATATCTTGTACATACAACTAAATTCGTACTCGTACATCCCTGATAATCAGGAATCCTTTTTATTTATTTTTATTTATTTTTTTCTGTTTGTCTAGGCCAATGAGATGGGAAAATTATAGAAAAACCGTTTCTCACCATTCAACCTTCTCCAAGGGCGATAGTAATATTTTCTTCTTCGATTCCCCATCTCAATCCTATCCCAATACCAATCTCTAAAACCCTTTGAAGTTTATCTATAGCGTGTTGACAGTTGGAATATTGCAAACGTCAATCTTATTTATTCTATGAGAAAACGAACAAGATTGACAAGAAAAAATTTATAAGAAAAAAAAAACGAAGTATTAAGAGCATTCCATGTACATATGGCATAATTATATAATTCTCCATTTAATGACAGTAATATGTCATGCATTTCCGCTACTGGCCGAGTGTAGACTTTTCTGCCATTTGCCTTGCCTTGGTATTTGACTTAAGGCTACCGTCCATCAGTACCTTCTATGGTGTGTATAGTCTTATTTCTCACACTCTTGTTGTTGTTCAAATGGAATTTATTCTGATACTTGTCGTCTGGTGTGTGCTATCATACAATGCATGAAATGAGAAACAAGAAAAACGACTGCGGGCGACATAAATTGGATTAAAAAGAAATGACCCAAACGACCCCGACCTAATGAATAGTCGCACGTAAGGAAGTCGGTAATTTCCAAATAAGAAACAAATAACACATAAAATGTAATAAAAAAGAATATACGATACAACTTTACCAAGCAGTTTGGACTGGACAGTGACAGCCATCAAAGAGATTTTCACGGAAGTGACAGAGTCAAAGAAGAGACTCTTTCATCGAGAGGTGTGTTGTGTATGTTGAAGTGAAGAATGAAGAAGTACCTGCCTATACGTTACCTATCTCCAAATGACCTTCCACCATCAAAAACTATAACCACTCTTTCTTTTCTTTACCACACATGATTGCTACTAACTACGCATTGCTACAACAGCTCAAGTGCTGAGATTTTCGTCAAGAAATTCGGAAATCGGACATCATAGCACTGTTTATGATCAGCAGAAAAACACATGATTTCTGTGATGGGTATTAAGAATGCTTGTGGGACTCCGTCATTACCAAAATAATACGATGCCCATTAAAGCATAATTATGAACCATAAACACTCATCATTGGAAGATGTAGCCGTTGGCTGTCCGTCGTGTCGGTCATAGAAAGGGCTGGAGTTGTCAAAACAACATAAAAGCAGAATGGGGGCGCCTTAAACTACCGCTTGAAAAATGCATACCATGATCAGGTTTTATTTGAAAAAGCAAGTACATACTAGAAGGCTTCCTTCAGAAATATACATAATTTGCTTTTTCAATGGAACTGTACGAATGGCCAATTTTTCAATATCTTATAATTTATACGAGTATATGTTTATAAGTTATATTAGAAAAAGTTTATAACATATTGTTCCCCTGTGTAATTTTTGTTTGAACTGCTAATTAATTAAAAAATCATCCCATTTTCTACAATTTTGTTGAGCAGTGGAAAAGTGCATTTCAAAAGTAGGTATTATTGCCAAAAAAATCGTCGTAGGGAGAAAATTTTACTCAAATCAACTCTGAATATATTTTTTTTTTATTTCTACCCGTATTTTACGAAGCAGTAAAATAATTCATTTTTAACTGTACAATATAAAGTTTATTTTACATTTAGTTCACGAATTAAGATTCCCTAGTATTAAAAAAAATTCTGCTAAAACAAAATATTGTGGAATCAACAAGAAGTAAGTTGACACTTAAGTTTGGATTTTGGTATTTTAAAAAACAATAAGTTATCTACCCTTTTCGGTGACAAAGTGAAGAAGGAGGCAAATACATTTTTCAGTATTTAAAAATAATTTGCATTTAATTTTCATTTATTTATATGAGATTCACGTACAAGAAATCTGAAATTTTAATAAAATGATAACACTTGCGCCTTTTTGCCACCTTAATTAAAAATCCGGTCCTAAAAGTAGTTGCTCCTTGGAATAATATGCGTATTCTTTTTAAGGTTTTCTTTTTATTTTCATTTAGTTCCCAAGAACAACACAACAACAACTGTTTGAGAACCCATTTCCGAAGAATCTGAAACTCTATTTTATGTATTTTTATTTCTTTTCTTCATGTGATTGGGTTTTTTAAGTGGCCGCTTGACAAGGGATGGATTCCTGAACTCAAACTCAACGAACAATGCGTGAATGATCTCAGAACGACCTTCTTCTCTCCTTATCTATCGTTATTTATTAAAATCGAACATGAATTTTATCGGTGTTGTTTTTTTTTTTTGTATGCTTAGTTGTGATTATATGCGCGTTGTGGAATCTTTAAGATATACTTCCCAACGGAATAGGGTTACAGATAGTATACATAAGTGGAAGTCTAATTAATCAACATAAAAGTGACTTTCACTAGGCATGGGTAATGTTTTTTTGTCTCCTTTGGATTATTATTAAAACTAGCATAAAAGTTCCCATGGCAATGAATAGCAATGGCTATGACGATGATGGCGCCCAACAAGAAACAACAGCACAACAAACGGTCCAACTCTCTTCACATCATCATTTTAACAAACAACATGCGGCAAGAGTAATTTTATATGTTTCACCGGTGAGAGACTGTGACCCAATTGTGGCATGGAAAATGGAAGTTATGTGTGTATATTTCCTCCTTTGATGCTGCTGGCTTGGGTTGGAGTTGGAGTTGGAGCTGTGATGGAGGAACGAAACGTGTGTGCAATTATAAGCCTCTTGTCTTTGTTAGTAAAATTACGAACTAAAACCCTCAAACAAAGACATGTTTAAATAATTTACGTCGGTTCTTGCAAAATTAATAAGCGACACCAACTTGTTTGGAATTGGGGCCGATGAAAGGGGGCCTCAGCACGGCACGGAGCAGCGGAGCGGTAGAGTCAGTTAAAACTATAATGTGGTTTGGTATTCCACGGAAAACGACAGCGTGGGCGAACAAGGTGGCCTCAGATTAAATCTGGAAATTAAATTATACGCTCTTGTATTGTCTCGTGGCGTGCTTCCACTATAATATTTTTATGCTAATCAAAACAAGGTGCGAGAGTAGGTGAAAGTATATGCGAAGCATCCCAGAGATACGCGCTTCAATCTTATTTAGTTTAAGTATCAATTTTTGGAATTCTTCTTCCCAAAAATGGAACAAAAATAACAACAACAAAAATAACAACACCGATCGTCCCCAATATGAAACAATGTTGATGATTGTTTGAGATATGTGATCTCGATATTTAAATTTTGTGGGCAGGTATTCTATTATTTTTTTTTTTCATTCCAAACTAGTTCCACTGTATTATATACCTGCGTCTACGCTGAAGAATTTGATGGCACTTAAATGGACATTTTTATGACAAATAATTCATTTGATCTTATTTGAATATTGACATTATAAGTTTATTTTTAAAATCATAAATTTTTATAATCGTGCGAGTTGATGAAACTCTGTTTTTATTTTGCGGGGGAACGTATAAGAATTATTAATATAATTTGTAGGTTTAAAATTTTTTTTTATTAATCCTATAACAAAGCTCTAGACAATTTTGAAACGGATTTTAACCTCAAGCTTATGTTTGGTTTGGCAGGCATACGAATGTATAAGCCCTAGTAAGAAATACGTAGGTATATCGGAGATTTAACCTTTTTTTAATGGACTAATAGTGAAAGAGGATTTCCTAAATGTGGCTTGGTATATTGTTAAAAGTGAGATACTTTTAAAGGCTGAAAGGTGTTGGTATATGCTAATGATTCATAAAGCCATTTATATGGACGGATTAATATCTAGTTGAAAATTCTGAGGATTTATATTTTAGGTGATATCACAAAAAAAAACATTTGATTTATAAATTTTTTTTAAGTCAAATTTATGCAACTTAATCGTATTTTAAGTCAAGTTAGAAATATTTTTACACAAGACCACAAATTTTTGCTTTTAAAAAATTTAAGTATAACTCGAATGTGTTTGGAGCTTTTGATATCTGTTAAGCATAACTTTCGGAATGGCTCTCTTCAAAGTGCGCTGTTAACGTTCGAAAAATTACTTCCTTAATGACCGAAACTTTAAAGACATGGAACAATCCAAAACCGGGAGGTCTGTCGACGTTTTTTGAGTTCAAACCTGCGAACCTAAAGGTTAAGCAGTAGAGTGGAAGATTTGTGTTCCCACTCGGGATTATGACATCGCTTGTTAATTAAGAAGTTATCTTCTTCTGCTTGTGCTTCTGAAAAATCACTTTGTCAGAAACTCAAATTTTATTTTTGAAATTTTTATAAAGTACCTTAGGTATATTCTAAGAAATAATTTATTTAAATTCAAAAAAGTTTTATTTGCAACTCACTCTTATGGCTATACATATTTATAAATTATAACCAATATAAAATATTTTTTTTACTGTCTAAAAATTCCTCGTATTCGATTTTTGTTCGTTATTTAGATAAAAAATCAGTTAATAATTCAGAAACCTACTTCCGGAACACACATTTTCCAATAAAAACAAACTTTTTTGACTTCTCCATTCTACAATCCTCAAAAACTGAAATGAGAGCATTTAAATATATAGTTTTCAATTGCATATATCTTCCTTGTCACATGACATATTTATTTTTTAGTTTACCACAGTGAGAAGACATTAGGATTATGTAAAAGAAATCAAAAAATAAACAGTAGGTATAAGACTTCCTTTTTTCCATTTTCCAACCTATTGCCATGAATGTTGTGCCAGCTGTTATATTTCCTTCAGTTGACAATATTAACTGAAGGTCGAACGGTTCTGTCTATTTATTGAGCTTAACTATATCTTACCTTGCTGAATGTGGGAGTTTTCTATAAGACTTAATTTGTTTATTTAGAAAAAGAAAAAACAAAAATTCAAGGTAAGAGTGCACGAGTATTATATAGGATTAAAAATTTGGCACCAAAGTGGGAGTCTCGTTGTAAATTATTAATAAACTTAATGCAAAGCTGTGTGTGATGGAAATTATTTCCTATATTTTAATTAAATAGCAAGTTTTTTTTAATAAACTCTGCTCTACTTATGGCACTATACAAAGTATATAATCTCTAAAACTAAATACTTTTGATGTATTATGATATTTTTCTTGTGTCAAGTTCAACCTTATTGTTGGTATTGGCACTGAAAAAAAAGATTAATAAAAATTGTGAGGATTTATTCAGAATGCTTCATGTTTTGCTGCAAACATGAAGAGTTCAAGAAAATAATATTTTCGACGCTTTCTGGCGAATACGTGAAAAGCGATAATTTTCTACATTTCTGATACCTAGAAAATATATCTATTCTATTTTAAAATTACGCATTAGATATTATTCAACGTGCCATTTGAAACCCTATTTGAATAAAGAAAAATGACGAAACAAAACGACAAACCCGCAAAGTAGATGATTATTTGACACAAAGATTTATTATAATTCATTTCAACACTCTGTTGCGTGTGCTCAGCTCCAAACATTCAGATCTTCTCACATGAAAACCCCATAACATTGCATCTTCCGAGTGTAATAATTACTTATACCACGTTTACAAAAAAAAAAAAAAAACCAATAAGCTTGTGTGTACGCGAAGCCTTACCTATGTAAATTTAATCAAAAAATCCCAACGTGATAAGCATAATTGGTTTCTTTTTATGTCACCCCCGACGACGAGTCAAATAAAATAACTGATTTACTGCACTGAAAATAAAATGAAACAAGAACATGAAAAAAAAAATCCAAAGTAAACACCCGCGTTGAACGACCCCAGTATTGAAAAAATAGCTCCATAAATCACAGAGAATTGTGTAGTCTTCGCTTAGCTAATGTTCACACCACAATAAGAGTATTCATCGAATCGAGAAAAAAAGTAAAAGTAAGCCTTCTTAAAAGTGTCATATCCATGCGAGGAATACATGGAAAAGAGCAAGGCATTGCGGTGCTAGGATAAGAGCTATTTCTAATTTTACTCCTTCTCATATATTATATGAGTTTACACGGGCAAACCGTGTTACCACCTTTTGAATAATAATATTAGGCGGGCAATTCAGTGCCTATAACCTTTTTTGAATAAATTGGATTTTTAGTTTTTTTATAAGATTTTTATAAAATTTTGAAATTCGGACTTGGCAGCAAAATTTCTTACAAAAAAAAATTAAAAACTGTTCTTGGCAATAATAATTTTTTTTTCCACTGATCCGGGTTAGTTTTGCACAAAAAAAAACAAATGGTTCTTGGTAAAGTTCTTCATTTCATCGTATGATCAATCCACTGCCACTTAAATCTACTTATGATAGCTTCAGTGGGATCTTGGACAGTTTTCGTAATCATTGGGAATACGATTGGACCAGAAAATTCACAATTTACGAACATTTTGCAGCTTTATTGTGACAGCGGATGTGACTCTCCAAATGCTGTATCTATGAAGAAGCACGGCTTCAACATTGGAACAGTCTTAGCTTGGTCCCGAAACTTATAGAGTTGTCTATCCATATTTTACGATAGCATAGGATTCCGAACGCAGCCTTCTTTTAGACTTCGGTTCCGCAATTCTGATCGACAAGTCTGAAAGTATTACCGCAAACTTTGACTGTTGATAAAACTTCTAAGAAATGTAAATTTTTCGAAATTTTGCAGTTTTTTTATTTTGAAAATTGTCAATTTTATGACTTTGGAATGAAATACATATAGTTTTTGACAAGATGATAATCAACCATATACACGTTGACTCTTAAAGTCATTATATCCCAATTAGGGTGTTAACGAAGTTGTTCAATGACGCCTTTCTGTCAAAGTCGCGTTGATGTCTAATTGGTTAGCTTTAGATTGTAAGTTGCTGCAGAATGTTTATTGACAAGTAACATTTAAGGCTCGATAAAACTTAAACTGAATGATATAGATTTAACCAAAAATCTAATTGAAACCGAGATAAAGTGCGGCAACATTGCTTTAAACGTAGCTTACACTTTTTTATCATCAAAGGCATTTTTTGAACAAAAAAAAATAGAAAAATACATACCATCAGCAGAGAAACGATTGTTCGTTATTTATTACTTGATGGTTTCAGTGCGGCTGCTGCTCCTACTTCAAATATCTACATATGCCACCGCGCCGCGCCGCCGCCCGCTGCTGCCACCACCACCACCACCAATCTCCTGGCTCCTTTACAATAATATTCCTCGTATAAATATGTTAGCAATTGTAATTTGGAATTTCGAAAAATCTAAAAATGAAACAAGGCGGATACCTTATGTAGTTACATACCTATACCTATACCTACCTACCCTGGTATGCCTCCCCTAATTCGGGCCTATAACAGAGCACTCAGCCATTAATTTGTTCATGTTGGCTATGGTATGTGTATAGAATATGGGGAACATTATTTTACACCGGATGCAGAGTTCGTCTCCATATACTGTGAAGGCAAAGGCATCATCCCCATTCGAGATTTCCACGGAATTAAAGAAAAACAAAACGTTCCCCACAAGTCTATCTATAAATATACTTTCTCTCCCATCAAATTGTCGAGATTTTCGTTGACGTAGTCGAGTATTATACTATAGCCGGGGTATATCTAGCCGACGACTTCTTCAAGGACACAAACAATCAAAAGAAAACGAGACACATTTTTAGAACTCGAACAAAAAAAAAAATAACAAAATTCTGGGACCACAGCCAGACATGGTAACTGCCTGCATCACCACACCACTACACCATCACAGCGCAACAGATTTCAACTTATTTACTTTGAAAGGTTCCAAAAATAATAACAAATCGAAAGTTGTTTCTATGACCGAAAATAGAAAGACTCCGTATTTAGTGTTTATCTTTGTGAATGCAACAGCAACAGCAGCAGCAGAAGCAGCTCTAGAAATAGGACCGTTGATGCGCTGATGGAAGAATTAGACTTCTTTGTCGTGTCACTTTAGCAGCTCTATAGGAAAAGGCATATAGGCATAGCCATCATTAACATCGTCGCACACTGGGGCAAAACACCACTAAAGGTGGCAATAAATCAACTATCAAATCTACGGACTGGAAATCATGCAGGATTACTTCTAGCATGATAGTTGACACATTAAAAAAAAAAACTGAGGACACGCCCACTAAAAACGCCTACTTTTTAAAAAAATCAAAAAATAATTGCAAAAGTTTTAATATGATTCGAAGTTTCAAAAACAAAGTTGAACAAAATATTTATTAACTATAAAAATTGAAATATATTAACAATAAGAAACATACATATATATGTATATATTGTATTAATTAAGCTTGCCATTGTCTTATTTTTAATTTGTATGAAAGGTGGAGCAAACATTCGAAAAAACGGATCCACCCATGCAACACAGATAAACCAAATTGAAGATTATCGGTTATCACATCACGCATTAACTTTGCAGCATCTAACTGCCCAGAAGCTCTCAAACCCATTTCAGCTGCGTAAGTCAACTCAGCGGTTGGCGTGGACTTTCTCAAGTGTTCGGTTTTCTGACGTTTTGATCTTTCTGATGATTCTTCAAATGCAACCATTGGACGACCACGTTTAGAGTCTACAGAGTATTGAAAAAGTATAGGTGTCTTCAGCCACGCAATGTTTGCTTTCAAAAATTTTGCTTCTATCCGGCAAGCTTTTTCCCAACGTGATTTGAATTTTGATTTGAACTCCGTTAATTTTTCATTAACATCGTTTTTGAAAGCATCACTGCATCGGACCCGTTTTAGAATTTCTTCTTTTAAAAACGGAATTTGGCTGTCTAATCCCTTCAGAGTTGAACTTTTCATAATAGTATACAGCTCCTCTATTGTAATCGACAAAGTTTTGGAACGTGTTCGGTCTAATAAGTAATTAAAATCAAATAAATAGACAAAAATCGATATTTTTCGAGAATGACGTCACCAACAAGAAAGTCAACTGTACGAAAAGTAGCAAATAGTAGCAAAAAAACTTTACAGATTCTAAAACTAGACAAACCACTTGTCACAAATAGATATAACACTTCACGTCATGTCACGACCAACACATCTAAAACGCCTAAGATATTTGACTAAATGCAAAAACTAGCACATTTTGTACACATTCTTTTTACCTTTAACCACATATTAAGACACAAAAAAAAAAAAAATTCTTGTAAAAATAAAAAAAATCAACACACCTGAGCCTACTAATTCCATTTCAATTTTTTTTTTTGTATAATAAAAAGCTGGAAGAAGTTGCACACAGTTGACTGTTGTCACTCAAAACAAAAAAACACGTCTGTCTTCGATGAAAAAAAATATCAAACTCTCCATTCGTGACGATTTGGCTAAGACCACGTGCTCCCAATTAACTGTCGCATTCTCATTTTGCATTCTCTATCCTATTTACAACAAAAATAAAACAGTAGTTTAAATCAAAGCTCAACTTCAAAATTTGATTAAATGCCAGCATTACTGGTGTTTTGCCCCAGTGTGCGTCGTCGTTGTCGTCTGTTGTGTCTGAAGAGACAGAGAGACAGTAAAAGCCATCACATTATTTGGTCCTTCGTTTTTGCAAACACTCTTTGCCACTTGGAACAGAGGTGACATCTGAACTTTGTTGCAACCAAATAATTACAGTTACAGCATCAATTGCAGCAGATGCTCACTATGCTATGCTAGAGCTGGTGCTGCTGCCCATTCCATGCGCCATATGGTTCGTTCAAGAAAATTACACTTAAGTGACCCTTGGGTTTCCACTTACGAAGAGTTCCTTTATAATAAAGAGTGAGTACCCAGTACCATCAGTCAAGACAGTCTGTTCTTCTGTTGTTAAATCGAACGAACGAACGAACGTACCATCACGAAATTTGAAACCACTTGGAGAGTCAAAAGTGCGCCACAAAGGCTTTTCTTCTTCTTGTTCGTCTTCTTCAGGCTAAAAATTCATGCTAGGCATATGTGAGAGTATTATTCACAGAAATGTTTCCTCGTATGAAATTCGACTAAGGCCTTATTAAAGTAGGAATACATAATGAATAAGTAAGTGTAACTGTAAGAAGATGGGTCGCTATAAATAGATATATACTTGAGAATTTCTTTCATGCCATCACCTTTTTTTTGCCTCCCTGCCATTATCAAGGATGTCATAAATATAAACAAGCAATTCGATTGTTGTTTGCATTAGGATGTTAAGCAGCAGCGGAGCTATTGTTGTGCACCCCCACATGGCTATGGAAAAGAAGAAAAGTCCAACATGTCATGTTCCCAACATGGGGTTGCCAATTTAAATGAACCGATTGGTAGTATATATTTGGAAAAATAGCTTCACATGGTATGCACTAGTCAGCAATCAAAAGAGCAATTACTAAATCAAATTTCGATAAGTACATATTTCAAAAGTTGAGGGCAGACATTAAAGGTGTCCTTTAGTCGCTATTTGGAAAATATTTCTTTTAATTAATAACTCGCGAATAGTTCTTCTTACAAAAAAAAAAGATTACTAAATTTTTAATTATTTTCTTTTATTTTGGAACATTTTTTGTGGAACTTACGCTTTCTGAGTAAAAGCTATTTTTATTTCCTGCACATACTTATGAGCTGCTAGAGAGTAAAATATCAAGAGGAGATGGAGTAGGGAGATGAATAAATATTCAAATTAAAAAAAAAATAATAAAATTGGTAGCTCGCAAATATATAGTTTGATAAAATGTGAACTTTTGAAGATAGTGGTTGAAATATATTTTTAAAAATGGAATTAAAAAAAATTGTTTTTTAATATTTTTGGGTTTCAATTTTTTAACTTCAACAAATTTATTTTTATTGCAGTTTTCATTTTTTTTTAAATTAAAAATACAAAAATTTACTATTTTTTTGAATAAAGTTTTTAGTTAAAATTATTTGTTTTTGTCGTGAACCGAACTAATGTTTTTTTTTTCAAATATAAACTTTTCTTCCAAAACTGTAACCAAGTTTATAAAGCCAATTCTTAAGAAGACATTTTAAATTCTTTAAAAGACATTTTAAAGAATTTTTCACAAATTAAAAAAAAAATGTTAAGTTCCTCAGAAATTACGTAGCGTTTTCAAAACGCTACCCAGGAAATGGGTTAACTTAATATTGAAAAAAGTGTACAATCAAGATTCTAAAATATCTGGCTACAATTTGGCAGCAAACATACAAATTCATATTTTTAACCAATACTTTCAAAACTGTTAAACAATTTAAAATTCGCATAAAAAAAAACGAAAAATTAATCATGAAAACATTTAAATAAAATGATATCAGACAATAAATTGGAATTCTTATGAACTTTTATTTTCCTCCTTTCGAGGGATTTGTTGCCTAGTTTTACATGATGTTTTCTTTAAGTGTATGTATTTAAAAGTGTTTAATGTCAATCTATTTAAACTTTTTAGCAGAAAAACCCTGCCCGAGACAAACATTCCTACCTAAGGTTTTAAAATATTTTTTCTTAATGCAATTTGTCCTCTTAAAGCATCTCTTACATGGTCTAATGATTTTGATGGATGACCATCAATAGAATTGTTTTATTTTGTGTAATGTGCTTGTTTGACAGATTTTTAAAACGGTACATGAAGACAAAGTACTTTGACTTTCTGGCTTGAGGAAATAGTGATGAATACATCAATTTCGTGTGTCAAGTATTTGAAGAGATTAAGTGTGAATCCTTGCAAGCAACATGTAGGAAAGCTTGTTTACATCAATCAATAAGCTTAACACATCGCCAAGGAATTTATATATTTAAGTCTTTTAATTGTATTGTTTTTCATTTTAAACAACCTGACTAGGGCTGGTCTCAAACAGCGAGACTGAGAACAGTCTCGTTCTCAGATCATTAAAGAAAATAAAATGGTTCAGGACTAATGCAATGATTAAAGAAGAAATATTTAGAAACCTCGAATTAATTGCAAAATATTTCCAACAAAAAATTAAAAAAAAAAATAAAAAACATATAAAGTGGCATCACTATCCATGTATAAAACCGGTAAAATCGGGAAACGATGATGGTGATATTCATGTTGTTAGATAAAGTTAATGTTAAGTTAAGGTAAAGGGCCTCCTCTTCTTTCAAGATAGTAAAATCCAACCTGCGCTAGAGACTACAGGACGTTATAGCAGGAGACACGAATGAAAAGATTTATTTGTGTGAACTCTAATGGAGCAGGTGGGAGATCTACAAGAGATTCAAGCAAATAGAAAAATAACTATGCCATCATCGTCGTCAATCGATAGAAAAATCTGCACTGCGGGAAAATCACTTCAAGAAATCCAATCCACTGCGATCCAAAATGACTCCAGCTAGCCAAACAGGTGCATCATTGACTGTGTATAATTATCGAACCAACTAACGAATGGTCCAAGGAGAAGGAGAAAAAGAGTCGTGCGACGTAAGTGACGCGGCGCGGCGGCAGCGGTTGGTCGGTGGCATCCATTATTCGCATTGCTAAATGCCTTACCGCAACATTGTCCAGCTGCAGAATCAATTTGATTAATCTGTTCTACGCAATGAATCCTCCACATCCGATGCGATGGCAATGGCTTGGCGATGGATGGATATATAGTTTGGAAGTACGTGTCCAGAGCTTCGAGAACGGGTACTTAGGGCGCTTTTTTTATGCCTTTTCCACACTCACTGAGAGATCAAATGGAGATGATGGTAGAGCGGTGGCTGAAGGAAGCCTATAGCACCATCAACATCAGCAGCAGCAGCAATGATCGACGGTGTTGGCTGCTGTTGTGACTCCAACTTCATCGTCGTCGTCACAGAAGATGGGAAACAGGTTTAGAATGTTTTTTTTTCGCGGTTTATTACCTGTATACATAGATAGTTCCCCCTATGGATGGATGTTGAATGTGCGTGCGCTGGTTAAGAAAAAACTAAAGAAAAACCAAACCCAAGAAAAATGAACAACGAATCTTACAAATATATAAAGATTGAAAACGAGCGTGTGGCCACCTGGACCAATGGACCAATCACGGCTTAGCTACAAGCAAATTAAAATAGTTTTTTTTTCCTTCCTGTCCTTAGTGCTTGCCTGCCTGACTGATATGCAGTAATACTGGATCCCGTCGTCATCGTCATCATCATCATCATCGAACTGGACACTGTTTCCAGTCCTGTAATTTAATTCTAGTAAATCGAAGCTCTTTCTACATTTTTTTTCAGGAGCGCATTTCCTTAATAGGTACTAGGCGCTCTTCTTTGTAGTTCTATAAGGATACACATCAAGACCCTGATAACTGATACACGAAACTCAGCAAGCGAATTGAAAATAATTGGGAGTGCTTGGATTTTGACTTTTCTATTAACTGTGAATTTAATAGTTTTCAAAAGTATTTTGTTGACTTAGTTTAAAACAAAGACTTTTATATTATTTAATTTGTAGATGGAAAAATTCACTTTCACGTCGTCGAAGAAGTAAAACAAAAATAAGTTAACATTGCTTTGAAAGATTAAGTACTTCAATAAAGAATGAAATTTCCAAGGCCCAAAATGATATCTGCTTTGCTTAGTCGCTAATTCCGTCACTGCATCTAGTTTAATGCCTGCTGTTAGCAAAGGGGTCCTCAATCCTCTGTTCCTCCAGAAAAGACCCCAACTTCTGGATGGTAAAGATTTTTGTTTCGTTTTTTTTTTATTTATTTCTTGACTATGTGTCGTTGGGATTTCTTTTTTATGAGATTTTTCTTGTTTTTCTGAAGGCTCAACACATCGGGCCGGCTTTATGATTTTTTTCTTTCATTTTCTTTCTTGGGTTTTTGATTTTTTTTTCGTATTCAGTTTTTGTGTTGTTGTTGATTTTGAGGCAAACCTGTGTCCATTCTGATTATAGTTTTTGTTGTTGTTGTTATTGTTGTTATGTTTGGCGTTGCCATTTGGCTGTAATATAGTAGGTATGGTAGAGTAACCTGTTATCTACCTACCTGCCAGGCGCTGTCAGACTGCCTAAGGTCTTAAGATGATGATGATACTTAAAACCCGTTCGTTAGCTTCTTGTTGATCTCATAATTTGATACCTCGGCGTTATTCGATTTCATCTCAATGTGTGTTGTGTGTAGTGTAGTGTAGTGTAGTGTACCTGTGCATAATTTTTAACCCTTTTTAACATTTTTTTTTTTTTTGTTTTTTTTGTGAAGTTGCAGTTTTTTTTTAATTTTCGGGTAGGTAAATCGAAAAAGGATTACTTTTTGATTTTGTTTTTTTGTTGTATGCTGTTTTTTTTTATTTTGGGTAAGGGATGCTTGCAGACCACAACAGTGTTGAGTTACACAATTTGACTTTCATAAATAAAAAAAAAATAATTGAAGGTTTTTTGAGAGGTTACAGGTTCATATACCTAAATTGATTATACATAATAAAATGAAGGACTAAAGTACCTAATTTCTGTGGAATCAACACATAATGAAGGTGCCACTATGTAATTAAAATGGGTTCTACCTACCAATATTTGTCGAGAAAATGAAATACAGAAATGACAACGGAAACTATATCTCTAAGGATTTAATTGTTGAAATAAAATATTTTCCAATCATTATGAATAACACTTTTTAATAATAAAATTGAAAACTTTTAATTTTACTCACGTTTAAACTAAAGAGTCAGCATGGAAAATATCCAAAACGAAGATTTGTCATCACTGGTAAAAATATTCTGAAATCAAAAAAATTAAACTAAAAATTAATAAAAATATATTTATTATTTATTGCATCTATTTACTTAGTAATAGTTACAGTTTTCTTTTAATTAAGAAAAAAAAACTGTTTTGGTATATTTTGCTATAAAAGTTAATTTGAGTCCCTAGCTAAGGAAAATTTTCGAAAAATTCATACTTTTTCCTCGTTTGAAAAAAAATTACTTTGAAAACTGCAGTTCCACAAAAGGCGAGTGTGGTTTTAGAAGCCCGAAACTTCAACAAAAAAAATTATTACTATCCAATTATTGTTCCCTACGGTTCTATGGAAGGTATCCTTATCAATTGCTTTTGCCAAGTTCCTAACAGTTAAATTGAATTCCAAAAACACAAACAGGACTCAAAAAGATTTTCTTAAAGTGCCAAATTCTGAAATTACTACAATAATTTATTGTGACAAAATCAGGACATTGTGAACAATTTTCTAAGACCAAACCCAGAAATTTCCATATTGTCCAAAAAGTGAAACGAGAAATATCTGTGGTCCTTCTTTTGACAAAAACAAAGAACTTTGTGTTTGCTTTATATGAAAACTACTAATGGATTTCAACTTAACAAATGGAAAAACATTTAGTGTGACATGAAATATCAAATAAATTCAATTTATTTATATCTAGAGAATAATTTATCTTTACATTCAAAACCAATCTATGTCTTCAAGCTATCTTCTATACATAAATTCATTCACTTAAGAAACCACACAAATCTTAATCTCAAATATCGATTCCAAAAAACTTAAATCTTTAACATGAAATTTAATGATTTTCCAAAAAGATTTATTTGTTTTTAGTTCATGGAGAGTTTATATTTATTCAAGTTCCATTGGTATACCAACAACAAAAAAATTATTCTCTCAATCTCTTGCATGGTATACCAACAACAAAAAAATTATTCTCTCAATCTCTTGCATGGTATATGGTCTATGTACAATTTATACAGAAGCTGAACATGAACAATAAACCAAAAATTAATTTATTCATTTCATCAAAAAATAATTTCCAAACGCTTTTGGGCATTTTATATACATACATACACACTTGTACCTATGTATAGTATCGAACTATGAAGCAATATATGTTGTTTTATGTGAGAGTACTTTGTAACTATAGACATATGTATAACTTTCTCCCAAAGCTTAAAACATAAATATTTCAAAATTATACATGCTCGTATATAGGTACATAAGATTCTAGCCTCTTTGTTTTATAAATGTAAAGGTATGGAAAATTTATTTGTTCTATATATCTGCTACTTGCATGACTTAATCGAGTATATTTTAATTAGCATAGTTTACCATCGTTTTTCTTTGTAAAAACTTAAGGACTTGAATGAATTGCTTTTTCTTTTAAAGTTTTGTTGGTAAACTTGAATTGATTGAATTGTTTAGTGCAATTTAATTCTCCCCAATAACGGCACATTTTTAAGGTTAAGGTGGATGTAGGGGGCAATATTGAATTTTAAATTAAAGAACTTGATTTTTTACTGAGAAATCTTAGATAGGAGAATTCTCAAAAATCTCATATCGATAAATATATTTATAAAAATTCTAAGAAATCTCTTTCGTAATAACCTATATATTGAATAGCTATGTGGTATAGGAGAAAATAATATTCTTAGAAAAGCTGTTGAATTTTTGTGGAACATGAGTTAATGGTTTTCAATGAATTTCATAAGAATTCTTTTCAAAGGATCTGTTTCTTGGAAGTGGTAATAAATACGAAAGGCTGGAGACGGTCATAGGGTGGTTTAAACGAGAACATTGATTTTCTGATTTCTTAAAATTATGCCCAAAATGTCAAAAGCAAAAAATGTATTAAAACTTCTTATTCTAAAGAACCTTTTAATTCATTATCCATGCTTCAAAGCTTATCGCATTGGTCTTGATTACAGGTAAAATTGAGAATATTAAAAGTTTTGTGATTTAAATGTTTTGTTAACGCGATTTTTATATACATTATATTACTTTTGAGATATTTCATGGAGTTCGTCATATCAATATTTTCATTTTGAATTAAAGTGATTATTATCTAATAAATTACTTAACTCAATACTTTAATTCAATATAAATAATATCGAAGACCAAATAAAATCCAGATTACAAAATAAACATTTTAGGATATAAAGAATTCAATGACATGTGTCAAATTTGGCCTCTCTTTCAGCCACACTTTAGTGGAAATAAATAGATTTTATTCAATTATTCACATTGTTCTAACTTCAGTTTCAACTTAAAAAGTAAAACTCCATTAGCAGTTTCGATGTTCTTTAGTCTCAAGTTAAAAAAATTTAATGTCAAGGAAAAATTATCAGTGCTGAACTGGAAGGCATATTATTATATTTTTGAGAATCTAATGAGAAAAGTTAAATATCCACATATATCTATATATATATAAATATATCAAAAAACACATCAATTGTAATAAAACAATATAACATGTACAAGCAAAAATGGATGAAAAATCAATAGAATAAGAAAAGTGCGTATACGCCCTAGTGCACAAACTTAAATCAATATCAAAGGAAATTTTGATGATGACATTTATCATTGTTTACGATGAATGAAGTGCTTGGGAAATTCCACTAAACGCCCAGATTTTCTAAAAACATTCATCACCAGTTTTTTAATTCTTAATCCCTAGTACCCTGTATACCGTTCAGTAATTTATTTATCCTTCCTTAGAACAACCGCTATCAACATATCTGCTGCATTTTAAATTTATTTTCATAGCTTCAAAATTATCTCAATTATGCTTCTTCAAGCCATAATTTGGATAAACTTCAACAATTAGACAGCTATTGTTTATTTAACTATCATTCCACGTCCAAACTAAGATTCAACTTAATTCCGATGGCTGCTGCGGCGGCGTCGCCACCGTCAAACACACACAAAAAAAAACAGAAACTTCCACACGAAGAGAAGCTAATTTAACTCAAAAAAAAAATAATTATAATAACAATAAAACAATTTTATATTTGTTGTTCTCCATCGTCGCCGTCGTCGTCATTGTCGTCAAACTTGGTAGTCGTCAGTAACTCTTTTTCCCACTGCATCTTACCTTAGTTGTTATGTAGGTAGGTAGAAAAGAGTTATATAGAAGTTGGTAATATTTCGCCTAATGACCAATGCAGCTCATCTCATTACCGTCAGCACCTGTTCTCAGGTGTTTATGTGCGGTGATTTTCAAGTCAAAGCAATCATCAGAGAGGTTTGATTCAAGGCTTGGGATATACACAAAAAAAAATATAAAACCAGAGGGAAATGCATTGAGGTGTGTAATTATCTCACTAGCATCAGTTCCTCACATACATGAATGTGTAAGCAATTTTAATTTATTTTCCGCCAAGGCGGTGGCGGGGAAGAAAAAAAAAACCTTGCAACCAAAACCACATATAAAAGAAACATTTAATTCTTTTTCGCCACCAAACAGAATCATGGTAAGTCCAAGTAAGCAACCGTCGAAGAGCAAACTCGCCATCTCATTGTGCAGCAATTACCTGGTCAAAGAAATTATTTATCTACCACCGACTGCATTAGAGTCATCTAACTCATCGTTCCTTTCTACAAATAATTCTTAAATTCCCATATACAAACGTACATATGGCAAATATTATTAAACGTTTAAGGATGCATCTCTTAAATTGACAGGACGAAAACAAAATCAACTTCAAACACAGACTGACGCAGTGTGTTCTGTTCTTATGTGACCCCATAGGCACAAATACTATATACTCGCATTATGAGATGCTATCTCCTTTAAATCTGTCCAAACTCAGCTCAAGCTCATCTCAAACCGAAATTGTGGTATTGGCCTTTGTCAGAGTTGACAGTCCATGTTTCGTATTCCGCATGAATACGATACAATGCGTTTCCCTATATATGTACATATATGAGTATATGTCATGTAGGTATTTTCTCTGCGTGCGGTTTGTGTTTATAAATTCAAATTTTTCGGTTAAAAAGACAACGATGGCTGTACTTGTAGTCAATTCATTTACATATTTTCACTTCAGCACTTAGACGAAAAATCTACCTTTTTTGTATTTTGTATGTTGTATATTTATTAGGGAGCAAGAAAAGTAAAGAGGAAGGATGTGGATGATGATTCTGGGGATGAAGGGTGAACCCAATGAACCGCATTATAACCGAATTTAATGCAGTTCCTCCCGTTGAGCTGGGTTTCTCTTTCAATTTTAACGTCCTGGTAGATTCCCCCTATATTCTGCTGCTGTGTTTCGTATAAACTATATAAACTTTGAGTCGACTGCATAAATCAGCAACATCATATGTTTGAATGTCAGGGATGGTATACACATTTTTTTTTATAATTTCTGGTTTAATTCTGGTCAAGTGTTCAAATACGTTCTAAAAAAAACTTAATTTTTCGGGAACGCTGTTTTGGAAAGTAAACTTTTTCGAAATATCAATTTTATTTCAACTATATAAATTTAAATAGATGGCTCAATTTAAATGAAAAGTGGTACCATTGACAAATTTTTTGATTTTCGATTATCTCAAAAATTGATTTTTATCAAAATGTTAATGAAAAAGCATCTTAAAATAATAAGTATTCAATTCCTTAAAAAAATTAAGACAGATTTGTATGGATTAAAAAAGTAACCCACAGTGTTTATTGATTATTCGTCGAGAAAAAGAATTATTATGCCTTATCAAGGTTCTTCCTTACCACTAAAAGTAGAATCTGGCTCAAGGCATATATATAAAATTTTAATTATTTACTTTTTAACATCCCTGCTTGCTATTGCTCTCTGTCCTTTATACAAATAATAATAGGTAGCTATAGTGCGGGTGGGGTGGTCTTTTTCATAATTTTGCATATTATGCAGAAAATCAACATTGTGGTGGTCGGTAGGTAGGTATCTATAGGTCGGTGCATATATGATGCACATGCAGCACAACACACAACACAGAATTCGAAAGTGTTCTTCACATAAATGTATACAAAATTGTGTACGAGCATAAATATGTGCTTAATAAATAGATCTACATCAGCATTTTGGTTTTGGAAGCCATCGCATCGCCATCATCATCCAGCTTTTCATAGCCATAGCATCGTCATCATCATTTATCCACAACGTCACCATCACAACAGCCATAGATACTAAATATACCTACAACATAGTTGACTCGACACCAATAATTCTCGTGACAGATTCAACGACTGCATTGCGAGAGAGAGGCTGTAGGTACACCTATATGTACAAACACAAATTACATACATACATACATCATATCATCTAATTTATATAAGGAGTCTAGGGCTTCCTCGTCAACAATGTCGGTTAACAGCAGCGGTTTTTGTAAGCCATCTTATTCCCTTGCTCGATGAAGATTTTCGTCGTCCCTTAAGGAATGCTTTGTTTTTTCAGCCATTTCAAATATCAGCACACGTTAATTTTACATTTAATATTCACATTTCACAACCTATATCTATCTATATAGACATAACAGGGTGGTGATGATGGTGACAGAGTCGAGTCTTGAGACCGGATACTCTTACTCCTGGCTGGGTAAGTTCGTTGTATATGTCGGATGGATGGTATCCACTAACTTAAGGGCGATATTCGAGAAGAACTTTGTGGCATTGAACGAAAATAATTCATTCACCACAAGCTTCTTGGAATTATTATATTTTTTGTGCGGTTTCATTTTTCACCAAGTTTAATATTATAGGTTCCTAATATTTGTACATAACATACAAGTAAAATAGGAATGTGACAAGAAGTCAACTTTTAAAACCCCAACCGCGAAGATAACCCTTTTTAAGGTGTAACTACCTTCCTACTCATGTATAGGCAGTCTGATATATCGATCGCTTAGTGAACTGCCATTGTGGTAAGTCATTAAAAATAAATTTTTCCAATATGAATTGCAACAATTGCTAACTGTGTAAGTTCAATTTTTTTTTTTTTGAAGTAGTGTGACCGCATGTATTTTATTAAGCAGGTAATATAAAAACGGGTGAAAAATTCTTTTCGTTTTATTTTTGTGAAAAAAAATTATAACAATATCTGTCTTCAATTTCAAATACGGGAGGATTATGTGCATTTATTATTTTAACGAAATCATCAGTCTTCTCATTAATGAGCGATATATTCAGTTGTATTTAGTTAAATTGAAAGTAGTAAAGTAAACAAATGAAGAAGAAAATGTGTCCAGACGGTCACCATATTTAAAACAGGTAGATGTACGTCTTTTTGCAAGACGACAAGCAGGATAGAAATAGAATGCAAATTTTAAGTCGTTCAAAAGTTTTTTTTTCTACTACAACATGGTGAGAGAAGCTGTTGTTTAACGAACAACACCTTGAGATGTCCCAATACTCCATATAAAAATATAACATAGATATAGATGTATGTAGATATGGATGTGTTTTGCATGTACTCTACAAGAGCTGTTTCATCGAATTGAAAATGACCTGAATGTTGAATTTGTACGCGCCGGCGCCGTACGATTACCCAACATGGCCAGGGCGATTAGAAACTGGTAAGCCCACTTTGGTCTGCTTTTTCCAGTTTCTAACATTTTTCTATACACACAACATACACGGCCAATAGATCCAATTGAAGTGATGGTGTATCTATAGTTTGTTGCGAGGGGTTCTCAATCTTAACTGATGGAAATGCGCAAAAAAAAATATTATAGAGATTTGTTAGTTGTTATAATAAAAGTTGTTTTAAAACAAGTAATTTCAATTTACAATGATATTTTAACATACTTTATCAGTTATAGGGTGTGTATGATTTGCTAAGTGAAATATCATCCAGGTACATCATGAAAGTCTAACAGACTGTTTCAGAAAGAACGTTGAAGGTAAAATAGTTATTGTTTTGGATTTCATTATTAAACGTAGGGGGTTAGCATTTTTAAATAAAAATTTAGAATAAAAAATTAAAGATGAAATTTTAACAAATTCATATAGTGTTGTTTAAGAAGGAATATCAGTCTATAGTAATTCATTCAAAACAGCGAAGTCAAGGAAGATGATATAACGATAAATATTTATTGTGTGAGCTAATAGAGAACATTGTTTTCAATTTAGTAAAAAAAATTAACATTCGTGATGTCCGGCTAAGGAATGAATCTCTGTATTAACAGAAATCGCTCGAAACAGAGCTTGAGGGAACTTTGATGAGCACTCGCAGCCATTTGAAGAAAGAGGATATGATAAATAATTTCATGTGAACTGCGTTAAATATTCCATATTCGTGAAGAATGGCTCTATGTTTTACTACAAAAATATACTCAATGTAAACTTGTTGGTTCTACAAGTATTGGTAAGGATAGAATCTTAAAGTTGTAACGATTCAATGTTTGTTCTTTGAATTGTGTAAGGGGATTTTTTGTAATTTTTAACAATTCGTACGAATTTTAAAATATGAACTGACTTGTATTGATAGAAGTAGAAGGAGATTAAGTCGAATTATTTTTTGAGAATTATTGCAAATTGTAACAAGATATAATTATTTTGAGATATTAAAAAAGGTTAAGAGAGAATAAAATCCAACTTCCGGTGTTTCTGCTATTGAACTGTTCCCTCTTTATAAATTTTGAATCCCAATTTCGGTGGGGAGATCTTAAACTCTTTATCTCTCGTTTTACAACTTGTTTTACTGGGCAACTTCTTCTTAAGGTAATGTAAAAATTTTATTAATTTTCTTTACACTTTCACATCCTCCCACAGAAGATATCTCCTCACCCCAACTCTTACTTAAGTCTAATTATTTTATACCATCCTGACTGAGAACCTAAAATCCCTCAAAAGAAGCGACAAAGTTTGATTAAGTAGTAAAGTTGAATATCATATGACCTATGTGATGCTATGTGTCACATAGAACTGTTATATATATGTATAGTGTAGGTAGGTAGGCAGGTTATGTACCTACATCATATTTCATTAGAGCCCCATAAAAAATGTATACTGGCTTTCATAAATTTCTTTTCTTTTTTTTCATATGTATGTAGGTACATATATAAATATATAGGTAATCCCGTTAAAATCTCTTTTGATTGCTGACTTTGTAACATCCGATGGAGTTTGCTTCCTCCAAAGGTTACAATTTCAAACAACAAAAAAAAATACAAAAAAGACATAGAAGTGACTTTGTATAGAGGATTATGTGAGAGGCGTGTGTTTAGGAATCACCATCAATTATCCTTCCTTATATTGTAGCTATAGTTTATATTTTTCTTTTGAGAAAATTCACTGGGAACAGAAAAAAAAAGGTTTGAGATATTTTTGTGCTTTAGCTAATTGGGTCATATATTTCCTTTTGTACTTGGATAGATTAAGAAGATCTTTTATTGCGTCATTTAAGGCGCGTTATTGAGGGAAGCATCAGATGCGATTTGTATTATATTTTTTTTTTCTCAAAAATTCAACTTAAAATGGACCATTAAGTTGTATTATAGACACTGATAAGAAAAGTTAGGAGAATTGGAGGAATTTATAACTTAAGGCCTCAAATCGAAATTGAGGCTCAAGCAAAACATCATCAGACTAAGTGAGTTTATTCGCACTTTAACAAACACACGTGATTCATGTGTGAAACACAAAACTATGGTTGGTTTAAGTGTGGCCTATCGCAAAGGGATCTTCCCACTGAGTTGCGTCTCTAATAAGTAATAACTAAGAAACGGATGAATTGGAAAGGATTACTGAGAAGAAGGAGTCTTGGGGTGGTTCAATGGAGGTCAAGACTAACCTTTTACATCATATGAGAAAATACCATTTTTAAGCCACCAGAATGAAAGACATTTGAGAAGTATCTTAAAGGTTAAAAAAGGGAGATTCAAAGCCAAAGGAAATGTTTAGATGTTGAACACAATAGTTGTTTTCTAAGAAAAATGACAGATTAACAGTAAAAACTTAAGATTGTATACTTTAAAAACCTTCAATACTTTTAAGAGGACCAAATTAATTCCAGCCAAATGTCAAAACTGTGGTTTTTATTATACTTTGAACTTTAAGATTTTTTTTTCAAATACCTACAAAGTGTATTAGTTGACACTTGAAAAAAAATGTTAAATTAATTCAAATATGTACACAAATTGATTGATCTATAATAATTAAGGATACCTAAATTTTCATTTAATTCAAGATGGAAATTCATTAAAAAAACACGAAGCTATCAAAGCTTAAATTGTTTACTTTTAATAATAAGTAAATATAATTAAATTATATTTAAACCCAGGTAACACTTTTATTTATGTGTTTATTTGTAAATTATGCTTAAAGAGCAGTTGGCAGTTTTTTACTCGAAGTTAACGATATAACTTATATTTAATTTGTAGAAAAAATTTAAGTTTAAATTTAAAAATGAAAATGAAAACTCTTTCCAACATCGAATTATAATATTCTCTACTTGATTGTTTCTTATTGTTTGTTATTTTTTCTATTCTTATACAATTTTTTTCTACCGAAAGTTCCTTACATAATGCAAAAAAAAAAGTACTGCAGAAGCCCCATTCCCAACTCTGGCATATCTTATCTATGATATTTTAATTCTTCAAATAAATTCAACATTTCATTTTATTTATTGCTGGCTTAACCACCTGGGTGTTCTACTGAACTTATATCCTTATACTTATAACCTTATAACATCGTGTACCCCAGCGTTTTCTTAAGAAATGTCTCACACGTACGTAGGTTATATATATACTATGTATCTATACATGTGTATAATAGTATAGCTATGTATATAACATTATACCTGGTTCACTGGTTTCAACTTAAATATTATCTTTTCCATGGGGTTGAAATAAATTCGTATCATAAAACTGCCGAAGAAAATCCTCTAATTAAGAATAAAAAAAAGAAGAAAATATTCCACATTCCACAATTCAACCCATATTGCAAAAAGTTTTATTTTTTTTAATTTATTTTTTATTGCAATAGAACAAGGAAGAAAAATACACAGATTTACCTGGGTATATATAGAAAATCATGTTTAGAGAGGAGTCTTTTAATTTTAATGAAGGAAACCAATTCTTGCTGGAGGCCATAATGTTCGATCTGGTTAATTTAAGTAAATAAAATAGATGGGTATTTTTTTTTCATTTAATATTGGTATACCTTTTTTAACTGTGTTTTTCACTTCTATGTATTTTAAATGTTGGAAAACATCATATGGTTGAAATGATTTTGTGGTTTTTATTATTAATATCCCCCCCTTTTGTTGAAGATTAAACAACTATAGAAGCAATTTAAATCAACAAAACTTTTGTTTTCAATTTAATTTTAACTATTCATTTTTTCAATCTTAAAAATTGGACTTAATTGTAAAAAAATCAAACCATCAAATACCATCAAAAACTCTGCAATTTTTTAGAGCCATTCGTAAACATCAACAGATTAACTCTTCTATTCACTCTTATAATACGTTTTCACTTTTGGAATTTGAAAATATTTTATTTCTTTAGTAAATTTAAATTTTTGATAAAATAAATAATAAAACTTTTAGACTTTAAATTACGTACCTAAGAACTTTCAAAAAAAAAAATCTGTTTTTATTTAAATTAAAAATGTTTCTTTGAAAAATTTGAGAATTTCATTACCTACATTTCTTATGGGGCTAAAAAATGATTACTTTTTAAGGTGGGAAACAACAAATAAGAAACTTTCCATTTTCTAATAATTTTTTTTTCGTAAGTGTCCATCACTTTGTTTTTATTTTTTGTTTTTGCATTCAAAAATTCTGTATTTTAAAACAATAAAATATAGGAGAGTTGTTGTCCCAGTCCTGATCATTAAAATCTTCGGTAAATGAAAAGAGGAACAAAAATTAATAGCTACATGTTTCAGCCATGGCCAAAGTCCAAAATTAAAATTGTCTGAATAAGAATTGGAGCTTTAAAAATTGAATTTGCAGAGAAGAGTTTTTGAATCAAATTTAAAAAATAATGAATTTTCAAAAATTAAATTTAAAAAAAAAACAGCCATAATTGTTTAAAACTTAATATTGTAAAATCTGAAAACAGAATTATGACTCAACCCACAAAAATCAGATTTGAAACAAAAACGTTTTTTGGTTAAATATTTGGAAAAACACATAAATGTAAAATAAAATTTAATTTAAACCCATTTCACTGTTATTTTTAATCGTGTTTAAATGCACGCCATAGAACTATTTATGTACCAAAATACCTGTTCGTTGGTATACCTATTAACATTTTTGTTTGCATTTTCCTTTTTTATTATGTTATGTTTTGCTAAATTCTCTAATTCGAGTTTTTATGACAATCATATACATATTGTTTATAACGTACTAACATAATTTCCTGGAAAGAACTACAAAAACATTTACATATTATAACGA
Source organism: Syrphus vitripennis (assembly GCA_958431115.1). Classification (NCBI taxonomy): domain Eukaryota; kingdom Metazoa; phylum Arthropoda; class Insecta; order Diptera; family Syrphidae; genus Syrphus; species Syrphus vitripennis. The sequence continues at coordinate 109,821,650 of OY288110.1, forward strand.
CGACAACAACTACTAACAATATAAAAATACTGCTTAAAAGTAAAGCCTTGCAACCAGAATTAATATCAAAACTACAAATTATAATTGAAATGGTTTTTATATGCCTAAACATAAATTCCAATGACTATAGCAGGAAGGAATTAAACAAAAAAAAAACATCATACAGAAATTTAATCCAAAGTTTAATACTTTAACATTAAATTAAAAATGTATGCTAAAGGCATACTTCAACGGAGCACCCTGTAAATTTTTTTATTAAAATTGCAATTTGCAGCACTATAGCCTCATATAAGAGTTTTATAATGAGTAGTTTATACAGCGTCGATGTTTTGCAAATGGGAAAAACTCCGTTTATTGCCCACCGAAATCTAGCTCAGATTTAATTTTTTTTCTTGCTTCTCTAATGCGAGCACATTCAACCCAAAATCGATAGCCTTCATAAGCGTACTCTGCAGCAGAACCTCCGTGTTGATTTTTTTTCTTATTTTAGGCGCACTTAAATTTGCCAAATAATAAACAGTGAAACAGAACACAGTCGCACATGTGAATGTGACATCGAATTGGATTCGTTTCGAGGCGCAGCAGTAGGCACAAACATGGTATCTCTGCCTGGGTGTCTGTCTGCTCCTAGCTCCAACTATAGAATATAGCATAGTAGAGAAATATATAGGAGAGGAGTGTTTCGAATGTTACACGGCTTGGCCATTGAATTGCATGTTGTGCACAGCAGTAAAAGGTTAAATGTACATTTGCAGCCACTTGATGCAGCAATCGGTAGTCCACCGTTTTACAATATTAGCTTGGTGTGGTGTGGTGTGCTCTTTTTCCATGGGAATCAGAAAAAATCAGAAGCCAACAACTATCCAATATCTAGATGGCAATATAGAAGGCATCTGTGGTGCTACAGCTAGTCTTCTACTTTGCGTGAAATCGAAATGATTAAATGTGTTACCAATTACCCACTCCTAATCTCTGTGATGATATTGAATGGCGATGATGGCGATAGCAATGGCTCTGGCGACTTGTGGCGATGTAATGCTTAAAGTGAACCAACATTGATTTTTATGACCCTTCAATATGATGTCTTCAGAAAAGAGAGAGATATAGCAATTCTTGTTATTGCTACATCTTTTATGAGTTGAAACTCGTTCATATACCTATACAAAAGCCCATTTGACAGAGGATTTTCTATGAATTTAATGTTGAAATCAAATTGATGCCAAATGAAATTAAAAACACACGCCTACGCATCATGTCGCTTTAAACCAGATCCAAAAGTATTACCCCAGTATACCAGTTTTGTAAAAACCCATAGTCAGCTGCAGCTTCAACAGCTTTGTAAATAGGTAGGTATACCAAGCGTGATGTCGCCCTGGACCACTCTTATAGCAAGGTGACACAGCACAGCGGCGTCTAACGTTTTTAAGTCCATCCAATGTAAACTACACAACTTTGTTGGTCGTTGGGACGGAGTTTTGCGATTTTTTATGATTTTAATGCGATTTAAATTTATTCGGTCGAAAGACGTAAATAATAATGTTGATGTTGCTTTTGTTGTTGTTGCTGAACTTAAAAAAGAAAAAAAAACAACACAAAATGTGAACCAGATTGGACGACGACGGACCGACGCGACATGGAGACGACGACGACGACGGAGGAAAAGTCGTTAAAATATATAAATGAAATCAAAATTGATAGGAGAATCCATAAAAATGAAAATTCAAATTTCGAACACAATTGAAAGTTCATTTTTGTAATTTTGAATTTTAATTTTCTTTTACAATATTATTTTCAAAGGCAACCAACTGTACCTATACTATATATATATATATATTTAGTACCTGCTGGTTGTTGCTGATGCTGCTTATGCCTTTGACTTTGACTTTATATTGTACCTACTTCCGTCAAAAGGATTTCCGGGGGCGTCAGTGCGTAACAATATTATTATTGCCTGAGTTTGACGTTATTTTATATACCTATATCTTGAATTGGCCCGCATTTTGGCATTATACTCGTAAGATGGTGAGAAGATATAAGAAAAAAAAATTGATGGTCAATAGAGAAGGTTAATTGTTTATTGTGTTTAGAGAATTTTCTTAAATTATAATTACATCTTAATGTTTGCACTCAATTAGTTTTAATGTTGGGAAATTTGTTTCAATTTTAAACCTATTGAATGTTTTGAGAAAAGTTCTTTAAAATTTAATAGAAATTCGATTTTATTGCAAAAGAATTTCAATTTTATGATTAAAGTTTTTAAACTTATATATTTAAACTTATTTCGGAATATACAAAATCTTAATTAATTTTTATAAATTTTGATTTGATGTTATTGGTATTTTTAAAAAAAATTTGTGAAGTGTATGTGATGTTAAAATACATATTATTTACAAAACTGATCAACAAATTATTTATCAACAAATTATTTATCAACAAATTATTAATCAGTAAAAATAAAACGCGCGAAAACTGTTCGAAAAATTAGAAATTTAAAATAAAATTTTCTACAAAAAAGTTGTGAAATAATCAAAAGTATTTGTCAAATAACTTGTTTACATAGCTTTTATTCGAAAATTTTTCGTTTATATACAAATTATAAATAGTCGCAAAATTTTAGCCAGTTTTAATACCTGAATTAAATTTTTTAACCGAAAATTTTGAACATTTATAGGGATTATTATTTTTACACTTGAATACTGTAATTTTTGAAAAAAGGCGAAAACATAAGCCCTTTTTTATATTTTCAAATATTGATCAAAATCAAGACTTTGTTCAAAACAAAGACATTTTTGAAAAAAAAAAAACATTTACTACAAACATTATTTTACATTACTTTTTGTTTGCCTTCTTAAAAATTCAAAATAAACATTTTTTTAAATAATAGGTTTATTTAATCTACTCGGGGATTCTCTAAAACTATTTATTTATTGCCCAAAACTTTGAATTGGTTATGTAAATGAAGCCACCTTTTAAAGTCCACTTATAGCACTCATGTAAAAATTTATACATTTAATTTCGAATGTGTTTGTTTCAGTTTACATGAAAACAACAATAATTAAATTTTCAAAAATTTAAACTAAATGTTGTTTAACTTGCTTTATGTTCATTTAATTTAAATCCAATACAATTAACTGCCATTAAGTGATCTAAATTTTCCTAACATATACTATAAAAAATTAAAAACCAATCAACTGCACGTACTACCTGTTCTGAAATACATTGCTCTTTACAACCACGTCTCTTTAAAACCACATTTACAAAACAAAAACACATTTCTACTACTCGTAAGCTTCTTTTTTTCTGTTTAACATTATAACAAAACATGATGTAGTAATTTGACAAAAAAAAATAACATTAAATTTTCTTTGATTTTATTATCTTAAATAGTTCAAAGTATCAACAATGTTCCAATAACTTTCCCGCCGTATCCATATAATCTTTTCACGCCTCTGTTATTATTCCTTTTCTTTTTTTTTTTGTTTTCTAAATCAACTTTAATCAAGATTCCTGTTGACGATAGTTAAATGAGGTAATTAAAATGTAATAATTAAATAAATTAAAACAAAAAACTCCATTAGAGATTTAAAACAACAAAAAATATCTGAACCTAAGCATCCGCTTATAAGCCAATTCGTTGCTCCTTCCTTCATCTAATGTGAAGTAAAAAATATGTTATGTTATTATAAGTTGTTTAATCTTTTTTTTTTTTTTTTTGAATGAACCATGCACCCTAGGAAAATGCATTCCCAGAAACCAGTTTTTTATCCGAGTTTTTGTATATCAGCCATTAAAAAAAAAAAAACTGTATCCGACTTCATCCAACGATCTATAAATTTTTCCTCAAATTGATCTGACCTAAACAAGTATTTCTGGACTACCTATATTAAGTTTTCTTTTTTTCTTCTATTTTACACAAGAACCAGAGAGAGAGATGTATCTGTCTGGCTATCTATGTGTGTATAATGCTCTGATATTTTAAAATTGCTTCAGGTTACGATTTTTGTTTAAGTTTATAGAAACAAGTGAACACAAATAAAATATGGGTGCGTTCGATAAGTTAGACATTAATTATGAACAGACCAAACCCCCGTGAACTTTGGTAATTAAACTTCTCAATTTTCGATGACCGAAGAGTAATAATTTGAAAATGCAGGTGGAGTTGAATTTATGGATTATTTAAAGTGTATACTACAAGAAATAAATAGCGATTTTGTCGTTAATTACATGACACCATGTTAAACCCAGATTACATTGTGGATATTATGTTTGATTGTTAAAACTTGAAATTGACGCCAAGACTTAAACTGTCGGCGCCACATTTTATTTTACTTTATTTTTTAAAGACTATAATTAATTCAGAATTATTATGAAAGAATGTGCAAAGAAAATGATTTTATTAACTTGTTGTATGTAACTACACGAGTAAGCCTTCACAACTTAATAACGTTTAACCTCATGGAGGCGTTAAAACTAGAAAAGATTTAAATCTCGGTTTCTTGAACAAAGCCTCAGTTACATGGTCAAAACTTGTTGTTCTAGGCTGACTATGACTGATATTTAAGTGTTTAAATTCCAGACAGTGACAAGCTGTTAGTAGTTTTGAAATTCCAAAAAAGGGATCCATCAAAGTTTTTTTCGATGTTGTTATTTTGGTAACTTCTTAGAAACAAAGCCATTATAAACATTTTTGCAACTTAACTCCCTCGGACAACAATTAATTAATTTAATCTATTCAGGACTTATCAAACATAAACTAAAAATTTGTTTTATCGCAATTTTTATAAATAGTGTTCAAGTGAAATGCCCAGTTGCTCAAGCTTTTTTTTGGAATGAACATCAGTTTAAATTTGAGCACAACCTCGGACGTACTTTTAAGTACAGATGTTCCACCTATTTATATTTATTGTGATATTCTTGGTGTCAAATCTTACACTCGGGCGTATACTCACCATTTTCTTAATTGTCCTTTGACTTATTTTGGTTTTGATTGAAATTTTGTTTGTATGATATTGGTAATATACGAGTATTTAAAAACTAACTAGTTAATTAGTGTCAAGTTAAAAAAAAATATTTATAATAAGCTATGAAGTATTGAAAAATTGACAAGCATTTTGAAAAATCAAATAAAAGTTAAAAGCTCAATTTTTTCAAAAATTAAAAAAAAACTATATTTATAGTAATAAACAGGGAAAGCTGATAATTGATCAGTTTTTCAAATCCCTATAATAAATCTTTAAAAACAGAAAAAAATAATAATTCATAAAATTTTGAATATTCAAGCATTTTTTGTATTATTAAAAAAGATTTATTAAAATTTCAAATCCCATATTGGCAATATATGTATAATATTCATTTGGGATTTGTTTTATTAATTTTTAAAAAAATTTGAGATATCTAAATATCTGTTTTATATTTGTAAATATTAACTCTGTTTTTGAAAATACATTTTTTTTCATTCAAACACCAAAATATAACCAAATAATTTTTTTTAAATCCAAACTATCCGACAACAATACTTATCATCAACCATTTGAGTGTCATATTTTTTAAGAAGTAAACCTATGTTGAGTTTAATAAAATACAATTAAGCTTTCAACTTGGTAAGCTTTAAATTTTCTAAAATTAATATCACTCACTCAAAACTCCAAACTCCACTCTATCAAAATTGATGAAAACAAAAAACAACATTAAATTATTATACACTGAAACATTTCATCCTTTTGAATAATTTAGTTTCTATTGTGACGGTAGCAATTCAATTTTATCTTCACAACGATAACAAAAACCCATTTTAGTCACCACACCAAAAACAAATATGGATTTTAAATTTTATATTAGTTTGGGGGTTCAACCAACCCCATCTGTCTGTGCCTTCCAATTTGATTATAAATTCTCTTCTATACTCTTTTTTCATATCACAAAAATATTTAGAATACAAAAATACATAAATATTCCTCGCCACACCGTATGAACTGGTATGTATGTTTTTATTTCAAATGTTCATAACTGTATAATATGGTTTAAGTCAAAGCGGATTTAGCAAGTAAAACAAAACAAAAAAAAAAAAAGTGATGAACAAAAATACGAAAACAATTTATGAATATAAAAACAAAAACTAGAATGAAAATAAATTAAAAAAAAAAATAATAATAACAACAACGATTAAGCTTTTATGAAATATGCGTAACTCAGCATAAAACTAACAAAAATATATTTAATCTGGCGTTTCGAAGTTTGAATAATAATTTTCATAAATCATAAAAACCTTGAATATATGTATATGAAATATTGGAATCGATGATTCCTTCTATGGAGTTTTTTTTTCGCGCCACTTAACCAACATAGTTTTTTTTTTGTGGTTATTTTTGTATAAAATTAAAATTTTTATTTTGAAATGCTGATGCTTGCTTGTGTCTAAAGCTTTAAGGTCTTATATTTTAATACAAAAAAATCAATTTAAATATAATTCAAACTCATGATAAATGGTTATCTCGTTGACATAGAGCGCCCCCGCAAAATGAATAAATATATTATAGATACGAGTGTGTAGATAATAATGTTTATTATTATGCATTTCCACGTCAATTTATTAATGTCCACTTAAGAATTGATTAAAAGGTTGAAAATTTATACATAATTTTATCTTTATTGGAGTTCAATTAAACAAAAAAAAAACATTTAAATTTCAAAATACTCGTATATTTTTTTATGTTTAGGTATTTCCTTCATTCATTGAAATTTTATAAGGTTAACCATACCAAAGCATGAAGCATGATGCACATCATTCAAAAAAAAAAAAAAACAAGATGTCTATAAAAATGTTATAAAATTAGAAAATACTCAACTCTGGAAAATAAAAGACAGCACGCACAGCACATGCAATGTTCGAACAACAACAACAACAATAAACCAACAAAAAAAAAACACATCAAAAACATCATGTCAATAAAAAAGATGATATTCTAAATGGAGTATTTTCGTTTAGACTGTCCATAAAAAATGAACTCATTTCCAATTTAATGCGGGAAAGCTTTTCTAAATGGATCCTTTTAACTTAACTCGATATGGTTAAGTGATAATTAACATTTAAGACGATGACGACACACCGTTTCTTTTGCGTGGGTTATACACTATACAGGGATGAGAAAATGCAACAAAATTGATTTCAAAATATTTTATATACAAACCTACTTCATAGGGATAAAAATTTTATAATGAGTGGATTTTAAAAATTTTCACTGAAAAAGGCAATATGTTTAAGGTACTTGGTAAAAAAATGAGAATTTTTGTCAAAATATATTTGTTTACATGATTTTAAGTCTAAGAACTGGCCATAATGGTTGAGACTCGGATGAATACGATAAAAAGTAATTTTCAGTGGTAGGTTTCATTTTGAGATTCTGGTTCTGTGTAATCGTGAAAGAAGTTTTTTTCCATCTCTGATTTTTTTGGTATAACCTGAATCAATGTTTTGGTAAAATGAAATAAAATAAAGTACCTATTGAAAACAAAACTGGGACTCCGAAACCTGAAGTGTCTTATATTCGTTTCGGTCTCTTGAAAATCGAAAAGATGCTAATATAGTTTCGGTATCGGTATAATTTTGATGAGTCTCGTTCAGATGCCTGCGGTTTTCGAAATGAAAGGGTGGAAGAGTGTTTTGGGCAGACATTTTTCTTTACTACTACTACTTTAAGCTTTGATGACGATGCAATGTTTTAGTCGTGATTGTTGAAGATGAAGCGCAACTGCTTCGAAATGCATTCAGGTACGTGTCGCGTTTGTTTTTAATTGTGTTTAATAATTTTGTTTTTTGTTAAATGTAATTTGTGAACAAAAGCGCATCGACTCAAGTGAAGTTAAAAAGGTGTTTTAATTGTAATTGTTAATTTATCGAACTTCACGCCATTCATCATTAACTCATTATTTTTCTTTGTTGTAAATATTACTCCGCAAATTATTCGAAATTTTTTTTGGGTTTAAAATATCCCTCAAAGCTATCTTTCTGACGAAAATTCCTTCGTTGTTTTTGTATTGCATTGTTGTTACTACCTTTACGCAAACAATAATAGAAATAATACTAAGCGAAGTATAATATTGGGAAGAAATAAAATGCGAAATATTAAAATAAAAAAATGATTTTGCGAAACCGTAACATACACAAAAAATTTGCCAAAATTCATTGTAATTGCAAAATAAGCGTTGCGAAATGCAAAACCCGGTTTATATATTTGTTTTTTTTTTTCAGGTCTAGATAATTTTTTTCTTTTTCCAAGTTTAATTTTTTTTTATTTCAAAATTTTGCAATCATATATTTTTATGTTGATGCCAGAATTATATCTCTCCATTTGGAACACAAATATGTTTAACATTCAGTTACTAATGAAAACCGTATGAACGAAAATCCTGATATACGTAAACATTTGTTCAAATCAAAAGCTAAGATTAAAAAGAAAGTAAGGTGGTAATTGGCATATCACTTTAACCATTAAATTACAATTTTATGATTTAAAAAAAACAGAAAACTTCTTCCCGGTTAATGCTCTGTAAACCAATACAAGCCTTTAATTAACCGTATTTTATTTCAAGAAACCGTTATGCTTAAGTCATAGACAATCACTTTAAAAAATCGTCATAAAATTGTAGGTCATGGATCCCAATTAAACTAAATAATGAATTTGTAAAAAAAATTAAACACAAAGAATAAAGTGCATGATTTAACTATAAAAAAGAATGTTCCGATGTAAGTTAGACTCCGTGTTCTTATCCAAAGTCATAACATTAATTAAATTTTCAATTAAACTACATAAAACAAAATAAAATGCAAAAACTCAAACAAAAAAAAAACGACTGGTGTGAACAGCAAAAATAATATTGCTTCTTTTGCTGAGAATAATATTCAAACATATACCCGGAATTTCACTTTAATTGCTTAACTTAGCAACACAACTTAAAAAAAAAAAAAAAATATAAAAATACAAACAAAATGCCCACATAAATATTTTTTTTTTTGATGCTTTTCAAGTCTGATGATAGATCAAAACCAAAGAAACAGACAACAACAATATTAACAACAACAACAACAAAAAAAAAACCGACAAACAACCAACCAACTCGTGTAATTAATTGTTCGTTAAACTTTTTCATTTAACTTTTAGTTTTGCCTGTGTTTTTTTTTTTTATTACTTTACCTTACCTTGCCTACACCTGTGGGAATCAGCAGGAATAATCAGCAATATACATGCATTCGTAAACGGTTATTTATAAGATGATTGTTAAATTAGTTAACCTGTACATGCAGCACAAGTATAGGTGGGTTAATTATATAGACTATGCTGTTTGAGAAGACCTAGGACCCCTTGGCCCTCGTTGAAATGTCAGAAATATTGTCTATCTACTGAAAGAGTCATTCCTTAGATACAGAAACTTTTGCTACTATGCAAAAAGTAACCCAGGTCAAATGTGACCTATTTGTTAAAGTTTCCAGTTAAGCTAATTGAAATTTTTAACTGAAAACCTTCCCGATTTTTTTTCACTAAATCATAAAAATAACTTATTAAAAATAAATACCCAGTATAAAATATTTTCCTGACTACGGCCTTGTCTTAAAAAAGAAAAACTACCAAACAGGGGAAATATAAATAGCATCGGAAGGGGAAAAGGAGAGAAAATGCCAAATAACTTAATGAAAACAAAGCCAAAATTTCCCTTGCTATCTACCATGCCATAAGTTTCTTTTAACATCCAGTAACCTACTCAAAAAAGCCCACCAAACCCAATATGAACAAACCAAACAAAAAACTGACCCAAAACTTTACTTATGGCTGCGATGTTTTTGGAAATTTGGCCCTAGGTTATTATAGCTGGCAGTTTTGCTACTACCGTACAACGCAGGTTTACCTATGAGTAGGTATAGTAGTTTCTGTGTTTTGACATCGAAGAGAACGCAATTAATCAATCAATGATGGCGATGGGCGCCAGGCTAGATCTGACAAGCTGAGCTATTATAAATGTAGGTAGATGGATAGGTAGTTTATAATACATCAAAATAAAAATTTTGGTAACAAGAGTTCCCACCTCAGGGTTTCTTTATTTTTTTTTTTTTTTTTTTTTACTAAACTTTTGCGTGGGACTTTTTGCCAGTGGAGTGTTATAACCATTACTGGGTGGAAATTCATAGTCATTGAGTTTTTGTTTAAAATTTAAACTCTCCCCCAAAAATGGGAAGGAATACAATATATAAGGTGCAAAAACTTTTTGCCCATCTAAATAAGTTTCGGGCTACTATACTAAGCGAGTCAAATTACTTTTCATCCTACGCGCACATCCGTCTGCCGTCTCACCGTCTCACCCACGTTTCTCTTGACTTTATGCTGTGCTGTAGGTAAGAGGTATAGGTTAAAACAATGGGGTTTATAATTTCGGGGATCCGATCAAATAGGAAAGACCAGCAAACCAGCAATAAAGGCTGCAAAGGTTATACTTTGTTTTTTTTTTTTTTTTGTTCGAGAGATAATTTATTTGATACTTAACAAGGTGTGAATTAACAAATTTTTATAATAATTTTTACAACACAATTGTTCTTTGTAAGAAGAGATTAAATCAATTAAAAAAATATTGTGCTCTTTTCTTCTTTTTTTTCGTTTTTTGTTGCTTTGTTACTTTTTGAGGACGATTTTCCTTGGTGCCAGATGGGAAAAGGGTTTTCGGAAAACTTATTGTTTGGATTGTATATTTTTTTTTAAGAAGAAGAAAGAAAAAGTTTTTTTTTTGTGCTTGAAAAATGCTGCTTTTAGATTAAGTATCAAATTTAATTTGTATCCTTTGAGGAAATATAGGATAACAATGAGAGAGAGGGTTTGAAAAGTTTGTTTTTTTATATTATATATTTTCAGTGGACACACTATCTTGAGGTTTTAATCAAATATGACATTAAGATGATTTATATAAGAGTTAATTCTTTTAGTTTTGTCTAACTGTATAATAGAAAAGTCTAATAGTTAAATGGTTCAATATCTTTTTTAACATTTTATTTAGGTACCTGATTAGAGTTTGTGTAATATGTCATAGGAATCATTTCAGAGGAAATTAATACAACAACAAAATAATAATCATAAAAGCATTTAAGAAAAGTGTTTAACTCTTCAAGTAACGAAACTGGAGAATAAACCTAATTTTTAGCCCATACATAATTTGCATTAAAAATATGTTAAAAAGTAATAATAAAATATAAATTTTATGAAAAGTAAGTATTTTGTGGGAAAATAATATATTTAAAAATAACTTTAAACCAAAGATGGTTTCTGAGCAATCTTTTTATTCATTTATCTTAGTAAGAGATAAATTAAAGTTCCCCGATGATTTCATTTGACCTTAGTCTTAAAAAACCCAAAACAAAACATAACATTCGTGATGCCATAATTTGTACAAAATATTAAAAACAATTTAAACCCATATATAAATATGTATTTTACATACATATAGTTTCCAATTAAATAGTCACGTTTGTTGATATAATAGAATCAAGAATTTTTTATCAAATCCAAATCAGTCAAAACTGAATAACTTATTCAAATATACCTTAAGCCATCAGTTATTTTTGAAAGAAAAAAAAAAACACAAACTAATTCAATTACAAAACTAGTCTGATCGAAATAAATATACCAACCTACCTAACAGTCATCTCCATCAGACTTTGATGTCTATAGCTCTTTAATAATGACGAAAGAATAATATTAAAATTCTTATCTTTACTCCAAAATTGGAGAACAAGTTGTATTATGTATATTTATATACACAGACTGTGTATACTATTTTTGATCTAAAATGCGACATCATTAAAAAAAGGCGCCACTGTGCATTTTAAGTTGAAATACATATAGTTTAAAGTAAGTCATTTTATTATACCAACATCGACTTGAGACAATCGATTTTATGACTGATTTTTATAAGATGCATAATAATGAGATGGGGATGGAACACTTTCGTATACTCGTATAAATAAATTAAAAGATGGATGTTTAACAAAATGTAAACTAATCATATTGCCATAATTGAGTATTGATTTTGAGTCTTCAAACAAAATCTAGATTATTTTTTATTAAAAGTTCAAAGTCGTAACATCTTATCAATATTAGTATCTTATTTTTATGAGTGGCTTTTGACTGAATTTACTGCATAGCTTTTATTGATTTTATGAACATTTTAAAATACTTTTAAGATATTTTGTTGATGCAATATTTTTTAAAATCATAAATCAGAAAAAATATAAAAAATTTAAATTGTCTTCTGATTTGTTATTAAAAAAAATTTAAAGATTGATAACATGATGGAATTTTGGAATGGTTTAAAGTATTTTGTAGTGAAGGGAAATTTTATCAGCCTGTTTTAGAATTAAATTTTTTTAAACACTCTTGGTATTGGTTTACAAATCTATCGAAATTTTAGAAGATTTTCTTACCATCTCAAGAATATTAACTTATATTGTTTTAAAAAGTTTTCTTATAAGAATTAAATCCATACAAATGCAAATTTTAAGTTCAAAGACAAAGAAATGTTTGTTCTGTCTCCAAAATAAAATTTTGAAAACCTCAAGACACAAAAGTAAAGCCTTTGGTAGCTTTGCGTAGGACTATTTTGCCAAAAGTTCGAGTTCGACTCCCAGCTCACTTGTCACTTGTATGAAGTGTGACGAAAAATCGCTTAATTTCACCTCCAGTTATTTTGAATATATGTTATTGATACCAATTAAAAAAAGCCAAATATAACCCAATCTCAACCGCAAAACTATAATTTTGAAACCTAACTCCTAACTCCTTCCTATCAAACACTTAAAAAGGTATTTCCACGAAACTATGAACAACACACTCAAATTATGCCTTAACAGGAAAAAAAAATTCTTCAAACCACTTCCTAAGCAAATTTGATGTTGTGTTTATAATAATGTACCTACCTATAAATGTATACATATTTACCCTCAGAAATATGGTGACACTAAAAATATGCTTATTTCCACTTAATTTGCCAAAAAAAAAAATAGTTAAACAAGAAGTTTTATGTTGAAGAATATTTTTCAATTTCAACAAGAGTTCATGGATGTCGTAAAATTTTTAGTAATTGCCATAACGATTTCCACCATCACTTTTATCAGCAAAACTTAGTTTAATGGATTTAAAACACGCTGACTCACCAAAAGGAACCTATTTTCGTTCATATGAATGTTATTTCAAATGTGTATATTTTATATATCCTTAACTATATATATACATTCATATAATATTCAAATAATAAATTTATTCCAACCGCACACATTAAAACTTTCTTGAAGGCAAATTGTAGGTTTCCAGAAACTAACAAAATATCTCTTCTTCTATACTAGGTTAAGTATGGTGTATGATTCTAGAGATACCTACATATATAGAGCTGCATTATGGAAGGAGGAATCTTTGAGCTTAAGTTCCTACTTCATATCATTATGAGGGAAACGTACATTTATATTGTCTATATTTCTATACATAAAACGACGTATACCTAAGGGTGAAGTATTTTCAGTTTAGTTTTAAAATAATACATACCAACCGTCTTAATAAAAATAAAACTTTTGTTTTGAAAGTAGCATTTAAAATAATATTAAAGATTAAACATACTTTAGGGAGACGTCATAATATGTGAATGTATTTATAGATCAACCAATCTGTTCTTAGAAAATTGATTTTGATTTGTTTTATGGAGGACTTACGGTCTCGTATGGAAAAGTATTATTTTTAAAGAACCGAACAAATCAACAGAAAATATAAAAGGAACAATAAATGTATATTAGATTTATTTAATTTTAAAATTTCATACGGGTATTGAATTTTTAATTACTCTTTGCAATTATAAATAATTTACCATCCCAATACTTTTTTCTTGGAAATGTAATTCATGTTTAGAAACTAGGACATGTGTAAAAAAAATTTGGAAGTTTTCAAGTATGCAGCCACTGAGCAGAGAAAGCAAACATAGAATGAATTTAGCTTAGATTCTGCTTTCCAGCTGATTTCCCACCTATAGAGTGATTTCAGTGCTTTTTCAAAAAAAAAATTAGTTCTGCAATGAAATATTTTGCTCCTACATTTTAATAAAATAAATTCACTAAAAAATTTCATATAGAAATAATTTCGTAGTACTAATTTTCTTGGACGCGCTGATTTACTGTTTGATGTATGAAAAATAGCATGTTATTATTTCTTTCTAGATTTTGAAAAGTACAGTTTGCATCCCTCTCCTTGCGTACATCCATCCCTATTGGATTTGGAAATACATGAGCTGTCAATCTTCTTATTTATTTGTTTATTTTCAAAAGCCGACAAATCGGCTTTAAAGCAATATAAATATTTGTACTATTGTACATTTCAGAATTTGTCACCACTTGCGATTTGCATTTTCTATTTTTTCATGAAACTAATGGGGCATATTTATAGTCAAACTTTAGAACCGAGTCCAACTGGACTTGAGTCTAAAGTTAACACCTAGGTTAGAAACAGCTGCAATTCATAAAGAATTTGGCAGTTCTGATTACTAAAAAACAGAATTCTACTACAATTTTAGTACTATTGCCTGTAAATCCATTGAAATCCAATCCTTTTTTTTGACAGATAGAAAAAAAAACAACTTAGTCTATGAATATGCCCCAATGTCTTAAATACTAAACCACTTCATTAACTATATCCATAAAATGGATGTGCTATAGTAGTACTCGTAGTAGATAAATATTTAATTAAAACAATTTATGCGATATATTTCTGCGGGCATACCTCACCCTCTAGGATGTTTTCAAATCGCGGCAAAACCAATAGCTTTAGCCATAAACAAAATCCTTTATTTTATACTAATAAAAAAAGTGCTTAAACATCAAAAATATTATAGTTTTTGGTTTTGGTTAATTAAACACTATTTTTATAATGATTAATATTTTCTCATCAAATCTAACCATAAAAAATAGTGTCACGAGTGCAATAAAAAATAATTTAAAACTCATAAATTCTCATGTCGAAATCCTTTATTAATTTGTTTTCATCTTTAATTATTATGTTGGATATAACATACAAATATTTATGTATATGTATATATTTATTAATGTATAATTTGAGCTAAAAATAATAATGTTCAATTATGTGTACAGTGCAATACCGCTTTTTTTTTGAATAACCCCATGTGATCTATCAATTAGAATATTTATTTTGTTTTTAATGAAACCCAATTCCCTAACTGGCCACTTAATCAGGAGCAACATAAACTACTATTCAGCATTGTATTTAGGGCTCTGTGTGTGTATCTGTGTGTATCTATTTTTTTTTTAACTATCACTATAATCATCAATAATATGAACATGAACAACGAATTCTTAATTAAGCTGAAGTTGGCTTATCATTATTTAAGACAAAACCAAAACGAAAAACATAGAAACAAAAACAACAATATTCGAATATCCAACGGATTTTGAATTAATTAAAATTTATTTGTATGAACACAACATTTTGTATCTTTTTTTTCTAAACTAGTTTTTTTTCTGTTTTATTCGTGTGTATGTTTGTATATTTATGAGTGTATCATTTAACTTTGTTCTCTTTCTTTAATCATCTTTAATATCTCTTCGGCGGCGGGTCTTAATTATTATATTGCTTAGCTTAGAAACCATTCAAACTAAGAAACCAAATGTTAGAAAGGAGTATTGTTTTTGCTCGAAGACAATCGAAACGAAAAAAAGAAATTATTATTAATTAATAGCTCGATAGAGCATAAAGATTGTCGTCTTCTATTACTACTCGACTCAGCAGTGCTTGTTCGATACACATAGTATGTAGATGGCGCTGCAAGGCAGGTCGTAAATGGGTTTGTTTGCATCGAGATATTATTTTATAGAGATGTGGAGAACATGTTTCTAGATCATAAATGGATTTATGTTAATCGGACGATTATAATATAGCCGAAGTCATATTGATTTATGTTAAAAATATATCGTCGTATAGTTAGGTAGGTATAGCTCAATGATAACGTATAACATTTATTAGTAGGCAATTTAGTTATTCATTATTTAGTACAAGTTTCGGACTTCAGAGAGATATGCTAATTAGACTGGCCGATAGACAATATTAAATACGTATGCGACTACCCAAACGACTTAATGGCGCCATCAGTTTTGCCAGTTTATTGCGGATTCTGGAGAGACAAAAAGATTTTTTTGTTGATTTAAAAATCAATTGAAAGTGATTACTTGGAATTTTCACTTCTATTCAGATAGCTCTGGAGATGGGGATTTCAGCTATAAATTAAATGACTTTTATGATGACCTTCAATTTTAACAATGAGTGATAGATTTAGTTTAGCTTCGAGGAAAATCAATGAATCTTAATATTCGATATTGTATATGTACGTTTCGCAAATCTACACGAATCTTGGTATAGAATTGTCTAAAGTATAGATACACATATTATAATTTCTTAATTAGTTTGTCCTACATTGACCACGTGAAAATAATTAAATATAATTTGTGGAAAATGTGTTTATGTGGGACACCTTCTGGCAAAAGTAATGTAGGAAGCTAGTTTTCTGTTTAAAAATTATGATGGATTAAAATGATTGACAAATTGTCATAAATTATGTCACGAGCACAAACTTACAGTTAGGTATAGAAAAATATGAAAAAGTATAAGATTCATTATTTTACTATCGAAAATAAGCCTGAATAGAAGTTTTAGCTCAAAGCTGATTTTTATGTATAAAAAAATTGGTTTGCATGTTTTTTGTATCTAATAATAAACACTGTAAAAACAAAATTGAAAAAAAAAATGTTTTGTCGTAATGGTTATACCACAGATAAGGTTATTTAGGGAGCTAAACAAAATTTAGGAAACCCCTATGGCACTTACTCCAATTTCAGAGTTTGAGTGACATTTGAAATCATTTTGAAAAATTTAGATCTTAGAACAATTTAGTGTTAAATTGTTAGCCAAACTAAAGGAAAATTCAGAAACTTCATATTTACTCATTTACTCATTTTCGAAAAAAAATTAACTTCGTTCTCCGTTTACGAAATGTTTGAAAACCTGCATTTTTATTGGTACAAATTTCAAAAAATAAAAGTAAAATACTTTCGTTAGCCAGTGTAGTCGTGCATTTAAATTATTTTCAAGCGCAGAAACAAAATTAGGTTCAAAAAATGAAAGAAAGACAACAGAAAAGCGTTAAAGTATATGTCATGAAATTGAAAATCAATTTGCTTTATAGCTTTGAAGATGAAATTATGAACTTTCCTTTGAGCCACAATTTAAATCTCATACCTATACACACTTTCATACTTAAATATGCTTAAATTAAAATTTACAGCAAAAAAAAAACTTCATGCTACTTAAATTTTGAAGTTTTACGAGTTCAAGTCTAATAGTATTTTAATTGCTTTTTGATGGAGCTCATCTCCTCAAATAAAGCTACATCTTTTATATTCTACAGTATGTTAGTTATAGACATCAGCTATGACTGCAAAGGCAAACCCTTAATTTATTTTGAATGTTTCTCTTGGAAGTTGCATACAAATTAAAAGAAAAAAACTAAAACCACAAAGCTGAGAATTTCAATGGGGTTTTAGCAAAGTAGATAATTTCAAATTCCAATAGTTCAAGCCCACAATAAGTATATAAATACTAACAAGGTAAGTGAAGAAAATTAAAGGTTATACGATAAGAGGAAAGACGAACACTTTAATTTAACGTAAATCCTCAAAAGAATTTTAATTTGAAACCCTTGACATTTTTGTTATAACCATCATCAAACAAACATTTGTCAACCCACTTGTGTCATTTTTGAGAAAAAGATTAGGTAGGTACCTTTACAAAAAAGAATTTTTTTGGTTTATTCAAACGAAAACATTTTTTTAATTAAAATAAATTTTGAACTTCTAAGGATATCAGAAATTCATTTTGTTAGAAAACTGTGCAAGTGTGCAGGGCTATTTTAAAAACCATGTTTGTATATATAATATACATACAAATAGATAGCTGCTATAAATAATATATTTTTAAATAATGTATTAGCAAATTAGTTATTAACTGAAACAATAATTCTATTTATATTATCTTTTATTTAACATGGTAGGTAAATAGACAGATAAACTTACCGTTTTTAAAATTTCAAAATCCAAAAGATACTGTATCTACTCATCAGTTGATATTAGTTCAAACAGAAACACGCACTCACGTTATACATATAAACAATTCGATATATCCTTTTAAAGCGTTGGTGTTCACTCAGATTGTTTAAATCTTAATTAAAGCATATGGCTTATCGATATTCACGATTTATCTGAAAACTTTTTGGCAACAAATCTCAAAGGAAAAGGAAACACACATTTATAGTAATTAGGTATATCGTATCGGTACTCGTATATCCTTCTTTTATTCACTTCCGATATATTGAAATTTTTACTCACATTCACTTTTATTCGTTTTTGTTATATTCTCTTTTTATAAACATTTCTTTCGTTATTTAATTTTTTTTTAATTTGGATGTTTTGATTCTAGGTAAGTATGATTAATTGCTTTTTCTCTTTCAATTGGAATTGTTTCTTATAATGGCAATAGACAAACATACACGAATGGAGTGGGAAGAAAGAAAAATTCCAAATTGGATTAAGGAGCACATGGAACAATGGCAGTAAAATCCGTGGTCCTTTTTTGAGAATATCGGTAATTTGTCTATTATTTATATTCTTTTACAATAAAACTCAAACACGAAAATAGAATTTAAAAAATAGTTTTATTTATCCGTTTTGCACCTTCATAAACAATCAATTACATAAACAATGGCTTTTTTATTATATTTAAAAACATACAAAATCATTTAAGTTTTTTTTTTTATTTATAAACATTTAAACTGGTTTTATTTGATTTAATTAATTCTTCTCTTAATTAAATTCGGAGAATGCAAAGTCGATTTACTAATTTTTTTTTGTTTCAGGTTTAATAAGAATAATATAGAAAAAAACAAAAACACTCAGTCAGAGTTTGAATAACAAAATAACAATAATCCGCACGGCACACGCACTGCAACTGCTTCGCACCATTTGACTCTTGAAGTATCCACCGAATGACTGACTAGCTTCTGACGAAGATGGTAAACTCTTGGTAAACACAGAAAACAGTTCACTGGAATTAAAATCCATTCCATATGTTCGTTGAAATGAAGCATGGTTGAGAATTGAGATTGTAGATGGAATATAAAAAAAAACAACAGAAAACTAAAGAGAAGCGAAGTATTTAAAGAGTAGGTATTTTTTCTTAAATAATGCGCAACTTCAATGGAAAATATTCTCTTTAAATCAGAGAACTGGATAAGTTGACAAAAATAAACAATTTCGACGGGAAATACTGGAAGCATTTTTGGATAAAAATAAACAACAAAAAAATTCGAAATGCAGCATGAACCATGAACATGCATAGAAAAGAGGCAATTTTATTTATTCAAATAAAAGAGATGTTTGAGTATCCACTTCAGAAAAAATAATTTGTTCTTTGTTTTGTTATTTGAGAGTTATTAAGAGTTATGAATAAAATAAACAAAATAAATTGTTGGTGGGTATTTGCAAATGTTGGTGGATGTTATTTAATTAACATTTATAATTATTTTTAATTAAACAATAAGGGTAAGGGTTTATTAAATGTATGCCTACCAATTTTCCTTAATTCATAGTTAATATGAAATAATACAAATTATCATAGTTAAACACATATTTACCCAATTTATAAAAATGTAATAGTAAATTTATAATTTTATATTTTATATTTTATATTTTATATTTTATATTTTATATTTTATATTTTATATTTTATATTTTATATTTTATATTTTATATTTTATATTTTATATTTTATATTTTATATTTTATATTTTATATTTTATATTTTATATTTTATATTTTATATTTTATATTTTATATTTTATATTTTATATTTTATATTTTATATTTTATATTTATATTTTATATTTTATATTTTATATTTTATATTTTATATTTTATATTTTATATTTATATTTTATATTTTATATTTTATATTTTATATTTTATATTTTATATTTTATATTTTATATTTTATATTTTATATTTTATATTTTATATTTTATATTTTATATTTTATATTTTATATTTTATATTTTATATTTTATATTTTATATTTTATATTTTATATTTTATATTTTATATTTTATATTTTATATTTTATATTTTATATTTTATATTTTATATTTTATATTTTATATTTTATATTTTATATTTTATATTTTATATTTTATATTTTATATTTTATATTTTATATTTTATATTTTATATTTTATATTTTATATTTTATATTTTATATTTTATATTTTATATTTTATATTTTATATTTTATATTTTATATTTTATATTTTATATTTTATATTTTATATTTTATATTTTATATTTTATATTTTATATTTTATATTTTATATTTTATATTTTATATTTTATATTTTATATTTTATATTTTATATTTTATATTTATATTTTATATTTTATATTTTATATTTTATATTTTATATTTTATATTTTATATTTTATATTTTATATTTTATATTTTATATTTTATATTTTATATTTTATATTTTATATTTTATATTTTATATTTTATATTTTATATTTTATATTTTATATTTTATATTTTATATTTTATATTTTATATTTTATATTTTATATTTTATATTTTATATTTTATATTTTATATTTTATATTTTATATTTTATATTTTATA